>JAQMYL010000038.1:2534574-2544673 GCA_030014365.1 Clarias pachynema
ACTGTGGGAGGAAACCGGAGTACCCGGAGGAAACCCACCAAGCACGGGGAGAACATGCAAACTCTATGCACACAGAGGTGGGAATCGACCCTGGCCGGGAATCGAACCTGGACCCCGGAGGAAGTACTATACAGATAAAATTGAATTCAATAAAAGGCACTAACTTTTTTTTTTTTTATGCGGACATTTAAACTACTTTAAATGGAACTACCGTAGAAAAAATGCCATGCTCAGTTTATTGCAGTTGGCAGTGTGGTGTGGTTTTAATACGAATAAACCATTTTAGGAAATATTGTTCTTAAAAATAATCTTAAAATTAACGTAACAACAACTCTTCTTCCGGCATTACACCAACCTTTCACTGACTGTCTTCTTTCCTATGTATTAAGGATGTATTAAATGTACTAATGTACTAATGTAGCCTCTCTAAGCCAGAAGTTCATGACAAAAATGCACAAACTCTATCCAAGACAGGAGGATGAATCGTTTTTACATGCCTCCTAATAGTAGCCAAAGTATTTAATGAACTCATCGGGATAGAAAATGAATAAAGTTTGTCCCACACATTTAATCTACAAGGGGCGTTCAAGTCAAACCGGGACTTGTGATGAAATTTCTGCTGAATGGAGGCGTAAAAGTTGTGATAAGTGCATTAATGTAGTAGGAGATTATATAGAGAAATAAAGGGATTTTTTACTCTCATAACTTTGTTCTGTTATTCTGCACAATCAAAGTCCCGTTTTGACTTGAACACCCCGTGTAGCTAATATGTACAATATTAAAGGGGAGGTTAAGGGTTCAGTGGGTAATTAAGTTATAAATAAGGACCAGTTTCTGTTAGGAAAAAAGATTTTATTGCAGGTGTGTAGAGTTCCTCCAGATTTCCACCGAGCGTACGCTGTGAACGTTTGGCCCCTAATAAGAGGTGTTAGGCGGGGATGAAGGGAAGGGTGTGTTGGGGTGGAGGAATTGGGTGGAGGGGGGTCGAAACTCGCACAGAGAGCAAAAAATCCTGGCTGAAACTACACAAGAAATGCGCAAACATGTCTTTTAATGAAGCACGGCGCAGTCCTCAGCCGTAATTTTCAAAGGCGCGCGAAAGATTAAAGTCAAAGGAGCCTCCCAATGGCTTCCAGTGTGTGCTGCTTTGAAAAACAGCCCCAGTGTACAAAGGCTGGAACAGCCCCTCCACACACACACACACACACACACACACACACACACACACACACACACACACACACACGTATAAACCTCGACATCTTCCCAGTTTTTTTGTGCTTCAGCCACAGCAGCACAAATCCAGCTCCCCTGATCCTGCCATTAAAGCTGAGCTGCCACTGAACAAAAGCCAAGTGCAGCTAAACACACACCTTCTTCATGCTGGAGAGGGGCTAACAAGCTGTTACATCGCACACACGCACGCATGCACGCACACACACACACACACACACACACACACACAAGGGAACATGCAGAAGTATAGATGCATACTATAGAAAATTGCATACACATTCATACACACATATACAACAGTTATATTGGATAAGGAACACACACACACACACACACACAGATACATTCCTGCATTGTGTACATACAAACACCTGCACATATACACAGCCAGCATGATGTATGTGAAATCTACAAATCTGATAAGGATAAACACTGACACACACACACACACACACACACACACACACACACACACTCATTATATTTAAAACAGAGAGAGAGAGAGAGACATATGTTGGAGAGTGATATACGTACAAATCACATGCTAAAACATTCTTGCTTTCACACACACGCGCGCGCGCACACACACACACACACACACACACATATGCACATGCACAGAGACAGAGAGGCACAGTTGAAGAATATTATATGTGAAATGTACAGATGACTTGTCAAGCAAGAATTTTTCAGTCTCACACACACACACATACATGTATACTCGTATACTCATATACACACACTATCACAAACACATATGCACAATGATGCACATACACTCATGTCTTCATGTAAAAATGACTCACAATCATAGTGTCTATGTGCACACATGCACACACACACACACACACACACACACACATAATGAGCTCCTTGTGTAATATATATGTGTGCAAGTAACTAATGCCATGAACTCGACTACCTCATGAACACACATTAAGGCAGTATTTTCATTCATTTATTTATTTTTTTGTCTTCATACACACACATACACACACACATACAGTGCCCACAAGGAGTTAAATACACGCGCGGACACACACACAGGCACGCACAATAAAATGAATAATTGATCGTCACAGGGGCTCGGTGTGTTAAGAACAGAGGAGGCGTGCCAGTAGCATTTTCACTTCAAATTTGTATTGTCTTTAGTCTCAGCTAGTCATCAGCATATCTAACACCTGCCTCAGTCAGATGTGCAGAGCCTGGAAGCCACTTTCATCTCTGCGCTCATACTCTGAGAGAGAGAGAGGGAAAAAAAAAAAAACCGTTCAGTGTGGGCTAAAAATCCAACCACCACACCGCTTCAAAACATCATTATCTATCAAGGAAACCAGGACACGAGTTTGATAGCTCAGCTTACTTTTCCCTTTTCGCCTCTCACCCCCCCCACCTCCTTTTTCTGCTCGCTCCTTCACTCCATGCTCCTCATAACCTTTGTCAGGTCACGTCAACATCTCAAACGTTCCTCTAAAGTCGTTGATGGCTCAACGGAAAAAGGTGAAATAACGCGATATAAACTAAACCAATGGCCAGAAATGAATCTTAATGTTTAATCCAAAGCTTTATGCTCTTAGGCAAGCACTCTCACTCACTCACTCACTCACTCACCGTCTATACCACGTTATCCTGTATACAGGGTCGCAGGGTCTATACCAGGAGACTTGGGGCATGAGGTGATGAGGTGGCGTACACATGTATACATACACACACACACACTACAGCCAATTTGGGAACGACAATTAGCTGAATGTGCATGTCTTTGGACTGTGGGAGGAAACCGGAGAACCCAGAGAACACGCAAACTCCATGCACACCGACCTCGAGGCGGGAATCAAACCTCAACCCTGGAGGTGAAGGCGACAATGCTAACCACGCCACCCTGCCGTCTTAGGCAATCAAATACTTATTCTTTTTTGTCTATGTGTGTATTATTTGTGTATAACAGCATGGTCTAATGTGTGTTATTTTATGTTGAAAATGGCAATTTCTGAACTTGGACGATGCTTTACTTGAACACATTTAACAATGAACACTTTGCTTTGTTTTTTTGCAATAGTTAATAGGTACATTCCATGTTGTGGAATGTCCAAGGCTACAGTCTCCCCGGTCATTGAAATTAATTAGTTCATTTGTAATTGCGGTGCGATCACAAATAGATGCCCCACGAAAATAAGTGATTTGCATGAAAGAAGAGCAGCGTGCGGTCATTTTGTTTTTTTGTGGTCTGAGGGTGTACCTGGTGCCGTTACTTATGGAAAACTTTGTGCACAGTATGGAGAGAATATTTTGTTGTGAAGAAGAGTGTATGAATGGATAGAGAAGTTCAAGGAAGATCGTACAAGTGTTAGCGATCAAGAAGGAGCCAGGTGCTCGTCCACATCCACGCCTGATGACCATATTGCATCCTCCCTATAGCCCTGTTCTCGCTCTATCTGACTTTCTCCTGTTCAGTCCCCTGAAAGCAGCACTACAAGGATGAAGATTCACTTCTGATGAAGATGTGAAGATAGCGGTGCATTTGTGTTTCGCAGCTCAGCCTAAAACATTGTTTATGTGGGAATACGAAAGCTTGTAGACGGATGAACAAAAATGGACAAAAATCATGTATTGATGATGTATGTAACTTTTCTAAAAGTTAATTAAAATACATTCTACAGTACAGACAGAATGTGGATAATTTTTGACTCACCCTTATAGCAAAGATAAACAGATGCTTCCGTATCCACATCGCTTTTCTCTCTCTTTAAATTGACCTTTTGGTCTCTTTAACATCTCCTAATGAAATACATCACCAAATCAGCGATACTGTATGTTTTTGTTTGTTAAACATGTTTTTTAAAGCCATTTACTAGTTACCATGTGGACGATGTGTAGCAAGTCCCTATATTCCTAACAAGCTGTTACAATAGGAACAATAGCATAATTCGAACAAGCGGACTGCCTGTTCAAAAAAACAGGTCTCACTCTTTATGAATTTATTTAGCGCATTTAACTTGGTGCACAGTGTGGTGGGAAATTCATTTGTGAAAATGATTCCTTATAGTCCCAGTACTACTGAAAAAAACTACATAGATCTGATAACCTGGTGATTCAGTACATTTCAGGTTGTCAGCTGACTTCATTTTATAGCCACATAACGTTGCTGAGTCTAGACCCGAGCAACTGAAGCGACCCCAGATCATAACACTGTCTCTAGAGTCTGGTACAGTGGACACTATGCATGATGGGAGCATCGCTTCATGCGCTTCCCTTCTTACCCTGACACGCCCGTCGCTCTGGAATAGGATCAATCTAGACTCATCAGGTCACATGACCATTTCCTATTGCTCCAAAGTCCAATCTTCATGCTCCCTATCATTGGTGTTTACCTGCTGAATATTCTCACTAACAAGTGGTTTTCTTATGTGAACAGCTGTTTAGTCCTAAGCCTATAACTTCTTGTCAAATTGTGCATGTGGAAATGAAGCAGTGCCTTTTTTTTTTTTTTTTTGGCCAGGCAGTCTATTAAGATACTGTCTGCATGGTATTCCAGACCCCCTTAATTAAGTCCCAAACCAGGTTTTGCCAGGATCAAGTCAAGGTGATTGAAGGTTTGAAGTCACCACATTTAAAGTTACTTAAAATCACCTTTCTTCTCCATTATGATGTTCGGATTGATCTTCAACAGATCGTCTTGACCCTGTGTAAATGCCTAAATGCATTGAGTTGCTGCCATCTTGGCTGATTAGATATTTGCATTAACAAGCAGTTGGACAAGTGTACCTAAAAAGTGGCCAGGGAGTGTATAGTACATGCCTTTGTTACTACTGGACCAACACTGATCACAGTGTTAGTAACTTTATTTTAGAATAGTTCAAATGCTTTGAGATTATAGGCTTGCATCTTTCTTTGTGGGTGGCTCGGTTGTTAAGGTATTACCCCTGCTGATCAGGGGGTCCCTGGTTCAAACCCGACACTGCCAGGTAGCCACTGTTGGACCCTTGAGCTCAGATACAATCTGGCATCGAGCTGGCAACCTGAGTCTGTAAATAAGTGCCACAGAAACGGTGGCCCTCTTTCTTTGGGAAGGTGAACTAATAGAAATAATGTCTAACCTTTATTACCTGCGTTAACCTTCATATACTGTATCTCTGTAAGAGTTTAAAGTCTGATCTTCTCTGTTTGTCCGCACCTTTTAAAGAATTTGTCTCTTGAGTTTAAGTGTGTTCATGGATTCGAAAGTATCCATACTGTTGAATTAATGTTTAACCAGAAAGTTGGACACTTAGAGAAGTTAACCAAGTCAACATGGCATGTCCTCAAACAAACCATGCACCACGGACACACTATGCGTAAACACTGATGTAAAATTGAACAGAGAAGGCATGATCGGAAGTCTACTAACCCATGAGGATAGAGTGTTTCTTTTTTAAAGCCGGGCCCATGTGTGACTATTACCCAATCACACGGGGCATCGTAATCTAAATCAAAGAGACTTTTGGTCCTTAACGTATTAATCAATAGCAAAATATTTATACGCGCCGCTCCCTGAAAGGATACGGCGCCTTTTTTTTTTTTTTTTTTTAAATCCGCAGCCTGTTGGCATGACATGAATAGCAGCGAGCCATCAAAAGTCCAGAGGATTCAAAATATCTTAAACATGCTGTGAGTTGGAAAAACAAGACCAAAGAATAAGTTGAAATTTACTGAATTACGTCATTTGTTGCCTGCTATGTTAACTAGCCAGCAGTAGTTTTGATTTAGTGCGGCTCGGTTGATCAATAAGAAACCGCTCCAGGTGGTATTCTTAATTAAGATAATTTATGAAGTTAGCATGGTTAAGGATGCATTACAAATGATTCAGTGAAAATTTACTCCATCCAAGTATATGCTTTATTTTAGAAGATGATCTTAATATATGAATGAATTGTAATTATTTTTAAAGAAGGAACAAAACGAGCGGTGGTGGAGGTGTAGATTTAAGAAAAAAAAAATCATTCTGTCCAATCAACAAGACTTGTGTTGCTGTTAATGAGTTTAGTGTTCAACTAGTTGCATGGTCATCTGTTAGTGTGACAGGAAAGGAGAAAGCATGGGGTTAGGACCCTATTCCCTATAGAGGCAGTAACACTACATCTCAAACAGCCAGGACTCTATTGACAGCTCGGACAAAGACGCTATTAGCTTGGAGAATGTCTTCCTCTATGGTCAGGATGTGATCAATGAAGCTCTGTTGGGAATATCCAAGCTGTGTTTAGTTTGCTGTGGATATTATGTTTAAAAAGAAAAAAAAGATACCAATATTGCAGGACAGGATCGTTAGCATTAAGTAAAGAATGTTTAAATTAAAAATATGGAGCGGAGCTTAAATTGCAGTATCCCATTTAAAGTTGATGGAGAATTTCACAGTTTTGGGTCGAATCTTAGAGAAGTGTAGATGTGCTAAAAGGAAAGCTGCAAAACAGCTAAATGCATCTTACCATAGGCATCTTGCAACATAGACATTACCATAGATATTTGCAATTGCACGCAGCAACAGCCTTAAAACAAAGTCCTAATTCTGGTTAATGCTGGTGGCTAGTAGTAATCTGTGACAAATTAATTTTGTTTACTGGAAAAAAAAAAAAAAAAAAAAGCTAATCTAAATGTTTAATTTCTTTTAATATAAATTGTAAAATACTACATGTGATATAAAGATATATATAATTGGTGTCCAGTCATGCACATGGATCATTGGGGTAGCTCAGAGAGCTGTTTTTTCTTTTCTTTTACATTGTAATAGAAAATTGTTCATTTCGAATCCAATCTTTTTATTATTATTAATAAATGAAAAGAATATTTTCACAGATGTTCACTTTTTATAACAGCATGGAAAATGTCTATTAAAAAGTTTCCAATAATGTTCTAAAATGTTTTATTTCTTATACTAAAGCAATGGGTCATTGATAAATTATGGAATAATATATAACTTTTTTTTTATTTTATTTTTTAAAGTTTTTAGTTGCATTAATTTTGTGGAAAATCTGTGAAAGCAAATCAGTTGCTTTTATTGTCAATGTTATGTAGCGCTACACACAGTAGTTTCCTGACAAAACTGGAGATATAAAATTAAATTCTTCAGCATATCAACGGTTACACATTTTAATGATATGACCCGTTACTATAGCAACAATGACGTATTAGGATGAGCATGATAATATATCCTGGTTGTGTCCAATCAAAATCAAGCACTAATGGTAGTAACACACCTCATAAAAGGTATTGTACCTTCCCTGTTTGTAGAGGTCACGTTAGTGCTAGCTCAGCATTTTTTCATTAATTACAGGTTGCAGCATTTTTTTTGTTTTGTTTTGTTTTGTTTTTCCGCTTCTGCAAACCTGACGTGTGAAGTTCACGTCTTTTGTCAGATCAAATTGGCTGGATATTGTATCAGTACAGGTGCTTGCGAGTCTCCCACGCACAATGCCAGCTAATTCAAAGCAATTCTGTTCGGGGTGAAATGATATGAGGTAAATCACAGACACGGGCACAAGCGTGCTGCCTTCATGTGCCACTACAGGCCTCGCAGGCGCTGTCACGCCTGCACATTCGGAGCTTCTGAAATGGCTAACGTGCAGGGAAAAAAAAGCATCAAAAGCACAAATCATTTTAGCGCAGATGTCTACTGTAAAAAGAAATAAAGAGGGAGCGAGAGACTCGAGCTCAGCAATGCTGTGTGCTTATGCCAGCAGAAAAGCACTTAAACACACCCGCATGAATATGCGATGTGTGTGTGAAGAACTTGACAACAAAGCCACTGTTTTCTTTCTTTTTTCCTTCTATTTTTGAAGAAGCGATAAAGCAGCCACAGCACGTTAACAACAAGGGATGCCAGATGTAGCAATGAGGCTCCTGGAATGCTGCTAAGAAGTGTTTGCTAAGGATGTTAGGAGAAGTCTGTTAGCAGAGAGAGAGAGAGAGAATAAAGAAGCTCCTGGAAATGATGAAGTACTGTAGCTTAACATTTATTTATAAACATGTTCAGTACAATTCTGAGCGGTGCCATCTCAGCTTCTTTTCAGGTCTTCAAAGTTCTAGATATTTTTAAAATATTTTTTTGTTTGTTAAAAGTCAGTTAGAGATTCTTCCGTGGACAACTTAGAGCCTAAGTTGTTGATTTGAGGATCTGAGGATCCAGGTTCAAGTCCCACCGTCGGTTGGGTTGCCACACCCCCATACTACCCAGCCACTGCATGCAGTGCCGGTCCCAAGTCCAGTTGGGAGGGTTGTGTCAGGAAGGGCATCCAGCAAAAACAAGTGCCAAGCTGTGTGTGGATCGGAGGGTCCGCTGTGGCGACCCCTTGACGGGAGCAGCCGCACAAAATTTTAATTAGATATTCTTCTTGCTTTTCAAGAAATCATAAAGATGCCAGACTCTTATTTATTTATTCATTCTCATGCTGTGCATACTGTCAACACACTGAGTACTGTTTGTCTTTACACTTCTAGACCCAGCAGGACCCTAACATTGGATGAGCATTTAATGTAATTGTAATGATGTCGTGATGGTGTTAACCAACGCTGGAACAATGTGCTTTTAGAAAGTTAGAACTGCTTTGGTAAAATGATGTTTAAATAACGTCAACAGAACATGGGCATTGATGGCTCAGTGGTAATGTCTTTCACTTGCCATGCGGAAGGCCAGGGTTCAGTTCCCAAGCTCGCATTTTGTGCAGATCAATGGCGACCCCTCAATGTGAGCAGCCGAAAGACCAACAACATAACGTTGAACGAGTGACCCAAAGACAATGTTGCAAATACTTGCTTTTGGCTTCTGGTAAATTGCTGCTCTCTGGTATTTTCTGTGTAGTTACAGTATGTACACACATTTACTAGCCTCAACAGCATGCCCCCTAGTGGTTCAATGGTAATCATGCAGTGCTCTTATTGATGTGACTGGAGTTTGAGTCCTGCTCAGGACATCAGTTTGGTATTCATTCATTAATTTTCTAATTTCCTCTTGTCCTGTACAGGGTGCCAGGAAGCCTGGAGACAATCGAAGGAAACTTTGGGCATCCATCTCAGAGCACACACACACTCACACACTCTTTCACACACTACAGGCAATTTGGGAATGCCAAATGTCAAATGTCTACTCTGCATGTCTTTGGACTGTGAAATTACCCAGAGGAAACCCACCAAGGACAGAGAGAACATGCAACCTCCATGAGTATACTGTAGACTCAAGGTGGAAAATTTAACCCTCAGCCCTGAAAGTACAAGGCCACACTCTTAACCACTACGCCACCGTGCCACCACAATTTGGTAATAATATTGTGCAAACAGAATAACTACAAACAGCTCCAACTTGACAGGAAGTACTTAAAAAAAAACCCGGCTTGGCACCCAAGCATCATCTGTGTCCATCTCCCAGAACCCGACCTGATGATGTGTGAAATCACATAAACGTTCCTCTGCAATCGTTCTTCTTCTCATAACACTAACACTACATCAGCAGCCATTAGCTGCCGTCATGCGCTAAAAGCTAATCTCTTATTGTGTTTTGCAATTATTGTAGAGTGCAGGCTTAAATGAGGAGGAGGAGATAATGAAATTAACTTCCTAACTTGTAGCAATTCTCCATGGCACAACAATCAGATATTCTCCTGGTCTCGGGAAATGTATGCTAATTTTATGCATCTATCATCCGTTATTACCATTACGGAAACATAAAACAGAGTTTTCTCGAACAATTAGACTTAAAATGGTGCATATTCATTAGGCCAGGGGAAAGCAAAGGAGGCATGCATGTGCATTTAAGTGGTGTAATTGAAGAGACTGAACTTTTTCTACTTGAGGAGGGGAGAAAAAGTGACATCGGTGTTGTCTCTCAGATTCTAGA
>JAQMYL010000038.1:2589541-2609676 GCA_030014365.1 Clarias pachynema
TAATACATGTATTAAAAATAGATCAAACTAAATAAAATAAACATTTGCAAAATAAAACAAAAACAAAAAAAAACGTTACCCTTTCTCTATCTTTCTCGCCTTGTGTGTGTGTGTGTGTGTGTGTGATCGTTCTCAAAAATTTGACTCACGAAGACAGAGTGTGAAAAGGAAACAAATATTCCAAAGCGTTACAAAGTTTCTCTTTCTTTCTCTGTTTTAACCAAACCAACCAAAATGAACTGAAGGTTCAAGGCTGTAGTCTTTGTTTATATAAATATTTTTCCATTTCTGCTTACACTTCATTTACAATAACGAATAGCATTTTAACAGGTATATCATCTTCAATTGCCGCTTGATATCAATTAGCTCATCCAACAGATAGACCCGGAGAGATTAAACAAATCAGACAAGTCTGGCTAATTAAAACATGATTAAAGGTTTTTAATTATATCATTGATGAAGTAGTCTAATTAGCACGGAGATATGATAATAGCCCGCTGCGACAATTGTGTTGGGTTGGCAATTAAATCCTGAAGAGTATTTTAAAATAATCCACTTTTTTAAGAGATTAATAAAAATAACACTAATAAAACGCTTAACGGTAGACTGTAGGCTCTCGAATTTATTATTTCTGTAATGGGACAAAGTGAGTAAGAGAATGTTCAGAGAGAGAGAGAAAGAGAGAGAGAGCGACACACACACACACACACACACACACAGAGAGAGAGAGAGAGAGAGAGAGAGAGAGAACGCATTGATTTGTTTTGCTTGATTTTATATATATAACGCACTGATTTATATATAAAATCAAGCAAAACAAATCAGTGCGTTCTCTCTCTTTTTGTAAAACTCAAGAGGCATTATATATATATGCCTCCTGATGTTTACAAAAAAGACTAGACAATTTAATTATGTTATTATATTTAGGCATGTAGTAAAGATGTCTATTATATAAAGTATATTTTTTCCTTTGTGCATTATTTCGGTTTGCATCACATAAATGGAAAGGACAACAACAAAGGTGCTGCCCATGCGCAGAGTCCCAGGAATAATAACGCATGACAGGATATTATAGCAGGTAGAAAAAGAGGGAGAGACTGAGTGAGAAAGAGAGAGGGGGTGGAGAGCGAGAGAGAGAGAGAGAGAGAGAGAGAGAGATCCTGCCCTCCTTCTCCTCAGTGCAGAGGCAGCTCGGGTCCCTGCAGCATTACCGGAGCTTCGAGTGTCTCATCATCAAATCCAACACCGAAACCGTCGCGTACAGCCGGATAAAGAGAGTCACGTTATTTCAGCACAGCGGGATTTTGGAGATTTTTACACCAACAAAGAGGACAAAGAGTTAACTTTTTTATCTTCAATTCTTTTACAAGAAAAAAAAATTGTTTGCGATAAATAAGGAGAGACTATTTCCAAAGAAAAACAAAAAATCGTATATGTATGCGAAAAAAAATGTTTGTCTTTAATCAATGAGGATTTTCGTTTTTTGTTTTTTTTGTTTTTTAAATCCCAATTCTGCAAAACGCGTTATTTTCGCAGATCCGATCCGTTATTTCCGAGCCGCTTTGATCATTTGAATTCTCGTCCAAGTGGATGTTTGTTCCCGTCGGATCAGTGAGGCCATCATAGATGTGCCATCTAGAGACTTTGCGCATCATCATCATCATCCTCATCATTCTTCTCCTCCTCCTCTTCCTCTGCTTCTTTTCGACGCGACTTGAGACTTCCGAACTCTATAAATCGAAGAAGGAGGAGTCTTAACTTTTTTCTATAAGGGTGGGAACTTTGATTTTTTTTTTTTTTTTTTGCTCTAGCGAGTTGTGTGCGGTGATGATGATGATGATGATGTCTGTGAACAGCAGTGGCAAGCAGGCGTTTGTTATGCCTCACACTTCTTTACCCGAGCCCAAGTACTCTTCCTTGCATTCTTCTTCTCCTCCGACTTCTTCCTCGTCTTCAGCCTCATCCACCTCGTCCAACACTTTGACTTCGGAATCGCAGTCGTTGTCCTGCTCGTCCTCTCGACACAGCAGCAGCACGAGCATCATCAGCACCAGTATCAACAGCAGCAGCGTGAGCTCGGAGGCAATGCGCCGAGCGGGTCTCCCGACCCCACCGGTATGTAACTTCACTTCATAATCACAGATTAAAACTTGAATTTTTGGCCGCACATAATTTTTTCTATTCTATTTTATTATTCATGCTTTTTTTCATGTCTTCTCTGGAGCAAATCAGTCCAACACCTCCATTTCTCCTCCTCTTCCTCCTCCTCTCGTCTTAACTTTATGCATGCATTCAGTCCTGTTTGCCTTATTTAATTAATTTTTATGACCTGGGATGTTGCATGTGTCTTGTAGGATTTTCTTTATTAACATGCTGGAAATGTTGCTAAAATCTCAGAGTGGTGTGCGAATCCGCCCCCCTCCCCTCCATCCTTGCTGACAGTTATATGTACGCCCTCCATATTTTTTTTCTCTTTGCAATTGCAGAGCAACATATTCGGCGGCTTGGATGAGAGTCTACTGGCCCGCGCCGAAGCTCTGGCGGCGGTGGACATCGTCTCCCAGACCAAAAGCCACCACCAGCACCAGCAGCACCACCATCACCCTCACCACCCTCCGCATCCTCACCAGTCTCACCCTCCACCTCACCACAGCCCCTTTAAGCCGGACGCGACATACCACGCCATGAACGCGTTGCCATGCACCTCCTCGACGTCCTCATCCTCGTCGTCCTCGTCGTCCGTGCCAATCTCACACCCGTCTGCGCTGGGTGGCGGAGGAAATGGAGGCCACCACCACCACCATCATCACCACCATCACCATCACCCCCAGTCTCACCAAGCGCTCGAAGGGGAGCTCCTTGAGCACCTGAGCCCAGGCCTGGCGCTCGCAGGTGCAGCCATGGACGGCTCGGTGGTGTCCACACAGGCGGCCCACATGAACCACCCCATGCACCAGGCGGCCATCAACATGGCGGCGGCGGCGGCGGCTCACGCGCACGCCCACGCGCACGCACACGCCCACGCGCACGCCCACGCACTCCCGTCAGCGCACCACCTGGGCTGCCCGAGCGACGTGGACGCCGATCCGCGGGACCTCGAGGCGTTCGCCGAGCGCTTCAAGCAGCGGCGCATCAAGCTCGGCGTGACGCAGGCGGATGTCGGCGCGGCGCTCGCCAACCTCAAGATCCCAGGCGTGGGCTCGCTCAGTCAGAGCACGATCTGCCGCTTCGAGTCACTCACCCTGTCTCACAACAACATGATTGCGCTCAAACCCATTCTACAGGCGTGGCTCGACGAGGCCGAGAAGTCGCACCGCGAGAAGCTCAGCAAGCCCGAGCTCTTCAACGGCGCCGAGAAGAAGCGCAAGCGCACGTCCATCGCGGCGCCCGAGAAGCGCTCCCTCGAGGCCTACTTCGCCATTCAGCCGCGTCCCTCGTCCGAAAAAATCGCCGCCATCGCCGAAAAGCTGGACCTCAAAAAGAACGTAGTGCGCGTCTGGTTCTGCAACCAGAGGCAGAAACAAAAACGCATGAAATACTCAGCGTGCGTGTAAAAAAACAAACAAACAAAACAAAAAACAACATAATAAAGTTTCGCTCTTTTAAAAGACTTCACGAACTATTTGTATGACATTTCTTAAACCTCACATCATTTTTGCTTTTTGTTCCTTTTTGTTTTTTTTTAATTCCCCCTGAATTATCCGTGCACTGAGGCAGACTGTCACTCTGACTGCAAACACCAAAAAAATCACTGCACTGTCACGTCAAAACAGGATGTGGAGGCATTTTGAAAAGGACCGGACCAAGTAAGACCTTGTTTTTCCCCTTTTTTTATATTTGACATGGTCAGGAATTTGAGATGAATTTGTGAGGCCCTGTAAAGCCTCAATCAGATTGATTTTTGCTTTTTTTGTGGGGAGGGGGGCAATTTTCCGTATAGAGGAGCTAAGGATGGACGATGAATATATTAAATAATAATGAAGGAGAAAAGAGGACAAATGTTCACAAATAAGACTTTTTATATTAATTCTATGAGTAATAATATTAGACTAAGGATGAGTGCGAAATCGAAGAGGTGGAACGTGTTTTGTTTCTGGTTTTGTTAACATCAAATTCAAGCAAATTGTTTCTGTTTTATTATTATTATTATTATTATTATTATATAGTGATAAAATGTAATACGCAGTACAATTTCTTACAGATTGTTGATTTATCTGTCTTTAGCTTTATATTTTTAATTCCACCTCTTCGATTTCAACACTCATCAGAGTCCTAATCAAAGAATAAATAGTTTTGTATTTCTCAATGCTAAATATTTAGTGCGTTAAAAAAAGAAAGAAAAACGAACCTAAAACACCGTTTAGGCTAAATAAATGAATAAGTTTAGCTAAGGCTATGGATGAGCTATTGAACGAAAAAAAGGTTCAACTGTGTGCCAACCATGTGGATTTGTTTGAACCAAATCTCAGCTGCAATACGCCTGCGCTCTAGTTTCTTATGAACTATTTATCATGTGAGGTAATGTTTACTTCATTACATATTTATTGGGATTCCCTCCTGGTCTTTTTTCTTGAGAAAATCATATTCTGAGTGCAAAAAGCGTGGTCTCTACAAGATAGGGAGGGTGAGATTGGGCTGCTTAAAATAAGCCACTTTATTTATTTATTTATTTATTATTAATATCATTTTGGTTTTTCTTCTGACAACAATACAATCGAGAGAGATATGATTTATACCCCCTCTATTTGAATTGCCTTTATGTTGTATGTTCTTTAGTAATTTATTTGTACAAAATGGACGCGTATCATGATGAATTCATGGCTTGTTACATCCACCGTGTTTGGTAAATGTTTTCTTTATTGAGAAAAAAAATGAAGAAAAAAATCATGGAAAGTAAACGTGTATAATGTAAATAAATCATTGGGTCGAACACATAAGATATTATCCGTATTTGCTGTATTACTGTTTTAGCTGCGGTTAATCTTCTCTCTGTAATGTCTGTTGCTTTAGGTTTACTTGTCCAGATTATTATTATTATTTTTAAAAATTGATTTTAGTATTACATCCTTGTATATTTTTAATTATCGTTTAAGGACTGAATTAACCTGTGTTTCATTAAAGAACAAACATTTTAACATTTTATTTTAGTTCTCAGTGGCTTCCTTTATCTCCCAAATATTTTTTTTGGCTAAATATTGTCCAGAAAACTATATTTGTATCTGAATATGGCAAATATATATATGTATATATATATATATATATATGATTAGTGCACTGCTTAATTCCCCTCTTGTTTTGTATTCATGTCTCTATGCATGAAGTAGTTTTTGTTGTGTGTGCATGTGTGTGTGGTTTTGTGTATCTATGTGTGTGTGGGGGGGCGGGGGGGGGTGAAAAGGTATCTCACGTGGGTATTGTACACGGTAATTTAAAAGCTATAACATGCATTTGATACGTATATTTCTTTTTCCTCAGAACGACTTTTGCTTAAGGCCAACTTGCTGCTTTAGCTGAGAGTGAATGCTGATATTCTATTAGAGTCTAATGATGGAGTCTATAGAGATCTGAGGGGAGGTCTCTAGAGCACAAGCGCTGCCAGATGTCAGCCCGCCAGAAAAAAA
Source organism: Clarias pachynema (assembly GCA_030014365.1). Classification (NCBI taxonomy): domain Eukaryota; kingdom Metazoa; phylum Chordata; class Actinopteri; order Siluriformes; family Clariidae; genus Clarias; species Clarias pachynema. The sequence continues at coordinate 2,595,163 of JAQMYL010000038.1, forward strand.
GAAAGAAAGGGAAAAAAAAAAAAAAACACCGGTCTCCATTTTAATCCACAGTCTGTGCATTTCTCAGTTTTCCACCACCGACACACGGGCGGCCTTTGAAGCCTGGCATGATTGAAAAAAAGGAATGAAAAAAAAAGAAGTGTGACTGGAGTGTCATGGCAGTCGTGGGATTGCTTTCAGGACCGTGGACAGCCACCGGAATGCTTTTTTTTTTAACCCAGAGAAGAAAAAAAAACATGTTTTGTTTTGCCCTTTCTGGTGTACTGTACATCCTAATAGACCAGCAAGTACACATTAGAACACTGCATCCAAAACCCTTATAGTGATTACATTTTTTGGACATAATACAGGAAATATGCATATCCCTGCTATTTTCCAGACCGAAAATGTAACCGTTTTAAACCTTTTCAAGATATTTTGTATGCATAAAAACAACTCTTACGAGTAATTATTTAGAGTTTCAAAAATACAAATACAAACCAAATCTATAATAATAATAATAATAATAATAGTTTGTCGTAATCAGCATTCCACAACGTTATAGAAAAAATAGGTAGTATGTAAATATTTCCAACAAATGCTTTCCCCTTCGTTGGTCTGAGGTGGCTTATGGTCAGTATATTTCTGTGGTAATTCTTCTAAATGTCAACCTAACTCCAAAAAACGTGTATTTTTACTAAATAGCTTCATTTTCAGCGCGTTGCTGTGTTCTATGCTGTTGGTTCTGGTTTGGTCCAGATTTGGACAAAGTAGGTAAGCTAAAAAAAAAGTGGCACATAATTAGTACAAGTCTTGTGCTAAAACTTGTGTTGTTGGGTTAAAACGTTAAAATTCGTTTGAAAATGAAGCCAGTGATTAAACTGCTTTGTAACTTGATGCACTTGGCTCATCTTTAATGAGAAGGAAAAAAGACAACTGTACTTGAAGTAAAGGAATTTACACCAACTGGAATGCAATTGAATCTTAGTAAATAATAATAATAAAAAAGGTTTTAAATTTTATTAATAATGTTACACCTGCTGGTGAGAGCATCCCCCAAAAGCAAAGCTAATAAATATATTCCCGAATAGAGCTGTAGATGCGAGATAAACGTAAAACCCTGTGGTTTTCTGACTCCTAACCAAAATTGTATTAAGCATTGCTTGAAATGCCTGAGATGCACGTGTTGTTTTGGATTTTCTTTACATGAAATATCGTGTAATTTTTGCCAGTTTAATGAGGTCCTGTAATAGAATAAAGACGAGGATTTATTTCATCAGACGGAGGATGGAGATGTCCTCGTGTGCGTAAAAGCCCTCTCATCAATTCTAATCAGCTTTTAACGAAGAAATCAGTTCTTCTAAAACGAGACGATCACTTCATTCGCTAATAAGCACGAATTATTAAATTACACATCGGATTATGAAGAGCGGATAATTAAACTAGCAGTGAGTGAACGTGTAATCAAGTGAGAGGGTTAATTACTTTCTCTCTCTCTCTCTCTCTCTCTCCCTCACCACACACACACACACACACACACTTCCATCGTGGTATGTTGCATATAGCCATATGATCTCTATATGTTTTTTTTTTGGACCCAGGTGATAACACACCTGTTACTCTGCGCAGGTACAGTAAAGCAAGTAAAACAAAAAGCAGTAACTGTGATAGAGCAAATGAAAAAAACAAAAAACAAAAAAACAAACAAAGATGATGCCCCGCCCCCTGCTCCGCCTCTTTGTTATAATTATATCTTGTGTTTTTATTTTCCTCTCCCGCCTCCACTCTTCTTTCACATGAAGTCTGATGATGAATATTTGATGAAGCCGGGGACTGGCGGTGCTCCGCCCTGGGGACCTGCAACTAGAATATTTTAACTGTACATTTAAAGGCCAAACGCACGTGGCGAGCTCGCGCTGCCGGAAATGTTCCTCCTCCTCCTCTTCCTCCCCTTCAGCATCATCTAGTTCTTAGTAACCAGGATCACCGGCTACTCAATTGACTCAATACAACGATAACTGACACATATTACTAAATTATATAAATGACAACATTACAACATTAATTAAATATAATAATCACCTTATTAAATATAATTAATATAATTAATTGAGTAATTAATTAATTAATTAATTTACCTGCCTATCTACCTTTCTACCTACCTGCCGACTTAAAAAGCCAATCACTGTAACTAATGTCTGTGTATCTGTCTCATTCCCGGCAACAAATTCTGTGGAGTGAAATGCAAAGGGTATTTATAAATATCATTAGTTATTTTTTATATATCCTTTTTGTGCATCCCTACAGTATCATATTTGATTGCACACGTAAGGCTCTGTTATTGTAACTGTTATCAATGGATTTTTTTTTTCTAAACTGAGTGATTATTAATTTGTGTATTCACAGCTGTAAAGAAGAACAAGGTGAATATACAATATCTACATATTAAATTAAGCTGAGCTCCAAGCTTAATTTAATATTTCAGCTACTATAATAGCAAACCTAATAACTAATCACGTGCTGTCTATTTAAGATCAATAAACTAACAGACATTCTATGAGATGATAATATTCGAATGCAAATTTTCATATCATGAATAAATGAAATTTCGTCCTGATTCGGCTCATGCAGTAAATTATTAATCAATATTAAGGAACCAAAACGTACTGTATTCATATGAATGTACAGTAAGTGATATAGTTACCACCACGATATGCAGTAAAATGCAACGCACCCTGTACGTTGTTTTCTTATAATTAAAGTTATCTTTAGATTATTTTTTCCACGTCAAATTTGTTGGATTTCGAATTCTCTCTCTCTCTCTCTCTCTCTCTTGCGCCCCGCTGATTAAAGTCATCATTGTGTTCAAATAAATGTGTTCAGAGGCAGAGGCCTGCGGTGATGAAATATTTAAGAGTTCAGGATGGTGGGCCTTTCCTTTCCTCTGTGCACCAGAAATCAGCTTCATACAGTCATTAGAGAGAAAGGAGTCAATTGCGCTGGATGCTGCGTATCGCGTAAAAACGTTAGGATGTTGAAACTGTCATATGATAACCTACACACACAAATACAAAACATATATAACATGATTTTACGCTACTAAAATGTAAAAAAATAAAATAAAATAATAATAATAATAATAAAAATATTATCTAAAATAATCGTCTTATTTAAAATATTTTAAGCAAGCAATAATATTGTAAACTTTTTCTTCAAAAAAATAGTATATCTTTCCAGTGACAATAATTTTTTTTTTTTTTTACCGAGATTACAATTTATCTCAAACATAGTGATGCCTAATCACTATGTTTGAAAAAAGGAGGTGATGTGAAAAGAAATAAGCAGTACGTCATAATTTGTAGATACTAGTAAGACTTGAATGTCTCTCTCTCTTTCTGAACGTCTCTCTCTCTCTCTCTCTCTCTTTCTCTCTCTCTTTCTTGCACACTCTCTGTCCGTCCCTCTCTCACAGTTTATACTACAGAACAGAATCATTTACATAAAGTCCTTAAGGCAAATAACTGTTGGGGGGCTCTAATTTATATCTGATCGAAAATTAGCCGTCATTATGCGCTCCATTAGGCGCCTCTTTAATGTGCTTCTGAGCGCCATTTGTCAAGCAGCTTGTTAATATCCTTCAACTCTTTAAAGTCGAGAAGCTCATTAAAGCCTCTGTGCCCCTAGTATTGATATGCTATTTTGCAAAAAAAAAAAGAAAGAAAGAAAGAAAGAAAGAAAAGAAAAAGAAAAGAGAAAAAACCTTACCTACCTGTACTTTTTACAACATTCTACACACATATACAGTGTTATGCTATTATTTTGTTCCATCCTGATTGTGGTTTGAAGCTTCGCCTGAATCTGTCAGTCCTAATTTGCTCTCTGGCTTACCTCAGGAACAACCCTGGAGGATTTTTCCCCCTATTGTGTCATATATGATGCAATATCAATAAAGAAGCCCCCATGGTGCAAAGCAGTAGAGAAATAAAACTATGAGTGAATGAATAAGCAGCTAGGTGAACAGACAGCTCATCCCTGGTGAAAAAATGGATGGCCTGTTGGCTTTTATTTTATTATATTTTGTCATTGCTAATTCTTTAAGAACAGACTGAGTTAGTGTTAGTCAATATTTTAATTAATAGTATACATAAATGATATCATGTCAATATTAACAAATAGCAGATCTACTAATGTTAGGTCAATAGTTTTTCATAGCAAATATGTGTGTATATATTTTTTCTTTAAAACCTCATGAGACTCTCCTTACTGGGAGGCGTTTCCCAGCCTAGTTGTTATTCAATAACATCATTTAGTTTGATTATTTGACATATTTTCATAATTACGATAATCAATTCTAGTTTAAACAGTAAATAGTACCACGTAGATCTCTAAATGATCACTGTTTTTGGTCTCAAAACCATATTGTACTATGTCTTTAATTTTTCAGGATTAGAAAAATATTCGTACAATTTTAGAAAAAGGTCAGTAATCTGGACTTTTTTTCGATAAGATTTGCAGAGTTAAGAACATCTGAAATGCTAGAGAGAGACAGAGTGACAGAGAGAGAGAGAGAGAGAGAGAGAGAGTTAAATGTGATGATTGTTCTCATGGTCATTGATATTTGTGATGTGATGCTTTCTAAACTCTGCCATGTACCATTCCTTGTTGCTTGGGTGATACACACAAGCGTACACATTGTGTAACTTTAATGCAATTTTTAAAAACATATATCTCAAGGTGTATCTTACACTTTGTAGTTTTACTCTATAAAAGAAATTGCACAAATCATTTGTGTAAACCATGTCCACATTATCATGTGAAAGTACATATTAAAGTTAGAAACATTAAGAATGCCATCCTGCTCACATGGAAATGTATAGTTTTGTACCCTTTTTCTGAGAGTACTGTACTTTAAACCACAGTTAGTCCATTGTTTCAATACCACATATAAATCCGCATAAATGATTGCTTTTTATTCTGTTCTATACGAACCTCGTGTAGACTCATAAATAAGGCATTAATATGATCTTGATATTGTAAAACAATTGCTGTATTCATTACTTGTTCTTTAGACACAGTTATTAGCATTATGTTTGAGCACTGTTATTATACTAAGAGGGAAAAGACACATTAAGATGGGATAAAACCTAAAGTGTTTTATACACTCTCAGAAATACAGGTAACAAACTATGTTACCATGCCGCCGGAATGTTACCACTCATCAGCCATTTTTAACCATTGGTATGTACAGTATGTTTGTGTACTATGTTGTTCCAATTGTTGTTTCAATTATGTACCTTGAATTATATTTTAAAAGGTTATATGTATTGTACTATAGATCCATATTTTAAAGGTATTTCACAGTGCCCTAACTATAATCCAGTGACAGCCCTTAGGAGCATGTTATCAAACTGTTTTTAATAGAAAGCACTAAGTACGGCAAGAAATGAGTCTAAGCATCTAAATATGTCTTTATTAGCATACGTGTAGATATAAAAGTTCTCCTGTTTATCCAAAAGAAAAAGAAAATCTCTCAGCTTAATGTATGGTTTCTATGTATCTAAAAATCACGTGCCTTTGTGCCTGTGGGTTGGAATCTACGCTTCTTTATTATTGCTTTAAAAACCAGGGCTGCAGCTTCCTCGGGGCGAAAGCAATAACGCAGGTAATTAGAATGCTAAAGACAGATGTAAATAAAGGCAATGAGACAGCGGTGAGGGATGAGGCAGCCTGGGTCAGGTTCTCATCTAAAAAACCCCAGTTGGTAGCGAATGACAGGACAGCCGGCCTCATGCCAGAGGCCCGGGGCTACTGCGCTACGCCACGATGCTCCAGTGACTCCAACGAGCTTGATAGAGAGGCTTTACCCAATGCATAAGCACACTAAATGCGTTTTTAAGCATCAGCCTTTGGATTAATGCATGCACAAAATGAGCAGTCATTAAGGTGCTGGGTGAAATATCGTGAGCAGTCAGTCTTAATTGATGTAGCATCACATTAATGGAGGGAAATTAAAATGCGGTGAAATGTTTGCTTGTCAATCAAGTGGGAGACATGCATCACATCGCAAACAAGCCCCGACACTCCAAGAGTGGGCTTGTATTAGTTTAATGATGGCCTAACTGCTATTGGGAGAAGAATGTGTAGACTAAAAGGTTTTTAATGCAGAATCTGAAGAATGCACCTGCTTCACCCATTTAGTCGAGGATGGAAATTTCAGTCATGTTTTATGTTTGATTCAGCAGTGTGACAAATGTTCTAGGACCTCATAATCAAAAATCATCTTTTTTTTTTTCTTGTAACAATTGTATTTTCTTTTAAAACAGGAACTAATGTTGTCTTAGTTAGACAATCAGTAGAGATGAGCATGTGATGATTCCATTCTTACCGAGACCTGTATGAACACAATTACAGGGTATATCAGAATTTACACTACAAATGCTTCAAAATGTACATTATACACTATAATGTCTTTTAATTTATTAACTTCATGAGAGACAATTAAATCTCATTAACATAACTGTTAACAGATAAATGAGATAATATGCGACGAAGCAAAAACATCCAATCGATGCCAAATTGCTGTCGCAAACTAGGATTAAAGCACACTTTAAGGCACACTGCTTTTGAAACAGAATCAACTTCAGGGTGAATGCACACATTATACAGAATTCGCAGTCTTTTGTGTGTGAGCATCACCTCACACACTAAACTTTCACCCTTTTATAAAGCAGACTTGATTTTCTGTGTATCACAGTGATTCACTGCAGTGGTCTGCTTCACCTATTTTATACATGCTAGTGTTTTATTCATGCACGTCTCAAAAAAGAGTGCTGTTAAAAGAGATTTCAATCCCCCAGTTCGCTAATGAGAAGCTTGGGAGAACTTTTCCTGATGTTCCCTTTAAAACATCAGTGGTCTTTCTCTGTTTTACACCTTCTGCTCACAACAACCGTGATCACATGACAATAATGTACAGAACTGTGAATGTAAAAAAAAAAAAAGCAAAATGGCACACTGGTCACCAGGTGTAAAATAACAAACCATTACGCTTAGCTGTGTGCCAGGGGCTCAACACCATTACTGTACTACTTCTACAGCTACAATCAGTGATACTACTATACCATTACTTATACTCCTATACTTTGTCTTACAAGGACAACTAATTATTATGACAATAACCATATTAACAATACAACTACTATTTGCATTTAGTTGGCAGAGGCTTTAATTGCAAATGCAACTTTTATACAGCTGAAGAGTTGAGGGTTAAGGGCTCCAGGGGCCAGCAATGGCAGGTTGGCAGTTTTCAGGTTTGAACAGCCTTCAGATCATTAGTCCAATGTTTTAATCTTCTTAATATTACTATTACTGCTAACAATGCTAATAAGACTATTATTACCATCCATTTGCCTACAAGTAATAGTAATACTGATGAAACTTACATTATTATTATTATTATTATTATTATTATTATTATTATTCCTCTTCCTCCTACTAACAATAACAATAGTAACATGATTACCATAATTACTATTACCAAGGCTCAGCCTCCACCTCCTCCTACTACTACTAATAATAATATTAACAATATGACCACTGCTTTTACTCCTCCTCCTCCTCGTCTCCCTCCTCTGCCTCCTCCTCCTCCTACTGATGATAAAATTAACAAAACTACTCCCAATACTATCCCTCCTCTTCTTTCTCCTCATTTTCCTCTTCTTTTTACTACAACTAGTATGATTAACATCATAAATATTATTATTATTCATCCTCCTAATACCACAGCTAATAATAAATTTAACAATACTACTACTTTTGCTATTCTTCATTCTGGTCCTAATAGGAGTAATAGTAAAATTAACAATACTACTATTATTACTTTAACTCCTCCTTCATCCCCCCCTCCTGTTAGCATTATTATTAATAATAATGAGAGGGATAATACTACTATTAACTATTACTCCTCCTTGCTCCTCCTTCTAATACTACTACTGATAATATTATCAATATTATGACTATTACTTTAACTCCTCCACCTACTATTAGTACTACTAATGATACTGCTATTAATAATATTAATGATGTTACTTTACTTCTCTTCCCTCTCCTCCACCACCTAGTAATACTGCTAAAATATTGCTAATAAGATGTACAGTACTACTATTATTACTATTCCTCCTTCTCTGACTCCTCCCCCTAATGCTTCTACAAAACTAATGAAGTTAACAATACTACTGCTATAACTATTACATTTACTTCTCCTAATAATAATAATAATAATAATAATAATAATAATAATCTTCTAGGAAGTGAGACGTAACAGCTCATATTTTGTACTGTGTGTGCCATGTTTTTAATATTACTCCTCATCAATGTGAGTTGTGACATAATTTTCACAGAGGAATGCCACATTTTGGCTCCATTTTCAATATGCACATATTACACGCCACTGCAGAGGCGCGATGAGGAGGAAAAAAGACTTTCTCCTGTTTATTGGAGTGCAGCTGCACCAGCTCTGCACAGATGTAATTACGACTGGGATGTCGGGGGAGCTGTTCAGCAGGCAGCAATGAATTTGTCAGTCATGATGAGGAAGCACTCAAGAGATGGCATTAAGCAACAAGTCCAAAGCACACTGAACTTCCATCCTTTATGCTTTTCTGAGCATAGCAAGCAATCATTTAGTGACTCAAGCTCCAAGACATCTGTAATAAAATAGCTACATTAGTTTATATTTGGGCTTGGGCATTTTATTTAGCCTTTATTTTCATTTATGGATAAAGGTTGTATAAAACAAACAAACAAAAAAAAGAACAGTTGAATATTAAGCCCGAATAATGAGATTGTATGTCAAAATAATGAGATAATATGCTTAAAATAATGAGATAATATGATTAATTAGTGAGATACTATATAAGTAATGAGATAATACTGTATGACAAAATGGACTGTTAAGTATTAAGCCCAAATAATGAAATCATATGTCATAATAATGAGATAGTATGTCAAAATAATGAGATGATATGATTAATTCAGGAGATACTGAACTAAAGTAATGAGATAATGAGTATTCAGAAAGGTCTAAATAATGAGAAATTTCTTAAAAATAATGACTATGTTAAAATAAAAAAAGATAATGTTAAAAAACTGAGATAATAATAATAATAATAATACTAATAATAATAATAATAATAATAATTATTATTATTATTATTATTATTATGCTTTTAATTTATGCTGGGATATTTAAAAAGAATCTTAATATCAATTATTATTTATTAATATCATGAGATATTAAGATGAAATAATGAGAGAATATTCCACAATACTGGGAAAGCTCAAAATAATGAGTTGATATTAATTTCCATCAATAAAAATGAGATAATAAAGTAATGAGACAATATGACAATAGTCTTCATGAGAAATCTCCAAATAATGCATTACAATTCTAAATAACAGGATATTAAGTGCGAATAATTAAATAATATGCCAAAAAAATAATGAGATGACTCAAAAATATAATGAGCTATAAAGTCTAAATACCATGATATTTGGATATATGACATTCATATATTCATATTTATAGAGGCATTTAAAGTAGCTCCTGTTATCGCTTGCATTATAGCAGCAATAAATAGTGGCTCTTTTCCCTCACTGTTATTAACAATGGAAAAAATGGCTCCAAACAAAACGTATCAGAACCTTCTGACCAATCAGAATTGAGATATCAACAGGGGTATAATGAGCACCTATCATTAAAAATGCTTAGATTCGTTTCCCTCTTTTTATTTATTTATTTATTTATTTATTTATTTATTTTTCCAAACAGATCATAGCAGCTTAGCTTCCTTTATTATTCAGACACCTTGCCCCACATAATTATGAGGGTCGCAAATAATTTTCGCACTGGGCCGTGACACTGTCTTGTTTTCATGCTCTTGCGAGTTACATAAAGGGACACAAACAGCTGCAAACAACAGAGCAATCAACGTTCCATCTGCTGCCATGGCCCACTTGCATGAACGTATGTCGCTACTTCTTTTTACTTCATGCCAACTAGGTGCCTGAGGACATGCATCCCCGAGAAAAGGACCTATTTTCTGAGGAGGAGGGGGAAAAAAAGAAGAAGAAACTGTTTGTGAGGAAATGCCAGAGTAGCAATGCATTACTTTATCTTGGTGACAGGAGTTGTTTATAAATTTCCCCTCGTTGGTGTAAAAGTGTGGTGCAGTGCAGTTTCAGGTTGGATAATAGGAACCGCGCTGTCGATCGTTCGCAGCATCAAAGTATGATGCAATTTTATTTCGTTAAGTGCATCACTCAAGAAGATTTTCAAATGAACAAATATTCAAAACAACCCCAGAAGGGTTTTGGGTGGCTTCAATCTGAAACAGATCAGGCCACATAATGCGGAATAAATAGTGATTCATTTCAGGCCACGGCCTCGCAAAAAGAAAGCTGCAGTCATTAATAATGAGCGCGTGATGCAGTTAAAACCCACTGTGAAGCACTTGGAGGTAAGCTCTTCTCTCTTTCTCTAATATGCTAACAGCAGGAGAAGTCTCCCGGTTCCACCTGTGCAGAGCAGCACATTTCCCTGAGGCATCAAGCCACACGTTCTGTCAGGTTCATCGTTCTTTTAGCCACATTAGCAACATTATTTGCACCAAATTAATGGCTGTGTTCTTCAATATTTATGAAGAAGCAATGGTTTTAGCAATTTGCATTAACGCATGCCAGGTTGCTAGAACCATCAATGCAAAATACTTTTTTATCCACTTATTTTGTACTGAATGAGTTTGTCAATTTGTTTAAAAATAATTGGTCCTTTTGACCAGATTTGGGATAAAATAATTTATGGCAAGCCCTGTAATCAATCACTTACCACAGAATCACTACCGTGATTATCATGTTCTTTTACAATGAAAAGATCGTTCACATCATCGTCATCAATTCTGGTTGGATTAAGAACTCTACAAGAAACTCAACAACAAAACTGAATAATAGACATAAATTCTTCATTAAATAATTATTTTATGGCTACCGGGGAAGATTTATATATAAAGACATTAGCATTAATAATGATTAGCTAGATAAGTAGATAATTGATATAATTGTGTATGTACGGTTTCATATCAAAGACATATCACTTAATTTCTATTTACAAAATGATCAAACTATAGATAGAACTGCTGCTGCTGCAAGGAAGGAGGTGAAAACTTTTGAATGTTTGATTTGGACAAAACCAAGAATTATTAAAATCATATTTAGTATCCAGGGAGGGGGTCATTTATAAACAAAGAGCAACAAGCTAGACTTGCCAAATCAGCATATTTTACAAAAAAGGAAAATTGAATCAAGGTTAGACCACCAGCCAAAATCCTACCAATGTGAGAATAGAGAATGGCTCAGTTCTTCCATTGTGGTGTCAGGTGATATTGGAGCAATTTGGCATTTTGGTAAGAATAATCAAATTATTTTGCATTATAATGTATGAGTGATAACAGGTACAGTACTAATAATGGGGGTCGGAGATAGCTCAGTGGTCAAGGCACTGGCCTACTGATAAAAAAAGGTCCCAGGTTCAAACCACAGCACCAACAAGTTGCCAACACTTTTGGGCCCTTGAGCAAGGCCTAAAACCCTCAATTGCTCAGAGGTAAAAAGATGAGATAAAATTGTATGTCTAAGCTCTGGATAAGGGCGTCTGCCAAACGAACAAATGTAAATGCACTTTGTGGGACGTTGGTGGGACTGTTACACTGTAACACTGTAACACAAACACGTTAACACGTTAACATGGTTGAGTGCAGTTCCATCATCAAAAATCTGGAAGTGTGTGAAAATAACTCATTGCGATCCATGCAGGCTTTTGATCTGGCTCAATCATCTTAGTACTCACAAGTCCATTAAGCCGCATTATTGAATAAGGGGTCAGTGGGACTTGTAGTGTAGTCCTGTGGGTGGGATTCTAGGAGTTGTCGGAGATTTAGTGTGTATATTACACAAACACCCTCCAGAAACACAAGGCCTTCACAGATTCCTGTCTGTTTTTTCCCTCACTCTCATTTACTTTAGTGGCAACTGTGTAATGTACATAATTCAAACAACTAGGGAATAGCTGTGGGCTCCCATCCACCTGCTGGCTTTTATTAGCTAATTAATGGTGATTTATTCGAGCGTAGACGATCGCCTTTAGGACTCCGCGAACGCTATGTGCATTCTGATGGTAATTATGTTTATTTGATGGCAAGTCTGCTAAAACAAAAAAAGTTCTGTCTCTTATGCCCCACAGCAATGAAAATTTCAACTCTAATAGAGATGACCTTGTGCTTTTTCTCTTTTTTTCTTTCTTTCTATCATTAGTACCTCCCATACTAATGGTCTAGTTACTCACATTTCAGTCCAAATTAATGAAAGCTAGTAAGTGATTTCTAAAGTTATAAAGGATATGCTACAGTTAGATCAATTTGCCAGTGAACACCTTAACATAAATATTGACACCTTGCTTAAGTACTTATCGTTTCCCTTAGTTTTCTGTTAACCAACTTGAATGTAGTAAATTGACCAGTAGAACCTTAAACAAGTTGGTGAGTTCAGTAGTTACTATATTTACATGGGGAAGTTATGTGTTTGAGTAGTTGGAGTTGGTTTACGAAAGCGTTTAAGTTGATTTTAAATAGCCATACAGCTATGGATGTAGGCTAACATCATTAGACATTAAAATTTAATTTAAAAACAAGAGCGATTTGATTAATTTTCATGAAATCATAACAAAAGTATAGAGGCATACCCTAACCTTGACTTCCAAAACATTTTTTTTTAAATATAAAACATGAATATTTTGAAGTGTTAGGAATTTGTTTAGGACTTGTTTGAGCTAAAAAACTTAACATTAAAACAATAAAATAAAATAAAAGCTTGAGTGTTAAATATAGAGAATGCTGCATCATGGAATTGACTTTTTGCTTTGCTTTTGTTGTCTTGGCAAGCAAAAAGTGTGCAAAAATAATTTATATATTGACAAATTTGCAGAGGTACATCAGGGTCAGGCCTGGTCTGAGAGCATGCAAAAGCTCTAAAAGTCTTGGGCAGTTTTGTTATATTGACAAAAATAACTGGTTAAGATGCAGAAAATGAAATATAAAACTAAAAACGGGCCAGTTCTAGGTGAGATATTAATAAGTATTGTAGAAGGGCCAAATATTTGGCAAATGCACCATTTTTTAAAAAACAATAAATGTCCTTAAAAATAGATCCTAAAAATCTATGTGCATCTGTACGCAGGAGAATTTTCCAAACAGCCATCTCGTCGCTGTCACGAGTCGCTGTCAAATCTACAAAAGCCCAGAGTGAGCGCGATCAAAGTTGGCCTCTTGATGTTTTCACCCACTTGGTTGCATATCCTTGGGGAAAGAGCTCTTTTTTTTTTCAATCCCATTGCACACTGAATCCCAAAAGGCAAATGGAAATATAATGTACTCTGTCAAGTCACCTGGCAGGTCTCAAATGAGAGGATTAGCTGACAAAACCTGGGGTTAAACTCCAACTGCACAAGCGCATTCACTTTTCCCTGATCCTGTTTCATTGCAATTCAAACAGAAATTCTTAACAGCAGGGGGAAAAAAAATAACAATATCACACAATTACGAGACGGCGCCTCAAGCGATACGTTTGGTAAAAAAGAGAGCATGCTAGCAAGGTGCCTCTGTGCTTTAAAGACAACCTTGGCGATGTTTACACTCTGGGAATTGAGCTTGCCTTCATGCTGAATGTGTGTAAAATGTTATCCCTGTGATGTGAACTTGACAGATATTAAGGAACGTGTCAGTATGATGGGATGCCATGTGTACGACACAGTATGATTGTGAAAATAAAAACAGCCGGAACATTAAAATAAACTCGAACCTGACCAGATGATTGTGATCCATATGAAACAGCCAACAAAAAGTGCTGTAGCACAATTCACCAACCTAATGCAGATAGAAAGATTTTTAAAGAATTTATTTGCAAATTATGGTGGAAAATAAGTATTTGGTCCATAACAAAATTTCATCTCAATACTTTGTTATATATCCTTTGTTGTCAATAACAGAGGTCAAACATTTTCTGTAAGTCTTCACAAGGTTTTCACACACTGTTGCTGGTATTTTGTTCCATTCCTCCATGCAGATCTCCTCTAGAGCAGTGATGTTTTGGGGCTGTCGCTGGGCGACAGGACTTTCAACTCCCTCCAAAGATTTTCTATGGGGTTGGGATCTGGAGACTGGCTAGGCCACTCCAGGACCTTGAAATGCTTCTTATGAAGCCACTCCTTCATTGCCCGGGCGCTATGTTTGGAATCATTGTCATGCGGAAAAACCCAGCCATGTTTCATCTTCAACGCGCCTGCTGATGGAAGAGGGTTTTCACTCAAAATCTCACGATACATGGCCCCATTCATTATTTCCTTTACACAGATCAGTCGTCTTGGTCCCTTTGCAGAAAAACAGCCCCAAAGCATGATGTTTCCACCCCCATGCTTCACAGTAGGTA
>JAQMYL010000038.1:2609776-2621664 GCA_030014365.1 Clarias pachynema
CTGCAGGATTTGAGTCCCTGGTGGTGCAGTGTGTTACTGATGGTAGCCTTTGTTACTTTGGTCCCAGCTCTCTGCAGATCATTCACTAGGTCCCCTTGTGTGGTTCTGAGATTTTTGCTCACAGTTCTTGTGATAATTTTGACCCCACGGGGTGAGATCTTGCATGGAGCCTTAGATTGAGGTAGATTATCAGTGGTCTTGTACGTATATCTTCCATTTTCTAATAATTGCTCCCACAGTTGATTTCTTCACACCAAGCTGCTTTACCTATTGCAGATTCAGGCTTCCCAGCCTGGTGCAGGTCTACAAATTTGTTTCTGGTTTCCTTTGACAGCTCTTTGGTCTTGGCCATAGTGGAGTTTGGAGTTTGACAGTTTTGTGTCTTTGTGACTGAGATGTCTTTTATACTGATAACGAGTTCAAACAGATGCCAGTAATACAGATAATGAGTGGAGGACAGAGGAGCCTCTTAAAAAAGAAGTTACAGGTCTGTGAGAGCCAGAAATCTTGCTTATTTGTAGGTGACCAAATACTTATCTTACCGAGGAATTTATCAATTAATTCATTAAAAATCCTACAATGTGATTTTTTAGAGACTTATTTTGTTTCTCATAGTTGAGGTATACCTATGACGAAAATTACAGGCCTCTCTCATCTTTTTAAGTGGGAGAACTTGCACAATTGGTGGCTGACTAAATACTTTTTTGCCCCACTGTATTTTTCACAGCACTGGTATATAAAGGGCACTGTATATTTGAATTTGAACTGTAGTGTGCTTTATTCTCCCATGGTAGAACACTCTAAAGAGTGTAAAAAGTGACCTTTATGCTGGAAGGAGAAAGAAAAAACACACACAATTGTGAATATACATTAAAGACCAAAAGAGCAGTCTGTGTTGCCTATAAACCTCCATTTCTAATAACATGACATTAGCCTTATTTATCAATCTTTATATGAATTAAGATAATACATTTTTATGACATTTTAGGCAAGATTAAATGTTTATTTGTTCATGAAAATACAGTTATCTGAAGAAAAATCAAAGCTCTTATTCTACTATTCTCTGATATGAACTGATAAGCTACAAAATATCTAATTCAGATACTTAGGAATGAGTTAATGTGATTTTATTCTGTATATTTTCTACATCACACTAGTTAGGGCTTGTCGTTGAAAAAAAAAATAAGAAAGGTAGAAAGAAAACTCCTCCAGCTCTCCCTTTAGAGTCAAGTGAAAAACTAAGTGTGATGTGAAAATAGATATCAGAGAGTCATTTTGCCCAGAAATGCCGTTATCATTGCACGGCCTTTGAATGCTCCGGGGAACCCTCAAACGAATAGGGGCAATAAGTTCACCGTGCAGAATTAATGCCGTAATTCTTTACGGGGGAGACAAGGAGTGAGCGAGTCGACATTACCTTGGACTTGAAACTTAATGCAATCCGCGTCCGTTTTTCCCTCCTCTTTTCCCTTTCTCCTTTTTTTTTTTAATGATGGCCCTAATTTGTTAGCTCCCACTAAATTATTAATCTCTTTTATATTCACGTAGTTATTACATGTCATAACTGTGTATCTATGGGGTGAAATTTAATAGCATCTGCTGGACCTTAGGAGAAGAGATTGTGTTAAAAAAAGACATTAAAAATGTATAATTAACCAAATATTTACCTTGCCACATATAGATTATTAGCTACTCTAGTTACAAAGGTTTGCATCGTGTGTGTGTGTGTGTGTGTGTGTGTGTGTGTGTGTGTGTGCAAGAAATACATTTTTCATTGGAAAAACTGGGGTGAGGATCCATCCATCAATTGTCTACACTGCTTATCCACAGGGGAACACAGGGTTAGGGTACACCCTGGTTAGGGTGCCAACCCATTCACAGCACAAGTAGTCATACTCACACAGTCTTTAGTACCCAGAGAAAACCCCACCAGACATGGGAAGGCTTTAGGTGAAAATTCAAACCCACAACCCTAGAGGTGTCATGTGAAAGTGTTAACCACTGAGTCGCCATGCTGCATTGGTGAGGGTATTTAATTTCATTTAATATGAAATTAGGACCTAGTATGAGTGAAAATGCAAGGGAGATGAGGCAAAGTAAATAAAAATTATAACTGCTAGCAAACGGCTGTGTTATAGGAGAAAGAAAAACACATTGGGGCATCCTGTTGCAGACAAATAAAAAAGAATTTTAGTTATATATCACTTTTAACAATGGTTATTGTTGCAAAGCAGCTTTACCGAATTTTTAAAAAATGGAAATTAGTTTTAAAAATGTGAGGAAATATGGATAACTTTTTTTTTTAATTATTATTATTTTTATCAGTTTGTCCCTAATGAGCAAAGAAAGGGATGAAGGAAAAACTCCCTGAGATGCCATTGCAACAAAACCTTGAGAGACTCGATAGGGAACTCATCTTGGGTTCTTATCCATCTGTATGTCTCAATCTAAGCAGAGTGTTTATCCCAAAACACTTCAGAATTCATCCTGTTACTTTTATCCTCATTCAGGTCATCAATAAACACCAGTGACCCAGTTCCACTGGCAGCCATACATGCTTATTCCATAACACTGCATCCACCATGTTTGACAGATGATATGGAGTGCTTTGGATCACAAGCTATTCCTTTCTTTCTCCATACTTTTATCTTCTCATCGTTTTGGTACCAATTAATTTTGGTTTCATCAGTCCAAATAATCTGACAAAGCTTTCTGGCAAAGTTTAATCTGGCCTTTCTGTTCTTGGGCGTTACCAGTGGTTTGCACCATGTTGTGAAGCATCTGCACCGTATCTCTTAACTGTAGACATTGACAGTGACATACATAGAGTATTCTTGACTTGGTTAGATGTTGTGAAAGGGTTCCTCTTCACCATGGAGGGGATTCTGTGGTCATCCACTTTAGTTGTCGTCCATGGTCCTGCTTGAGTAACCTGGACATGCAACTGCTTGTCAGCCATTTGTTTCATTATTCATGAGCAGTGTTGGGGGACGTTACTTTTTAAAGTAACTAATTACATTACAAAATTACTGTCTTTAAAAAGTAATCAGTTAAATTACAATGTTACGTTCTGATAAAGGTAACTAGTTTGAGTACTTTTTACACTGCAGAAAATGAAAACTTCTTAGTAATTCCTCATGCATGTTGTTTTACTCAAGACCTTTATAATTATTCCACCATCATCACACAGCAAAGTTTGACCCATAATCTGTTAACTATTAATACTCCTATCTCACCTACGCGGTTTCATGCGGTGGCCGTAAGTACGATTCATCATGATTCACCACGAGTTTTGGCGCTGTGATTAGGTTTCCATCTTTCCGCGCATCGGTCCTCGCATAGTCAAACCGCATAGGTGAGATAACAGCAGGAATAACAGAGGTGGGGGGGGGGGGGCATTTCAAATGCAAAAAAAACTTATTTTGTATTTGAAAAAAACTTTTGAATTTCTACTACTAGGTACAGAAAAGCAAATCTGATAGTAGCTCAGAGATAAGGATTAGTGAAGACACACCAAGTGGGGATGAAGCGATAGACAAGTGAAACATTAAGTAAGTTTGCTGCCATGAGCTGATCCACGATGTAGTGATGTCAGAGGGGGCGGGATTCAGTATACAGTGATGTTTGGGGAGGCGGTGGGTTATCCCGCTGAGTCAACCCCCACAGACCAACCCCCTCAGTGGGCCATCTGCCAGACGGCCCTTACACTCTGACATACACACACACACACTCGCTAATGAGAAGGGAGTGTGTGTATGGAGACGGCTTGGTCCTGAGAGAAAATCAATTCTAAACTGACCCCAGGTTAGGCAACTAGGAGGAAGCACTAGGGAGGAGTTTTAAGAAAGTAGGAGAAATTAAATCAAAAGGAATAAATGGTTGCATTTTTGGTCTTTTGATAGTAACTAATGGGTGGCATTATTGTTGTAGACCTTGTAACTCTTTTTTTTACATTTTTTTTTTACTGTAAACAGTTTTTTCAACCATAAATCTAAAAAAAAAATGGATGGGACAGGTAAAAGAAAGTGGTATAGGCATTAAGTTGTTTATATAAAAAATGCATATTAGTTATTGAGAAGGAAATTATTATTTTTTTATCTTTACTTTCTGTCCATATTTGTAAATGTAATACCAGTGGAACACGCCAATCACAGAATCGGCCGTCTGAGGTTTGTGATCTGATTACTTCTCCCAAAATTAAATCGATTAACTCCGTTCAAATTGTGGTCTATTTATTTAGGTTTTCCAAAATTTGTTCATTCAATAACCAACTTGACTTAATTCAGTTAAAGGCAAGTAATAACAACAGATATAAATATTAACATTTTACCCACATTGTGATGTAAATGCGATCGCCTCATTGCCTTTAAGATTCAATTAGAGCTTCCTCTCGTTGGCGCACATGGAGTGGACCAGCGGGAGTGTATTGATTGAAGTGTGTCATGTGCGAAAGTGAAGGGGAGGGAGAGACCCATCGAGAGAAAGAGAGAGAGAGAAATGTGTATTTGTACTTAAGAAGGATATAAAAAAAAGTGAGGAAAAAATTGCAGGAAGGAAAATTATTGCAGGAAGGAAAAAATATGACATGAAATATGATACAGTATATGGTAAAGTACATGGATAGAGATTTAGAGAGAGAGAGAGAGAGAGACTAGGCTAGAGAGTCTAAGCTCCAGGGTTTCGTCTGTTTGGGTGCTGCTTTCTCTTTGCAATGAGTTGCAACTGTCAGTTTCTTTTATCAGTAGCTTTTCATCACACTGCTGGGTCCGAGTCAGACGATGCCACCTGAGAGTGCCGGGACTTGTAGGCTACAAGTCATTAGCGAGTCATGCTGAGAAATCCGGCTAACAGCTCCACTGAATATTGCTTCAGACAAAGGTCCATCTTAACCTTTCATGCTCTATACATTAAACATTTATTATAGCAGAATCCAATACAACAACTTTTATATAATCAGGTATGAACATCCTGAATTTAATCAAATTCATCTTTTCAATCCCTGAGCAGGATGAAAAAAAACTTCCTTGAATATGATGAATGAAAAAGACACAAGGTTTTTAACTTGCTAGGTAACAGTTTAATAAACTACTGTATGTTATATTATACTGTATATAAATTGCAGTGTTGCTATAGTTCTGACATCATGTAAAACATCAGGCTCTGCTTAGTTATATGGAATGTTGGTCGAATGGGTGTTTGCAAACAGTTCAAGACATTGTCTAATTTGGGTAAGCTTCGGCCAGATTAAGATTTGGCTGTGTAAATAGTGTACCAGTCTAAGCATCTAAAATATTGATTTTATAAATAATGCTTCATATACTGTATAAATGGCTGTCATTCACATTTGTTCTTTATGCATCTCTGTACTTGCCAGTCACAGTGAAAGAAATGTGGACTTTGTGCCTGTTAGTGACAGTGAAGGAGGCATGGCCTTTGTGCCTGCCATTCACACCTTAGGGCGAAAACTTTTTTTTTTTTTTAACTTTTTTTCTTAAAATGTCTACACACCACTGCATTTTACTGTACACAATTTTTGGCCAAACAAAACGGAATTCCATCATGTCGAATTGCTAGCTACTTGAAATGTACTGTATCTTCCATCCATTGCACAATGTATTACAATCCCCCTCTTCCATATAAATACAGCAACATTCCTGCATTGTAGTTTTGAAAATTCCATTTTAAATTGATCTTCTTTCAGATCAGTTGATGTTGAGACTTGTCTGCTACCTATGCTCTGTAATCATGGTGCTTGATGGGTTTTGCAAATGCAAATGCACTTATGAACAATGTTGTTGTTGTTGTTGTTGTTGTTTTTTTGGCTGCTCTGCGACGTTTTACGCCGGATGCCCTTCCTGACACAACCCTCCCATTTTTTATCCAAGCTTGGGACTGCACTTATGACCAACAAAAAATAATAATTTGAAGGTATGTCCAAACTTTTGACTGGTACTGCATGGCATTCTATCCTTTTTGAGCTGCCCTTTAATGTTCACTACCTGCAAATACAATATAAAACAGATCTTGTGGTGTAAACGAGGAGCAACGATGAGTTACCCACAAACCCTGCCCACTTTTTTCCAGGCTTGGGCAACCATTGGAATATTTGCATTGTGCTTCAGTGTGAACCTTGTAAGTGAATGTTTTTGTAATGGGAAAGCCCAGGAGTGGAGCAGGGGGTTAGCTGGGAAGCTGCTGTTTGATTGCCTGAGGAAGAAAAACAGAAAAGCGACCCGCCATGCTCCGGGGATCGAGCTAAACGAACACGGCCAGCAAAGAGCCGGGGAATCTGCTATTCCAGGTCGGCTCTCCAGTGTTTGCCCAAAGCCGTGTCAACATACCGGACGTGAGTTTATAGAGATATTACAGGTCTCCGGAGTCTCCACACACTTGCTCATGTTTGGGGCGAATGTGATTTGTGGGATGCAGACGCAGAGCTGAAGCTTCTGTCCACACATCTCATCAGAGAGCCGAGCCAGGGTCAGGTCAGCTCTGCACATGTGTTTGCGTTTCATCATTAGAAAGCAAACCGGGGAGTTTCTTAGCTTTCACATTAGATGGGGCAACATTTGCTCTCAGCGGAGTAGAGTAATCTAAATTCTGTTGCGCTTCACATGCAATTGCGTGCTCTCTAACAGTGACATGACATGTAACAGCTGTTCCAGGGGTTTTGTACGAAACCAGTCACAACATTCTGGTGATAATACTAAACATCAGATAGTTCACACTAGTTTTTTTTGCACCCCCCACATATCCACCCCCTGTAAGGGTATTGTATGCCTCCTATACAGGGGAACCTTAAAGGTACAACTGTAGCCTCTCTAGTTACTAATTTCTCAGCTGTTTTCTGTCTGTTTATGTGAAGGGACCAAAGTAAGGCCACCACTAACCAAATATTATCTGGGGGAGTTTTTGTGCTACTGGAATCAAGGAAGGGCTTCTGTTTACCGTGTCTGTGTTCTAGGTTTGTGTTTCTCATGTCTGGTTCTACACATTATTGTGTTTTCTTAACTCCCAGCATTCCTAATTTAACTAATCAGCTAATTAACAGCCTTTCCTTAATTAAATAGAGGAGGAAAAACACTCAAATGTTCAGGACAGGTGAGAACCACTGTTCTAGGTATTTGGATGATTGTTTTAACCAGAGATACTTCCAGTTGAGACAAGATACAGGTTAACAGATTGAAGGGTTAAGGGTTTTGCTCATTTTGCTTATGGACGTCAATTCAACAGTTCTGGGATTTGAACTCCAAACTTCTGATCAATAGACGAAATATAACCACGGAGCCACCACTCCCCAATCACCACTAACACGTTAACCAAGGTTTGCTCTTGTTTACATCCATCTCTCTGCTTTATCTTGTGCACAAGATGGGAATCCATCCTGGTTGGGACACCAGTCCATTTTAGGGCACCACACAGGGTAGAGATCCACTTTGACAATCCACATGCTGGTGCAATATTAGCTGGGTTACCGAATGGAAGGTTGACGGTTTAAGCTCCATTAGGGTTCTCCATTGTTGGTCTCTTGAGCAAGGCCTTAAACCCTAACTGCATCAGGGGCACCGTATTGTGGCTGACCCTGCATCCTGACCGCAGCTATGCTGGACCACGTGAAGAAAGAATTTCACTGTGCAGTAATGTATATGTGACAAATAAAAGCTTACTTTTACTGGAATAAGTTTAAGTGGAAAGGGAATGGGAATAAATACAGTACAATGGTCACCAGTGGCCTCCACAGTCCCTTGTTGGACTACAGAGATTCCTAGATGAATGGATGGAGGAACAAACTAGAACTGTTGAGATTTGAGTTGTCAGTGCAACACAACTCAATGTTGCACATCTCGCTTTCAGCCATGACAAATAACAACATGATAACTCTTCATAATAATATGTGATAAGCAAGAGCTTGCTAACATGCAAGCATCACTGGGCAGAAACCCCACAACTGCGTTTATGCATGGAGCCAGGATATTTTTAACTCGGTAAAGAGGACCAGTTATCACCCATGTCCCCTGACAATTGCCCAGTTATATATGTCACATTTGTCGCACTTGTTTGCTGTAAAAGTAATCAATAACTGATGTGGTTGAGTGCTTCTAGAGCTTGCGTCAAGGCATGAAAACTTAATCATGTGCAGAGATGAAATCAAACAGGATGGGGAGGTGTGTGTGTGTGTGTGTGTGTGTGTGGTCAGTGATTGTTTCTTTGGGGTATGCGAACATGCATGTAGCGCCTGGTCGGTCCTGACTCGGCAATCAAAAGTGTGACAGGTTTGGACGCGCCGGCTCTATTTCATGAATTAATGTAAACACAGCCCATGCAATTACAGCACTGGTCATTTCACGGGACGCCCTCCTCCTGCGCAGTTCCAGTCTAATGAAAACGCAAAGCTTACTGGTGCGTTTAATTGTATACACGGGCAGGCTAAATGCTTTGTCCAGGACGTAGCACGGAGCCGGAAAAGTGGGAAAGTATGTGTGTGTGTGTGTGTGTGTGTGTGTGTGTGTGTGGGAGTGGTTGCATGGTGGGGGGCAGTGTTGATGTGTGTAGATGTGATGCAGTGGGGGGTTGAGAGGACGAGAACCTCTACAAGTGGAAAATTTTATTCAGTTTAAACATAGCATTTCGTTTATTGATCCGCTGCAGAGGGGAGGCAATGCCAGGCGAGAAGACAAGGAAATCAGATGGATTCATTTGAACATGTTATGAAAGTGCACAAGGTTGAAGGATATTGAGCTACGTGATGCAGAGATGGCATTACTGATCAGATGGAAATGGTACCTGGTCTGTGCTTACAGTTCCCAAAGGATGTGGGGGAATTTTGATTTATTTATTTTTTATTCTACCTTGGTTGCATTTCCTAATTTGCAGTGGGAGAGTGGTTGCAGCAAAAAGGAAAGAAAAAATTGTTTAATCTGTTTAATAAGTGAGGAGGAAATCATAACAAGGGTGTACTGTTATTGGAAATTAATCAACAGCAAAGGGGGAAAAGATTTTTTATTTTATTATGTTTTTTTGTTTTGTTTGAGGAACTTGTCTGGTTCCTCTCAAGGTTTCTTCGTCTCAGGGAGTTTGCTCATCAGGGACAATCTGGTCTTCATTCATACACATTTTCTCAACAATGACCATTGATAAAAGCGCTATACAAATTGAATTGAATTGAATTGTTTAGTTATTTTGTTTGTTTGTTTTTTTCAATTTGCCCACAAATACATACTTTAATTAACGAAAGACATCGTATTTGTTTTCTCCATTCGTAGAGTAGTTGGATGATTTCTTGAGATGGGTGTCTTTTGGGTCATCTACTAGTAAGCAATGTCCAACATCCCACCCTGTCTCAAAAAGTAATCCTGTTGCAATAAAAAAGTGAAATTGTTCAATGTGACATTGTTGAATTTTATTTTATTAACAGTATCCATAACTCCATATTAGAAAATTAGGAACACATGACATTTTAGATATCATTTAATTGTAATATTTTGCAGCAGTATTCTTTAATTTTTATTAAAGTTATTGTAACAACTCATTTATTCATACAACAGTGTTGGAATGTTGATCCTGATGATCCTGAAGCGTGCCATTATTTACACATTTTTCCTATTAATGTCACTTCTTCAGTTGCTGAGCTCACCGGGACTGACCCATTATTTTTTATAAAGAGGGGGAATGGTATGGCACGACAAAATGTGTCAAAATTACAGTTCCATACATAATTTGTGTATTTTTCAAGAGAACTTTATGTTTAATTAAAATACAGGGGCATTCAAGTCAAACCAGGACTGGTGAAATTTCTGGTGAATGAAGGCATGAAAGCGATTGACATTTACAGAAGCACAGTGAGGTGATGAGACTCTTAGCCGCAGTAAAGCATCTAAATAGTACTAACATTTTAAAGAAGGCTGTATGTCTGTGAATGAGGATCCCGGTTCTGAGCTCACTTCAGTCGTTCCAATGAAAATTTGGCGAATGGAATGCCTGATTGGTGAAAAACGGCAAATAACGTGTCACCAACCTACAGGAGAGACGCATCTGTCTGTGTGAACTGTACACACAGTCATTCACCAACACCACTTGCACATTACAGGAACTCGGCTGGGAGTTATTGCCACATCCCCAGTACAGACCTGACCTCATTCCAAGCCATTTCCTTATGTTTGGACCATTAATGGAGTTCCTGGGAGGCCGGGGTTTCATAGCTCTGGCGTAAAGGGAGTTTTTACTCTCAGAACTGTGTTCTGTTATTCTGCACAATCAAAAGTCGCAGTTTTACTTGAACACCAGTTGTGCATAAGCTTGTGATTATATTAGCAGCAAAAGGTCTATATCAAGATCTGTATGCAGTTTGTATATGTTGGATATCCAATGCAAATGAAATGATGGTCAAAAAGGACATGCGAATTTGTTTGTACGTAGTCCACCACTTAGACATAAATAAATAAATAAATAAATAAAATAAATAAACATGTTTCACATTTCTTATTAGTCTGCCATACAAAACCCTGTTTAGGTTGTTACTATAGAAACAATAAAGTATTACAATGAGTACTTCAATATACATAAACCCTTGATTTGAAGTATTGGAATTATTTTACCATTACAGAAAAATAATCTACTGTATACCTTTTGACCAATCAGAATTGGGAAATCAACAGAACTGCGGTGTATCATTTGCTGCTTGCAATTAAATAAACACTTCAATCACACCTTACAAAACAAATGGGATCTAAGTTTTTTTTTTTTTTTTGCTTTATAAGAATTCACATTTCAAAAAGCTGCAAAATCTGAACTAAAACCTCTGAGTTGCGACATGTGCCTGATATTTACTGAAGTGAAGCCTCTTTTCCACATAGGACAGGTTGATATGACATCGTTATATCTTTTCCTATTATCACAGCCGATTAATAATTCATGCGTTTCTATTCCCGACGCAGGGAGGAGTCATGCAAACACACTCTCAGGAAGCTGGAATCAAACCGGCAGCCAGAAAGCATGAGCAGGTTACAGTGGTGAAAAAAAGGAAGAGATAGAAAGGCAAGAGAGAGAGAGAGAGAGAGAGAGAGAGAGAGAAAGAGAGAATAAAATGTTCATTATTCCTGTAGCATTCTCCTGTTGGTCCTTTCTGAGATCCTAACCTTTCTCTCTCACACTCCCAGAGTGCTATTCACACAATCACTTACAACATTAATCAAAGCTCGGAGGCTAATGGCTCCTGACGTGTTATGGGCCGCCGTCCAACCTGCTCCCACCGACGCATCTGTTAGCGCTATGCTAGCATCACGTGGCTAATGCTAATGGCGGCTCGGGATGCGCAGCCATCAAGCACTTAAGGCTCAAGATGCAATCGTGTGATGCATGCAGAAAGCCTTTTTAGATGGCATGCAAATACAGGCAGGGAAGATTTACAATACTTTCAGTTGGAATGGAGATTTGGAGAAGAGCCTGCCCTCTCTTAAAAAAAAAAAAAAAAAGACAATATGTCCTCGCGAAAAAAAAACAAAAAACAAGAAAAAAAATTTTTTGTACTACAGTATGTATTTTTTTTTACAAACCATGCCCCCACTTTGCTATGAATCGCTATAAATTCACCAATCGTGATGATCAATAAGATTGTATCTTGGGTGTGTCGGCATGACCAACATTGAGCTGCAGCTTGACAACATTTAACATGCCCCCAAATTTGTAGCAAATCTTTAACATTTTATTACCCGTCGATCCGCCATAGGTTGATTGTATATTTCACGTAACAATAAGAATAATTGATTGTACGTAACAATAAGACATTTTCAGCAATAGGATGGTATCACTGGTAAGTATGGAACAAAAATCCTGCCAAAAGTATTTGAAATAAAAAGCCTGTTGAATTCCACAAATCGAAAAAAAACGGC
>JAQMYL010000038.1:2622315-2635852 GCA_030014365.1 Clarias pachynema
CTGTACTTCAAAATAATATTACTCAAGTAGAAGTAAAAACTAGTCATCCAAAATATTACTCAAGTAAGAGTAAAAAAAGTATTTGGAAATGATAATAATTATATATATAAAATCACGGAGTTATGTGATTATTGTTGCCGCGTCTGATTGGTGAAACAGTCAGGTGGTAGATCCAGTGGCTGCATGTGTAGAATAAATGGTTAGAAAAGTAACTAGTCGAGTGTAACCGAATGTAGCGGAGTAAGAGTAGCGTTTCTTATTCTACTCAAGTAAAAATAAAAAGTATTGTGCAGTAAAACTACTCATAGAAATACATTTTTTTTCAAAAAGTTACTCAAGTGAATGTAACTCGTTATTACCCTGGCCCATCATACACTACAGGCTATTGAGAAACATCAAACACTCTACAGTACACAGCATGTCTTTGAAGTGTGAGAGGAAACTCCAGAGAAACTCCAGAGGAAACCACAGGGAGAATATACAACCTCCATGCACAAAGGACCAGAGAAGAGATTTAAACCATTTACATCACATTACAATTAATTTTTTTTCTCACTATACATCTGATCAGATGAGGGTTAAGGGACGTAATCAGGGGCCCAACAGGAGCAACTTGGTGGTGCTGATTTTTGAACCTGGGACCTTCTGATCTGTAGGTCAATGCCTTAACCACAGAGCCACCTCTGCCTGGAGGTGCGATGTGACAGCGCTAACCACTACATTACTTAACCACCAAGGATTATTATTATTTTTTAAAATAAGCTTACGTTTGGTTATTGAGGTTATGGTTCGAGTCAATGGAAGGTACTCATAAAGATAGGAAGTGAATATGTCTGTGCATGCGGGTTTGTGTGTAGACACCCGACATACTGTATGTGTGTATCGTGCCCGTCTGCATGTAGACAACCTGTTTTCCTTCCCAATCTGCCACATGTAATGTAAAGTTATATCAATATTTGATCTTATTGCACATCTCATTCTTTGTCAGTCTGTCTTCTAGCGAGGTTCTACAGGCAAAACACGTAAGCAGGGCTGTATTAATAATGCAAGATGGTGACACTGACCTTATTCAAACCCTTTCAACCTCAGCTGGTATCTCGATGAGTGGCATCCCACTGATACACACGGCACATTACTGAGCTCACACTGCCGAGCAAATGGGGAAAAGTGGTCTATATGCACTGTATCATGCTTTATTTAACTATATAGTACAAAGTCTATTCTTTATATAGCTTTATATTGGCCTTATAGTAGTCCTTTTAGTGTGAGTGTACATGGATAGTCAATTTGAGGCATTTACTGTTTTTGCGACAGCTTAATCTGGGTTTAATGTATTGTGCATTCTGAGATGCTTTTCTGCTCAAGGCAGATGTAAAGAGTGGTTATCAGAGTCATTTGGCCATCTTGTTACCTTGGCCACTCTTCTGAACTGCTGCTCGCTGGATGTTTCCTTTTTACACAATTCTTTCTAAACTCTAGAGACTGTTGTGCTTGGAAATCCAAAATCCAAGGAGATCCAACAGTATCTGAAATACTCAAACCAGTCCCACTGTTGTGACTCACACAGGTCTGAAGCTCTGAATCCTCACTCCTCGGTGATCTCATAACAGCACACCCCCGTGTGTATACACACAAACGAACATGGGAACGATGGTGCTTTGATTGGTTCTCATTAGCCGAGATGCGTTGATGATGTGGCAGGGTGGTTTACATGGTGATTAATTGTGTTAAATAATGCAGCATGAAAGAAGAGGGAATTAAAACACACACTGGATCACATGATCATGATCGCGGCTGGGAAAGGGAGGTGTTTAGAGTGGAATGGATTAAACCATTACATCCTAATTAGAAATGCGACAGAGCTGGAAAAAAACAAAAAAAAACAGGGAAATAAACTCATTTAGTGATGGTTTAGTGATGCATTGATGCCTGTTGTAAAAGTTTATGAGGAGAGCATTTAAAAGCGAACACAGATGACAGTCGATCTTGTTAAATCTGACTTGCTTTGCCAGGGGAATAGATAAACACTTTGCAGTCACAATGTCTGATTCTGGAAGGAACGAAAGTTTGTTATAGTTTAATGTCATACAAGTTAAGGAAATTGGATGATTAAAATTCACCTAGATGAATTCACAGTGAAGCAGCTTGGTGGCGTAGTGGTTAGCTTTATCACCTCACGTCTACGGTACTGTACATGTTGTGGGTTCGAATCTCAGACTATCAGTTATGTTGCAGCAGCTATAAATATTAATTCTCTTACCAGCTTTTTTTCTCTCCTTAACTTTCATCTTTATTTTTTATCAAACTGTAAGCAACAAGTTACATTAAAAATAAGCAGTTCAAATACTGATGACTCAATTGTGACTCAAATTGCTATTTCCCCTTTACTCTTACATAAATAGTAATTAGTAATTGTTACAATAAAATAAAGTATAAAATAGAAATATATAGAAAATGTGAAAAGTATAAACTGTATCAATAAACTCTATAAAGTATATGGAATGTGCAATGTGTGCACTGTGCAAACAGCAGCAGTATGGCTGGTCGTGGAGAGTGAAATGAAATAATGAGCAGCAGTTCTATTGTCCATCTTTAAAGTGCTATATTTAGTCTTCATTTATGTTTAAACAGAACCAGAAACATGCAACATATGTGTTCTGTGCAATGTGATGTCCAGTGTGGTTGTTACTTTGTTGTGCTCCAACACGTGTGAAGGAAACATAGCAAATCCGATCGGTTGAGTCCTATGTAGAGTTCTGGTTGAGCGTCCGTATAGCCTGCGGGAAGAAGCTCCTCTTCAGTCTCTCTGAGTTGGCCTTAAGGGAGCAGAATCACTTTCCTGACTGCAACAGAGAGAACAGTCCATTGTTGGGGTCGTTGAAGTCCTTCACTATCTTCCTGGCCTTGGTATAGCACCGCTTGCTGTAGATTGAGTGCAGGTCGGGGAGCTCGGTATGGATGATACGCTACTGAGAGTTTTTCTGTCCTGTATGATGCTGTTCCTCAACAAAGTTGTGATATTTCCCGTCAGGATGCTCTCTTTGGTGCAAGAGTAAAAGTTCCTTAGAGGGCAGTCTAAAGTCTCAAGCATCTAAGGTGGTAGAGCACACATGCACACATGACAATGTACGCTGGACATGTGAGCTAACTTCCAAGATTCATATGCAGAAAGTTCATAACACAACTTATTGTAATTGTTGGCAAATTGCTTCTATGTTAAAACAATAAAACATTTCAGGATCTGCTGCTTCCGGGTGATAAGGTCATCACATCCTATAATTGATGTTTTTCCTATGACAGCATGACCCCAAAGGTTTTATTCGTTACGCATAACATGAAATCAGATATTAAGTCACATTTTGTATGATTTGAATGATTTATATTATCAACTTCTTGGATCAATAAACTCCATTCTGATACTAAGTTATGTGCATTACTGTATCATTGCTGAGATATGGCCAGTGCGTGTTTGTTTACAAGGAGGGGCTCAGCCAAAAAATAAATCAAACAAACTTCGGAATACTGTTTTAGAGCATTTACTGAGGATCTCATGATGTCGTAAAAATGAGGGATTTCCCTGCTATTCATCAAAGGTTATAGTAAAAAAAAAAAGGGAATGTTTTTCTGTGACAACTGGAGTAACCAACTTAGATAGTGTTCAATAAGGTGCGTTAAAACAATGCTTAGGATTAAAACCTTTTTAATTTTGTTAGATTACAGTAGTAAGATGAGTTATTTATCAAATTTACCAATTTTTGCAAAAATTGAAAGTTTCATCTGGTCATAGCATAAAAATAACTTGTTCAACTTAACTCCTGTCGTGATATGACAGGTCACATTTAATTATTTACTCCATTTCGAGACTTAAATACTAAATAAGTAAATACTAATAAACAATAAATGCTGATTAACCTGTTACACCTGAACTGCTAGTGAACTTTAACAGTATAACACTTATTCAACGATATTTTGCTGATAAACTGACATAGTACTGATATTTATAAATAAATATCTGAATGGTACAGTACAGTCAATGGTACAGGACAAAAGAACATATTAAATAATTCAAAGCTGGGTCATCTGTTAAATTGAAATCACACTTTCACAAATTGTTCTCACAGACCATTATTTGTAATCATTCAAAAAAGATCATTCATAAAATATGAATGTATTCACTTAGCTCCTACCTGTAATTATATCAATTAGGAAATAGCCAAGATTTGTTTTTGTTTATTTATTTATTTACTTTTTTAATAAAGAAGTAAGTAAACCAATATTTTAAGTCTCCCCCTAGAATTGATTTTACACGTGTTGGAATCTGCTCTTGTGTCAGGCATGAAACCAGCTGGGAAGAAGAAGAAAAAAAAATCAAATTTCAAAGCACTCTACATAAAGTGTTGGGATTCTTGGGGTTTATTTAAAGCTCAGCCACCAGAGGTTGGTTCTCTTTCAGGGACGCTGCTGGCATTTTCAGTTCCAGCTAAGCCGGTCGCTTTTGGCAAAGCGCTGCAGCTCCATATGCTCGCCTGAGCCCGGTGCTCTAGCACGGCTTGTTCAGCCTCATGCATTTTCCAACGCAACAAAACAAGCGCTAACCACCTCGTCTGCCAGGAGCCCTTATCTCACGCCTTATAACAACCAGTAATACCTGTAAATAATGCATGGCCGTCATCTTACAGGCGGTGGGTGTGGAGGGGTGTTTCGAGTGAAGGTTGGGGGGGGGGGGGGGGCTTTCTCTGCGCCACGGCTGAACAATCGAGGTGCCCGCTGATGGGAGTTGTGTTTTCTTTAGCGCCGAGGCTCACAGCAATTCCCCTACAGCTCTTCACAACTGAGTTTTGGCCTGACAATAAACAACAGTTTAATACTTGATCTAATCTCAGCCACGAGGTGAATACAGGCTCGTGCAGATGTTCCCATCCAATAATCTATCCATAATTGATGAAACAGGGAGGTCAGATGTAACGTTGCCGGCAACAAATAAATGATTATTGACAAAACTGAGCCAGTGTGGCACAGAGCGGCGGTGAGACAGCAAGCTCGGAGTGCCGAGCTGCCTGAAGCAGAGAGACAGGAACGTGGAGCTTTGGATGAAACACCGAGAGCAGGCGGAGAGATAGAGAGCGAAAGAGAGAGACAAGGGCCCGCGGATGTGCAGGAGAGGTGCCAGTCCCCGAGGATGGAGGGAGGAGGAGGAGGAGGTGAGTGAGGTGTGGGGAGAGCACTGGGCCAGCTGTCTGCCCTGCTTTCATCTCCACGCGGCACATCGAATGCAATCAACCTGAGCGCTGAACATAGGGGACGCTGAATCCAGAGCCGGATCGCATCCAGCAGCTACAGGAGAGAGAGACAGAGAGACGTTGACAGTGAAAAAGAGACAGGGTGAGAGAGAATATGTGGCTGTGTGTGTGTGGAGCATCGTCGTCATTTTAATCCGGTGTGCAAACCAGAATGATCCGCTGCATGCTCCGTACAGTCCTACATACTGTATCCTAATAACATTAAGCGTGAGTAGCAGAAAACATTCAGGAAGTAAGTTTTGCGGCCTTGGACTAAGTGTAGATTCTTTGATTTTACTTCGAATGTCGTGCCTCTTGATGTGAATCAAACATAAGAAAATTGTGACTACTGGCCATGTCTCCAACCTTTACGTTTGACTTGTGCTTCTATACTGAAGGAAAATTATCAGTGAGATCAGTGAGATGTAGCAGCATGCCCTGAAGTGCTTTATTCCTCTTATACCAAGGCAATTACAACATTTACGTGTTACAGAATGACACTTTATATGGTTTTATCCATTTAGAATAAGACTGGAAATATTATTGCTTTTAACTATGCATAGTATAACGCTTGCCTTGCATCCTGAGTTTGTTTGGTGCGTAGCTTGCGAAAATTATATAAACACTAAGGGTTGTACAATTAGGAGGCAGGGCAAAAATGGTAGAAAGTTTCGAGAAGTTGTGCGACCACGTCTGAAATTAGCCCCATCTGTATGATGTGTTTTTACTGCTGCAACATGAAAACATGCGTCAAAACAGGTGATAAGGACAATCGACAAGGTGTTTCCATGTTTGTTCACTTCATGCAAAACTGTCTGGTTGGATTCTTTCAGAGAAACCTCAAGTAACACATGTAGTACAGTATATAGTCAAGTATGTGAATAAATACTCTCGTGATCTTGCGGGTTGGCTTCAAAATTTCGTGGTTTGACAAATTTTTTGTTGGACCACCTCTTGCTCTGATTATGACTAGTGCTGTAGATCGATTAAAACATTTAATCTAGTAAATCATAAATGTAAAATACAACGCAACGCATACAAATGTCTTCCCAAAAGTCATTTTTCTCAGCATGTGAAGCATTTTTGGGAGTGAACGTACCGAGCCGAACCGAACACCGGCTAAGTACTGTAGTGCGTACGTCCGGGAGCTGTTCAAAACTTTCAAATTGAAGCAAGTTTACATATTTTGTGCAAGATTTAGTGGAGACACAGCACCATGGGTTCCAAGAATATTAGCAAGGACGGTAGCAAGAAGAAAAGGGAGCCGCTTTCAGTTTGGGTTTTAAAGCAGCCGGTGTCAAGAGGAGTCATAAATTAAGGTTAAGTGAGGTTTAATGTCTGTTTATTTCATATTTTACTCCATTTGCATGTCTTTTCTAAATGTTTTGATTGTTTTACATGCAAAAATATGATTATAGTGTTTGGAAATCGGTAATATTGATAATATTTTTGGGTGGCTGGAACAGATTATCTGCATTTACATTATTTCCCATGGGAAAATGCGTCTCACGATACGAATTTCGGCTTAAAAAACTCGCCCCCGGAACGAATTAAATTTGCATGCCGAGGTACCGCTGTAGCTACATGAATGCACGGTTTAAGAGCAAAAACAAAAAAAGTCACATACTCTAATTCTCCTTAGCATCACCTTTTGCTTTAATTCTAACATTATTTACCAGTTTATTTTTGTTTTTGTTGAATCTCCATATTTTACTCAAGTAAGAATTATTGTTTTTAGTGCACCCACATCCCTGTGTTAGCGGCAACCATGGAAACAATAACATATTAAAATGATCATAGGGTATTAACATAAACATGTCAGAGGTGCTGTTATAGAGAAATAAATTAAGGCCCTGAGACGAATCGGAATTGAGCATCCGATGCTCTGAAACTATAGACTTAACCCAAGCATGCATAATTGTGAAAGGAATAAAGTTTATAAGAATGGAAAATATACAAATTTGTTTGTAAATAGCAACATTATTTAATTAATTATATTTAACACCCCTAAAAAATATATTTATGATTTATGATCTTTTGACCCTGCTATGAAATTCCTCAGCAATATAAGGACCGTGTGTGATCAGGCATGTGTGCATGTTACTTTTTTTTTTTTCTCCCTATTTGCGCACATGATCGCTCGCTTTGCTGTGACTCGCTCGCTGAGAGCCTCGCTTGCTCTTAATTACTGGATAAGATCATAAATATTTTAAGCATATGCTTTCCCGCTTTGTCACTGGAGTTCACAACTAAGAGAAACAAGTTCATCTGCATATTAATAGGGAGGCGAGGATAGGGATGGCGTGTGAGGGGTGTGTGTGTGTGGGGGGGGGGTATTCCTGGTTGCCAGAGTGGTGGCAGCAGGGGGAAATGGCACTGTTTCACAGCAGCTGCTCTTTTTAGAACAGACCACCCCTCCCACTCTCTCTCTCTCTCTCTGTCTCTGTCTCCGTCCTGTCCTCTCTGAAGAGTCAAGCCCTGAGGAGGCTCGTCTGGGCCACAAAGGGATAAGGACAAGTTTGGGAGGGATGGGAATGTAATGTGGGGTTTAATCAGGATGGCGAGAGGGGAAACAGACATATGTTTGTGTTTCGGGACTTCTTGGTGACTGCTGCTAAACTGGAGCATTCGTCCTGAGAGGCAAACGGAAAACAGTGTGGAGTATGGAGACTATGTGTGTGTGTGTGTGTGTGTGTGTGTGTGCGGTGGGAGTCTGTGGGGTGTCTCCTTTTTGCAGGCCGCTCTAATGACTAGCCGATGTCCTGTGGGAGATCAGAGCTGTGATTGTGGCTCTGTAAGCATCTGAGGCCCTCACGCTCCAGAGAGGTGCCATTAAAATGACAATATAAATGGAAATCTCGAGCGATAATTCTTCAAAGCTCCATCCGTGGCGTGGATCAGTGAGTAAAAAAAAAAAAAACGGAGGAAGGCAGGATTAAATTGTGTCTAATTGAATTTATGGACCTTTAAACTACCACTTAAGCGCCATCAGCGCCTTGTAATGATATGCTTTACTTAGCGAGGCTAAACAAAGACAGTTATGATTCGCTGCAGATCTAATGGTGTGTGCTGACCCATGAGTTGATGGAGCAGGACATTCAACTTGTTAATAGGCCCGTCTGCCGCATCGCTGGCACAAAAACGGATAATAATCACTGGCTGATTGTTAGCTTTCTCTCAACAGCAAAATGAATCAGAAAATCAGGGGGCAAAAAACATACAACAGTCAGGGCTGCTCTTGAACGTGCAGTAAAGTCGACGCTGCCTCAGCTGTCTAGGACGAAGACATGAAACAGAAACGTTCAAGTTCATAGTCGGAGCTAATTAGTTTGACCCCTCGCTGTCATAATTAGCATGTATTTGCCAGAAAGTGAGACACAACCTCCCTCTTCAAACAATCTATTATCATGCAAAGTAGGGTCAGTGCGAGGCAGGGTGGCGTTGTGGGGAATCAGCACACGTCACTGAAATTCCTCTCTACTTAATGAGTCCAGTTAACTGGTGCAATTAGGAATACTTCACTTTTATTTTGTGCACGCTTTTTGTTGTTGTTGTTGTTGTTTTTGTTTGGGTGGTGCTAAAAGGCAAGAGACAGCTTGCTGAAATAATTTGCAACAGTTTCAAGAAAGTATTCTTGCTTGAAGCATAAAACACATACTTTACACTCAAGATGATCCTTTGATAATAGATCAACGTCAATCAAGCACTTCCCTTACCTCCCAAAATTCCTTTACATGTTTAATTGGCTTCAGTTAGAAACAGGCCAATTAACTGATCAGAATCCTACAATTAGATGCCAAGTAGATCTTGTATATTTTGTTCCCACATTACTACCATATTATTATAATAATTTATTTTCCATTTATTTTAAATATATTTTTCCTTGCCTATTTTATTTCTCATTGTGGCAAGTTTGGTTAATGGTAAATCCTGATTCTATGACTTTCTGACATTCATCCAAACTACAATGTATCACCCAGTGATTTTGTTTCCCATATTTCCATCCACACAGTAATTCATTCCTGACTGCTCCACTGTGGCAAGCTACATATTTTCCAGTACAGATTGGACAAATGAGTCACTTTTAGGCATCTTCAGTATTGGCACTACCAACATTCAAGTTTCAAGAACTTTAGTGTCATGTGCACAAGCTTTCTTATCCAATGACTATTGGATAGTTTTCACCAGTAACACGTATTCCTGCTGGATTTTTGGATTTGTGTCTCATACTGTATAATGAAACATTATAATAAAATAATGACTTAATGAGTGCAGGACAGAAATCATACAAAATATTTGCAAAATACCATCAAGAGTACTGAAACTTGGACCTCATTAAATCTCTTCACTTTGGTAAATGTTGAAGGTCAGTGCTAACTGTACCTGTTACAGTACATACGTGTTGACTATTCAAATATCTAATAGACATGCATGATGATATTTGTATGATTTATTTATATGTGAGGCAGCAGATTGATAAAATTAAATAAAACTAACATGAACATTGTTTTTGTCCGTGTCCTTATTATTAACAACTTACCTCCAGGAAAATGTTGAAAATTTACTTTGCATGAATATACTTACACAATCTGGCAGTTAGTGTCAATATTTTATACCACAGTGCTGTTTAATTCTCTGTTCTGATTGGTCAGAAGGTGTTGATCCATTGTGCTTAGAAACTGTAGATACATTGGATAGAAGACATTGCTATGTAATATGGCCCATTTTGAGATTTATACATGATTTGATGAAGAGAGATAGTGGTTGAATTGTCCTGTATATTGTCCCGTATGAGTTTGTGCGGAAACAATAAAAACAAAAAGAGAAACAACTGAGAATGTTGAGAAAGGTTTAAATGGAGAAACCCAACTAGTGAGGATATTTTCTGCATAAACAACCAACCAAACAAACAAACAAACAAACAAACAAACAAACAAACAAACAAATAAATAGTTTGCTTCACCAGGACTTAGTTTTATATATTGTTTGCTGTTATTCATAAATATTTCTACATGACATCTAATGCTTCATGAACTGCAACTTCAGCTAATTCCAGTTACAGAACTGGCTTTTTTTTTTTTTTTTTTAAATAATTTTTATTTATTTTTTAATTAAAGAGAAATTTGGACGAAATGTTACAAAGGTCAAGGTTAGACTTAAGGTCTAAGGCTTGAGTCTAAATTGACTCTAATATTGTTTTAGGAACAATAGACCATTTCAGGCAATTCTAAGCAGATGCCATGCTACTCGAGCTTTTAGCAATTACATAAGCAAAACACTATCATGTGTATCATTCCAAACATGACATCACTCCAAAAACAGAAGAAGAAAAAAAATCTCTCCTTCCTCAGATGTCCTTCACCAAACACTAGTCTCCTTGTGATCCCAATCCTATTTGAAGTAGCGAGCTCTATTGATACATTTCAAACTGAGGGTTCTCTCTCAGATATCCTGCGATTAGAAGACAAAAGGAACAATTAAAGAGGGTGCTGTTGTTTTGGATTAGAGGCTGTTCTCTCGCTTTCGGTCTGCCCGTGTCTGGATTATTAAGCTTTCAGTGGAGGATTTATCCAGAGGCCACATGGGCCATTGCCTGAGGGTGGCCCCCCCATTCAATGCCTCCTCCTTGCTTTTATTGCCTGGCTTTTATTCTGCCAGGCGGTCCCACTGCTGTCAGGGGTGAGGTAGGGTGGGAGAGAGAGGGGCTCTTAGGATAACTGGCCTCAGGCTTTCCCCAAAACCCCTTAAATCAGCCCCGGCGTAGATGTATGCAGCGCCCAAAATGAGAGACGCTGATGTCTCATATAACTCATGCCATGCAGAAATGAGGGTTCGAGACACTAGTAATGGCTGAAATTTTAGAAGCTCATAAGGAACTTAAATCTCATGGTAGAGGCCGGGAAAATGGTAAAATGGTAAAGTAGTGGAATAGTGTTGTATCTTGATGATTTTGGTGCTCTTATGCTTGGTTTGTCAGCAGGAAGTCTGTTGTAAAAGTTTACAATTTTTTTAATGACCTTCTGAAAGCCCTTATAGCAAGGATTTTTTGCTACCTACTGTAGCGAAGCGCTTACCCACATTGATCAACATCTCATGGACAACTTATTCGATTCCATCCCTTCCCGGAGACATTGACTTAATAAAATCATCCCCGTGGTTCAGTATTTACCTGTTCACCAGTGGGATGTGGTATCGGGAACAGATCATTCAGATGGTCCTAGCTAGGAAGATCTGTCATCAACATTTCGTGCCCACTGGCAGATGAGTCCCATGAAAGAAAGCTGGTGGTTCAATGAATCCAGGCAATATTGTATAAGGTAGAATTCGAGACTGGGGAGTTGTTAGCCCATTGAGCACTCTTGCTGAGGCTGAGATGATGAAATACAAAACATTACATTGGCAGAATGAGCTCATACCGTTTGTGCCCAAAGCAAAGTAAAAGATCTATAATATGGCTGACTGGCTCTTTGACTTTCTCCAAATAAATTGCAATAATACCCCAAAAAAATCAGTTATGAGCTTTGATAAAACGAGGAAACTCATTTTCCTTATTTCCATAAAAAGCAGGAGAGCGACGTGATTCTTTAATTTCTCTGTGAAGAAGAAATATCAGTTTGTTATTAGTATTTTAGACTGGGGAAGAGGAGAGAAACCACACTCATGCTCAGCTTGAAAGCGATCAACCTCAGAGATAGAAAGTAATAGAGAGATAGAATGTACAGTAACTTTGCATGGTTAAGACTTTCTTACAGTGGATCCTATTTAGAGATTGCAACTTCCAAAAGTTCAAGTCCAACAAGTTACATCAGTATCTGCGTGAGGAAAGTTCCTTGTATTCAGACTCAGGTTTTGGATTACGCAAATTACCCGTTACCAGGCTTTTGTTTAGTAAAAACCTCCCAGACAAGGTTTATCAATGACAGACAAGACAGGGTTTATAAATAGTGTTCAGAACACTATGTTTAAATACAAGCAATTTTTAATAAGGCTGAAAAAAAAATCTGAGATAGAAAATACGCACCAAAGGAAACATCATGTTTATCTTGTAATATGATATAACATAAGAGCAAAACAGGTGTGGTTTAATGTCTATTTATTTTATATTTTACTTCATTTACATGTCTTTTTCTAAATTTTTGATTGTTTTCAGTGTATGATTATAGTGTTGTAAATTGCCAATACTGGTAATATTTTACCAATGCTGGAACGGATTATCAGCATTTACATTATTTGTTTTGCAATATGAAATTTCTCCTTAAGAACTCACGTCTGGAACGGATTCAATTTGTATGCCGAGGTTCCGCTGTACACTATTTGACATTTAAATAAAACCAACTAGTGTATCTTTAAAATCTTAAAACTTTCCACGTGAGCACATGATGGTAATCTAATTCATGATTACACACTTAATACAGAGGCATCTAAAGGTCAACTTTTCAAGCAAACATTCGTTCAACAGCATCA
Organism: Clarias pachynema; assembly: GCA_030014365.1. Classification (NCBI taxonomy): domain Eukaryota; kingdom Metazoa; phylum Chordata; class Actinopteri; order Siluriformes; family Clariidae; genus Clarias; species Clarias pachynema. Next base: position 2,635,059 of record JAQMYL010000038.1, read on the forward strand.
ACATGTCAGTGTGAGAACTCTACAGCACACACACACACACACACAGAAAGAGATACATGTGCAGATCCAGTCGGACGTCCCCAGTTTGGGTGCCTCAGTTCAGCACATCATTTCTCACCTCACACCACTGGAAGAAGTCAAACTCTCTGTGGGCTGCAGGTGACCTGGAGCAGGAAATGGACACAATATGTACTGCAATGCGCCAGAAGTATTGTTTTCTGTTTAAAAGAAAATAAGCTATTGCTTATGTAAAATAGCAGAGATTTGTCGAATGGAGGATCGGATCTTTCTACAGAAAGTAATAAATTAGCTTTAAGGTGTAGCAGATCAGCATTCTTCAAACCATCAACACCGAATGAGATAAACACATTGGAATTGTTTTGTTAATTCGACAGTTTAAAGTAGCAGATTCAAACTACATTGCAATATATGGTCCTGTGTCTTTATTGGATTATGCACATAATTTCTTGTTGGTGCACAAAATGCAAATTGATAGGATGTGATGGATCAAGTGCTATTTTATAAAGGTGGAAGTCATATCATTAAATGAATGTTCAGTGATTTATTTGATCATAACAGTGAATCTGATTCCTTGCTGTCCATTTGATCTTATACAGTATGAGCATATAATGAAAAAAATGCTTCAGTCTGCATTTTATATCTCTTTTTAAAAGGATGGAAAAAATATTTTATTTCTAAAGCAAGTGCTTGTGTTAAAAGGGGCAATCTACAGTAGATGTTACTGAAGAAATGAGCCATGAAGGAATGAACTAGACGCACGTTGTTTGGCATTA
>JAQMYL010000038.1:2676505-2687602 GCA_030014365.1 Clarias pachynema
CTGGCCGGGAATCGAACCCAGACCCTGGAGGTGCAAGGCGACAGTGCTAACCACTACACCACCGTGCCGCCCTGTTTTATCTCATTAAACTTAAAAGAGAAAAAAGGCGCGTAAGGGAAATGCTTTTTATAGCTAATATAATGCAGTTTTATTGCAAAATGAGATATTTCCATTTTGGCAGTTTTGAGAAAATCATGTTTTGTTTTGTTGCATTTTGATTTTCAAAAGAGGTGGATATATAACTATACCCTCTTTTATGATTTTGCAAAACACTACGACTCCACCACCAAGTTTTGTCACACTGGATAAATCACACAATCCAGTTGTGTTTGTGGCCCCTCAACTATGCAGTTTATTATATGTTTTTGGTAGTGAGTCGTGGCATCCGTTATGAACAAAATCATTTTAATTACATTGATTGTTGAAGAACATGAGAAATATTAAAAGCAATACAAAATAATAGTTTTACACTAAAATAGTCGCTTGCCCTATCAGTAATTTCTGACTACAGTGCATTATCATAATACAGGAGTGCGCTGTATAAGGTCCAGCCTAGCATTGTCCTACTGCTTATACTGTACGTCTGCGGTCACAAAAAGTTCTAATAGAATTCAGAAACCCTGATTAGCAATAGCAGGTATGACCCAACGCAAACACATTAGCTTCCCATACACACACACAACACATATCGTATATCATGTCTCAAACACTTTTGAGTGTTATAGCGTTATCTTTCCTTTTCATTTTATTTTATAAATGGTACTTTCAAGTGCATTTTGATTCAAAATCCAGCAGCGATAGTTCAAAGCTTCTAAAAAAAAAAAAAAAAAGACAGTATGGTGATTTTCAGAAAAAATATTTTTGTGTAGACAATCATATGTATTGTGGACAGCAATATGTCAAAATAAGTAAAAGTATGAGAATGGTGATTATCTTGTTTTGCTGTCAAACTGTTAATCCGTTAACAGGAGCTACAGTGAATTTTGTTTAAAAAAAATCTACACTCCTATAAAAATTTTAGATCCTTTTCATGTTAAATAAAAGTTGGTGATTACTTTCCAGTGTTTTATTTCATAGATACAGTACAGTATAAACAAAGTGACAGTTTTTTTTATTCAGTAAAAATGCTGAAAATGTACAAAGTCAGAGCCATAGTGAAAATAATAATAATAATAATAATAATAATAATAATAATAATAAATCCATGTCAATGTCAAAGGGCAGGAAGAAGCATGGATCATGTGATCAAGTATCTAGACATAATTACAAAGCAACAGGGACATTAAAAATGGAGCAAAAATACTGAAAAAATTGAGAATCATGAAGTGTGTTCAGTCAGTTTGTCCGTTTCTAGCTTTCTAGCTAAAAAAGTTAGTGGCTAATTAGATAGTTAGCTAGTATCTGGAGGAAGAAGTGTTAGACCAACACATGTTATGTAGGTTGTTATTAGGTAAAATGTCAATCATCAAATACCATTTCTTATGAATGTAGTTAACTCAAATGAGCACAACTACTGATAAACCTATTACCATGCTAAGTAGCGTAACTGGCTAATTGTAATTTTTTTTATGTATAGAAATACAGTGTGTTGTTGCTAAATGTTGAGAAATGACACCATTTATCAGGCTTTGCAGTTATTATAAAAAACATACTTTTTAATACAGTAGAGTTAGTTATTGAAAATATAACAACAGTTTTAAAAGCAAAACAGGATTTGCAATAAGCAAAGCATCTGATGATAAACTGTCTTTGCTTATTACAGCTACTATATTTTATAAATTTGTATTCTAGAATCTCCCACCCTATGGATTTATGTGCGGTAATAAAGCTCACTGTCTGTGTTTGAGTATTTTTTTTTATTTATTATTTTTTTTCTGTTTTTTGGTTGGCCATCATTATGACGCCTCCAGCTCTCCACCGGGCCGCGGCAGCGCTGTTTGGAGTTCGCTCTGCACTTTGGAAAGCCTATCAATATTTAGGCGTTCACCTCTCCCTCTGCACACTTGAAAGTGCGAGAGCAGGAGAAAGAGAAGTTTGCCATCGCAATCCCAGTGTTGCTAATTACCTTGCTTCACTTTGTGCAAAAACCTGACTTCGATTCTGATTGGATTTGCTTGACAAATAAATAAATGATCATCATGAAAATATAATGGCCGCCCCGGTAACCTTTTCCTGGAGCTATGTCTGCAAGCGATGGGAGGCCCAGTGGACATTCCCGCAATCCTTTTGTTCTTGATTTTTGCGTTCATCTCAGGCTTCACACTGCCGTGACACCAGATACCTTTCGCGTAACTCTGTGCATGAGTGCATGGTTTAAAATGAGTTTTAATGCTCGGGCAAAAATACCTACTGTAGTTGAGTTACTTCAGTGGGAATTGTCTCCTAACTACATTTGACTCATGCAGTTTTTACTGGCAGATTTTTTTTATTTAAAATGACTTACATGTACCTCCTGCCCTCATAAGAGCCGACAGAGATTTTTCACTAACTGACCACAGACAAGTGAAACGCAATTGTAGGAAGAAAAAAAAGAGAGTGAGAAAGTATTCTGGAGTGCTCACTCAGAAACATTCACATCTTTCTGAGTGAGCAGTCTTTCAATAAACCCACTTCGTCAAAATCAGCACAGACGAGTGGAATTTAGTTTTTAGTGGATTTTCTTTCCAATATTAAAGTGTGGTTGGAGCAATCATGCTTGACGTTTACTTTATGGTGGAGGAACGATTATGAAATCCATGTAAATAGGATTTGTATGTTATCAGACTACACTTTAAAAAAAAAAAAGAAGAAGAAAAAAATCGATTTCGGACCACAAATCGTTTAAACAGTTTGTCTGTTTAAAGTTTTGTGTGGAACCCTGTAATAAAGGGTCTCCCTTCCAATAAAATGACGCTGTCATATTGCAAAAGTAAAGAAAGATAATTAATTTTTTCCAAAAGATTCAAGACACAGGTATGACAGACATGTGGTCTGATCCTGTAGTAGCCAATCCAGCTCAATGTCAGACATGTTCGGAGATTCTGTCCTGCTCACCAGGGTTGTAAAGAGTGGTTATGTGAGTTGAGTTTGAGAACCCATTCGTCTTTGACGCTCTCTCATCACCAAGTTGGTTCTTGACAGTTACTGGATTTGTTGATGTTCTTATTCTTATCTTCTACATTAACTCTATCATTACGCTAACTTTACACTAACACTAACATTAATATGAAACAAAAACAGGAAATATTGTTGTTGTTGTTGTTTTGCTGTTGTTTGCTTGTCATATACCCTGCCTAGCCAAAAAAGTTGCACATATCAATATTTAGTTTGAACAGCTTTGATTATGGCACCCAGTGTGTTGGCCAATTCATAAGTTAAAATGATTCCTCATGTTCCTAGAACCACATAACATTGTTGAGTCTAGACCTGAAGCAACTGAAGCAACCCCAGATCATAACACTGTCTCCAGAGGCTTGTACAGTGGACACTATGCATGATGGATGCATCGCTTCATCTTCATCTTCATCTGCACCCTGACACACCGTCACTCTGGAATAGGGTCAATCTGGACTCATCAAACCACGTGATCTTTTTCTATCACTCCAAAGTCCAATCTTTATGTTCCCTAGCAAACTGAAGCCTTTTTTTATGACTCTCACTAACAAGTGTTTTTCTTGGCTACACAGCTGTTTAGTCCCAATCCTATGTATATGATCACATGACCAGAGATATTTTTATTAAGCAGAAAGACAGCTAGATATCACATGTCAAATAGTTCATACACAGTAGCTCATTATAAATAAAGAATTGACTTATTTTTGAATTAAAAATTACTTAGATTGGCAAAATAAAAGCAAAATTTATATACAAAGAAAATGTAAATACATATAAAAAGAAATAAATTTTGCATTTTATTATGCTTTTTTTACTACGTTTGGTTGACAAGATAAATTTCAAAAAGTGTTTTTTAAATTTTTTTAATTAGTTTTTTATTATTATTATTATTATTATTAGAATATTATTATTCATTATACCTTTCTTAAATTACATTTATTTATTTATTTATTTATTTATTCATTTATTTATTTATTTTAAAAGGTTTGTGTAATTGAACTGCCCACAGAATTTATGTATAAAAGTCTGTTTTTTGGAATATATATATATACCTTTGTACAAAAAAGAAAGAAAAAAGAGAAAAAAGAAACTAGTTACAATAATAATTTCTATGTCAATGCTTTTCTTTTTTAAATTACTTTAAATGATTTAATTATTTAACATTTTTATTTACACTAATTACATTTATTTATTTATTCGTTTTAAAAAAAAAAAAAAAAGGTTTGTGTAATAGAACTGCACTCCAAAGTATATATGTTATTTTTCCGTACCTGTAAAAAAATAAGAAGGGGAAAAATTTATTTTAAAAAAAGAGTGAAAAGAAATGAAAATATTTCCAATAATAAATTCAATGCCAGTGCTTTTCTTCCTTGCACTGCTCCATTACTGTCAGCCATTCTCAGAGAGTTTCTCACAGACAGCTCGCTGAGTCTCATGTCGTCTCTCTGGCGTCCCTGTCGATGAGCTGGTGATAAACCGAGTGCCGTTCCTGACCGATAGCTAGCAGCGTTAGCGCTGGGATGAGCACTGCAGCAGGCTCTACAACTTTCTGGACCTGGCTGCTCTGCTAATTAGCTCTTTGGAGAGTTGAGTGAGCCGTGAAGAAGAGAGAGAAAGAGGTATGACTCGTGTGATGGAAGTTGTTTCACATCGTTCTCTTTTCTCCTTGTCGTTTTCTTGAAGAAAGTTTAATTATAAACGAAGAACTTTTTACTCAGACTGGAGCGAACACGCGTGCGGGACGGCTGGAGGGAACGTCTGTACCTAGCGTCGAGGTAACGATGCTAACGAAGTGACACCACAAATGGCTGATTAGCTGCTTTTGGGGGGGGGGGGGGGAATGGGGAGGGGGAGGTTGGGGTGCCCTGGTCGGCATGAAAGATTCACCCCGGCTTTGTGTTCTTCAGTGTAAATATTGTGCTAGCGGAATATGAAAGTAGCGCAATGCCGGCGTACAAAAAACACTGGGAGAAAAGATCAAGAGCGGGTCTTACATCAAGGAAGGACTCCGAGGATGTCTTTGTTGTCAACTTCAGAAGGGAAGAGAGGAGCAGAGGAGGAAACTGGCAGAAGGGGAGAAGATGCCAGAGAGAGGCTCAAAGGAGCGGCCCTGGCCGAGGTGATCGGTATTCCTCGCCAGTCTGCCTCCTGGCTCTGAAGTGAGAGAAAGAAGCTGGCAGCCAAGCCAGAGGGCATAACAGCACAAACACACACACACACGCACACACACACACCTTTGGAGCTAGGTACACAGTTGCAGGTGCATTGACACGTTCACACTCCTTCCCTAGCACATACCGCAAACACACACAATGCTTCTCTTTTTCCTCCTCTCTCTCTCTCTCTCTCTCACTCGCACACACACACACACACACACACACACACACACACACACCTCACTTGCCCAGTTGCTCTCCCCATCACTTGAATCTGTCCTATGATACAAATTAATACCAAACTGAAAAATAAAAAATATAAACATGGACAAAGTTTTTATAATGGTTATGTTCTTTAAATTTGTGAATTTTTATAGAAATGCCATCAGGGATCATTTTTGGTCCACATGTAAAACCCAGATTATTTACATTTAGCCACGCCCATCAAACTCCATATAAGGTAACAACCTTTTTCTTTATAATAATAATAATAATAATAATAATTATTATTATTATTATTATTATTATTATTATTATTATTATTTTAATAAGGAGGTAATCTATATCTCTTTTAAATAATGTTTGTCATTACGTCTAGTAAATGTTTTTTTTTTTTTTTTTTTTTTTACGTCAGAGCAACGTTAACCTAATTATCATTGTATCATAAAACAATTCTCAATAATTAAACAGTAATACACTTCTCCCCCATGGTTTCAACTGATGTTTGTCCTTTTTTTAAGTTTGTAAATTTAAACGTTATGAAACATCACTGCTCTTGTATAAAGTCATCACATTTTCTTACAGTTACGTTGTCTGCTTTTCTTTGTGCAATATTCATATGAGGACTATTAGGTATCACTCTTTGCCAAACTTGTTCTTCTTTATACAGTAGATGTTGATTAACTTCATTAGTTATGAGATGTTAACTAACAGAAACAGTGAGGAAACCTTAAAAGGTACACAACATTAGAGTTTGGATCTGAGGAGGTGACGGTTACTGTTAAGTGTTTTTTTTTGCTACCAGTAGGTGATGCTGTAATCATGGAAGCCTTAGGGTGATCCACGGAACCTTTTTTTGTTTGCCAGGAAATAGAATTATTTTCTATATTACAAAGTGGTAGCTACTATAATGTAACGCCATACGTTACGTGTTATGAATGATAGATATAATATATAATAGATTTTCTCTAGATTTGTTTAACCTCAAAATGATGTGTATATTGTAATATGTGATACATACAGTATAGTGGCGGGATTTTTTTTTTTTTTTACATTTGTTCCACAGATACCTACGGTGGCCGAGAAGTGCAAAATGGAATAACAAAACTGAAAACAAAATAACCAAACCAAAAACAAAGTAACAAAACTGAAAAGGAAGTAACAAAAAACAAAAACAAAATAAAACCGAAAAACAAAATGAAAATTTAGAAACAAAAAATAACAACATTTTGAAAACAAAATAACAAAACTCTGAAAACAAAATAACAAAACTCTGAAAACAAAATAACAAAACCGAAAACAAAATGAAAATTTTGAAAACGAAATAACAAAGCCAAAAACAAAATAACAAAAACAAAAACAAAATAACAAAACCGAAAACAAAATAGCAAAACCAAAAACAAAATGAAAATTTTGAAAACAAAATAAAAATTTTTAAAACGAAATAACAAAACTCTGGAAGCAAAATAACAAAAATGAAAACAAAATAACAAAAATGAAAACAAAATAACAAATCCGAAAACAAAATGAAACCGAAAACAACATTAATCAGAAAACACAATGACAATTGTGAAATTCTTACAGCTGATCTTAAGTGGTAAGAATTTTATTTACTTGTTTCATTCATTTGTTTCATTCAAGGTTCATCCCATCACTGTAAGGTCCCCTGACAAAAAGTCCCTGGCATTTATGCATATCCCTAAGCATAAAGTTCTCAATTCATCCTTAAACAATTGAAGAATGCAATGGGAACAGCATTAAAATGGAAAAATGGGCATTTATCAAGTTCGTACTACTTCCTACTGTAGCCACATCCCGATCAGAGTCCCCATGTGGCACTGACCTACCATAGTCATAAGCCTGAAGAGGGCGCTATAAGAATTTCATTGACACAGCATCAACGCAGTGACAACTCAGTCAAGAGGCCATCTAGTCTTTCCCGTCTGCGACATGATTGTAGTATGTCAGTGATGTTCTTAGGAGGTGTTACTTATGATGTCCTTAGTATGTCCTAATTAAGTTTTTTCTGTCTAACTTAAAATACATGCTCACCAGATTTGAACTTTGAACATAAAAAAGTGAGGTGGCTAAATGTCAAGGGAGACAACAAGGGAGACTGCATCCTTACTACTGCGTTCCTGCCAAGTTGTACAAGGTCTTACTACGTTTACACATTTTTTTTGCTGACATAGTGGACACATGGCTCGGTGTGATGAGGGGTAAAGTTTGTTCATTTACATTATTACATCTCGCATTGGACTAGTGATCAGAAAGTCCGAGGGTCAAACCCCAGCACCACCAAGTTGCCAATGTTGAGCCCTTGAGCAAAGCCCTCAACTGTTTAATGAGATAAAAATATAAGTAATTCTTGATAAGGGCGTCTGTCAAATGCTGTAAAAGTAAATAAACAACACATTTGTTCAAATCATTTTGCTTGTAGTATGTTGAAGCATCAGCCATACAAGTGCCTGTGAGTAATTTATGACTTTATAAACAATAACCTACAACAAGAACGAGCGTGTTTCTCTAGACCTGTGATTTGACTGACAGCTTTCTATCCAAATCGGCTCATTACCGAACTAACCACAAAGTTAGAATCACCTTCACTGTCCATAAAAACCCTGATTATATAGCAAAGTTTATCAAACAGGCCAATATTTTAGTACTTTTTCCAAAAAGTATAGATGAAAAAGTTTTACTCTCAAATGAATTATCTATCCGGCATGACTCAACCTTCAGATCGGACCCACAGAAACCAATAAACCCAATTAAATCTACATTTAAATGTATATTTGATGTGCTCAGTTCGATTGCTCTTTTAATCATACATGTACCCTGCATCTTTAGCAACATGATTTCGAACCTAATCCATATAATTACTACCTCTTGCTCCAATCAGCAACTTCGGCACTTGTTCAAGGCTGTTGGAAGTTCGATACAGACAAGAAATGAGCTATCATTAAATAAGCTGAATTTTTGTCATCCTCGACTTCATGAACAGAACATGGCACACCTCACAGACGCTCCTGCCAAGAAAATGGAAGCGCCTGACTGTTTCCAGGCGAATCCTAATGCCCGTTTGACGTCCGCATACGGCCGTTAGTCAGCTCAAATCCTTGCCTCAAGGTTAATACATTCACATAGGTAGGGAAATGAAAGGAATAAATAAAGTTCAACAAACAATTAGCAATGCATCAATGGGCTGATCGATAATGATGTGCGTAATTATCACTTCGGGGAGCGCCGACACGGCCTGTCTTTATTGATGCCGTCTGATTTGCTCCTGCTGGAAGGAGGGATTACAAAAACATGAGTGTGGTGGACCAAAATCTGCATGGTAAAAAGGTTGATATTAAACCTGTAAAAAAACAAATATAATTTTTATAAGCTGTGGTAGGCAGCATGGTGGTGTATTGGTTAGAACTTTTGCCTCGCACCTCCAGGGTCGAGGGTTCGATTCTCGCCTCGGGTCTGTGTGCGTGGACTTCTTGGTGAGTTCTTTCTTCCAAGTGCTTTGGTTTCCTATCACAGTCCAAGTGTCCAGGGTGTACCCTGCCTAGTACCCAGAATCCCCTGGGATAGGCTCTGTGCCTCCTGTGACCCATTACAGAATACGCAGTATAGAGAATGAGTGAGTGATGAGTGGCCTGTGTTATTTAGTTTTCTTCCTAATTTCTTATTGTTATATATGATATAGTCACATGGTGTACAATAAGTAAGGCATATAAACCATGTAATGTGTGTGCAGTTATAGGAAAATAATCAGAGATGGCATGGTTCGATGAAACTGAAGAGCTTAATTTTGTTTGTTTTTCTCTAATAAGTTCAAAGCTCTAGCACGTACGTAAGTTGTATGTCTTTTTTAAAGCATTTCCTTTCATCACTTCAACATTGACAATTGTTTTTTGGTTAAATTTTGCATTTATTATATGGTTTAGATTATAATGTATCAAGTGCTGATCTTTGAATGCCGTACTAAATGAGATGTTATCAATGCACATGTTCTGTATGTGTTTAATCAATATTCAAATCAATGAACAGCGATACTGGAGTATCTTAGAAATGCATAAATTCATATTAGAAGTAATCTCGAAATAACCTATCATTCTGTGACCGTATCGGCGCAGCAGGACGGATCCGCGAGTCCATTTTGACTGACTGCGCCATGTCATGCCGAGCCTCATCAGGGCTAATTGAAAAGTAATGATGATGGTGAGGGCAGAGGAGGCCATGTAGCACAGATCCCAGAGCACTTTAACATTCAGCAGCCTGTTTTTACACGGGCTTAATTGGCAGCCCGTGTTATTGAGCTTAAATTAAACATAGCAAGAGGGATGTTCACAGGAAATGAATATTTATACAGAATCAGAGCAGTCTTCTGTAGGAACACAATGCTGCTTGTTGGGAGTTTGACGGGAGGCAGCTACCCTCTCGGTCCAAGGCACGCAGGTGAGAGGGGGGGAAGGGGGAAGGGGTTGTGTGGAGGGGAAGAAAGTTAAGTTTCGAGAATTGTTAAAATTAGTTCAGCATCATCCACAAGCAATACATTACACAAAATTTAATTCATTGTAAATTGTTTCTTTATGTGAAATGTAACTGATCAGATGAATTAACTGTTAAAAATACCACGGAAAATGTCGTTTCTCCACCTTCTATAAAAATAACCATAGCTCCATCTTGAAGCAACGTGATGATCAGAATCAGTTAGGAGGCACAGCATAACCGGATCTAAATGTACATTAAGAAGAAGATTTATTGTGATAAACTGATTAATCTAATCTTTTTTATTTCACCTATTTCTAGACATTTCACTGAAAATAAGAAACTATGAGGATACAATCTATGATATTTGCAGGTAATAATGCTACACCCGAGAATTTTAGAAGAAAATAGCAAAAATGGCATTACCTTCTAATATAGTCTAAACAATCCATAACTTAATGCAAAATGCATTGATTTGTGACTTAAACTGGGGGAAAAAAATTGTCTTAACCAAAACAGCATCTTTCACACATATATAGTTAACCCTGCAAATATAATAAGGAGTAAACCGAAACAGAAATACACCCTAACAACGTCTTTATATGTAAATGTTTCCATGTACTGTATATTTAAAAAATAAATCTACATATAGTTTCAGTCTTTTCTATTTGTTACAGGAACAAATAATTTTATTAAAACATTTTTTTTTTTTTGCTTATATATGCTATCTGATCTACCATATTTTGTTAAATCTTATTATTTATTCATTCATTTCTATACTGTATATCCTGCACAGAGTCTTGGGGGGTTTGGAGCCTATCCTAGGACACCCTAGATAGGAGGTACACATGCAAACTCCATGCACACAGACCACGAAGTGGGACTTGAACCCTTGACTTCTGGAGGTGTGACACCACCGTTCTGTCTTTATTTTTATTCTTAAGGTTTTATTAAGCTAATTAACATTAGGCAGTTGATGCCATAGGATGTCAATACACTAAATATATTTTTCTTTAAAAATTGCTAAACTGTAAACTCAGTACTTTAACACAACAACAAAGTGGCAACTCAGTGCTTAAGAAGGACTACTTATGAGAAGGTTATGAGTTCCAGCACTGCCAAGCTTGAGCAAGGCTCTTAACCTTCG
>JAQMYL010000038.1:2690324-2704692 GCA_030014365.1 Clarias pachynema
CAATGATTTTTTTTTATTCTTTTATTTGTGTTTGTGTGTGTGTGTGTGTGTGTGTGTGTGTGTGTGTGTGTGTGTGTGTGTGTGTGTGTCAGGAAATGTTATCTACAATGTTACCTTCTTTTGGCAGTGCTACAATCATTTAGAAATGTATGTAGGAGATGTTGAGAGACTAGCACAGACTGATGTTTGGGGTTTAATTGTCCATTTTGGTTTAGTCTGTGCTCATGATAGCCCCAGATTCTTGTTCCTGGCTGACCAGAGCAGAACCTGATATTGTAGACCATTCTGCTCATGTAGACCCTTGACCTCAGGATTTAATGCTTTGTGCATGCTGAAATGCTTTTCATCCCAACACAGGTGTAAAGAGTAATTATGGGAGTTGTTATATCCTCTCTGGCCAGAAAGAATCTTTCATCACTTGCAGCTAACCTTGTTTTTAACTCCTTTTCACCACTACAACAAGTTTATATATAATCTAGAGCATGTCTGCTCAGATTTAAATAGATTTATCCACACATGTGCATTGAAACCTCCTGGAGGTTCATGTTTATAAAGACGTCACATTTTAGTCCTGTATTTTTACACATGCTATTGTATCTATACTACATGAGATTATATTATTGACATTCATTTGTTTTCGTGTGTGCAGGTAATTATTTATGCATGTTATTTCTTTTTTTATTCTTTGATTTCCATGTGTTCATTTTTCGGACTGAATTTTTCACATGTGATTATTTTCTTTAAGTAGCATGTTATTTTTTCATATGATTCACTTATTTACTTTCATCACCTTATTTTTGTCCCGTTCTTATTTTCTTATTTATCACAACATTCTTTGTTTTTGGCACTTTAGTCCATGTAGTTATATTTATTTTTTTCATGTACATTTTATGTGCTTTTTTTTAGGCTTTATTTTCAACACATGATTCATTAATTAAAACAGTCATTTTTCTTGTTTGCATTTTTTTTGCATTGCACAGTATGACCCTATAGTATGTTGATATCAGTTTAAGACACCAGTGTTCAGTCATATTGGTCTTAGGTCCTTCTCAGTACTTACTTAGTAATATTATAATAACGTGATATTGCTATGGATAGACCGATTAGGCCCAACGACACGTGAGCTGCCCCTCAAGTTCTTTTACAGCCTTCACTGTCTCACTCCTCGTCTTCTGCATTAATGATAAAACTGTCTACAACATTGCATTCATTCATGGGTTTATTGATGGATTTCTGATCATTAGCAATAGGATCACAATGATGATGATGATGATGATGATGATGAGGAGGAGGAATAAAACATGATAACATTAAAAATTGTTACAAACTCACCAGTTAGGACAAAAATCAAGAAGATAGTGAATTTCATTTATTTTTATTTTTTTCAAAAGCTACTCGCGTTTTAAGAGAGCGTTTTAATCATGTCATAGCTAGATTAAAAACTAAAGATTTAAAATGCAAAAAGGGAAATATTATGCTGAAAAAAGTTTTCTGTTTTGCTTGATTTATTATTATTATTATTATTATTATTATTATTATTATTATTTAGGTAAAATACAACAAAACAAACAAAAGATAAAGCCCAACCAAAGTTATGAAATTGATTATATATCAAGTTGGGAAAAGAGAGAAATGTTTAATTATTGTGTTTTATGGGAGTTTTTTTTTTTTAAGCAAGAAAAATAAATGAAAGAAACAATTCTGCCACCTTGTGTTGATAACAGTGACACTGCAGGAGAAGAGCTTTTAAATATCCACTTCATATCCCTTTCCAAAATGTATATTTGTTTGTTTGTTTATTTTATTTGTGGTTTCAGTGGGAGTACATTAAAATTCAGAAATACTGTACCATGCAGCAAAATAAAAGAAATAATAATAATAATAATAATAATAATAATAATAAAATAAATAAATAGCTTGCTGAACTTTCTTCATTTGTCCTCTTCAGCATCTTTACTGCTTATCCTGTACTGGGTTGTGGGAGACTGGAGCCTATCCTAGGAGACTTTAGTCACAAGTCGGGGTACAGCCTCAACGAGGTGCCAATCCAACACACACACATACACCCACACACACTACAGGCAATTTGGGAATAATAATTAGCCTAATCTATATTTGAATTTCTGATACAGTATAGGTTCAGGTAATTAAATCACTTAAAATCAAGGATTTTCCTTTCTTTTTTTTTTTTTTTTTTTTGTTGCTTAACATATTTAATAGATTTTACTGAGCCCCAGTCAGTAGTCTTTTATGTTATTAATGTGCATTTTTAATCAATTAATGAATTCACTCAATTGTTAATTCACTATAAATGATAATACACTGTTTTTTTTTCAGCCTTGTAACAGAAAATAACATAACATAATTAATTAATAAGGTGTTTTACTTTTTGGTTGTTGGTATTGTTGTCTTTGTTGTTTTTAAGAGAGTCAAATTTATGTTCAATATCCTAAATAATTTCTTAATTCATACATGATCAAACTTTCTTTATATGAAAATGTACCAGAATTCGATCACATTGCTTGTATAATCTTGGGTATTCACGGTCGTGTCTCTGCATGTATGTGTAAGTGTGGGTGTGGGTGTGTGTACTTTATTCACTTCAACGTGGTTAAATTTGCCAAAGTTACATAAACCCGAACAGTTTGTAAAAAATACAGAGTACTGAACATGACTGATGTGTTTAGTCTTCAGTTTTTGCTTCTCTCATGTTTTTCTGTGTGTGTCTATGTGCGTGTTTGTGTGTGTATGTGTGTGTGTGTTTATTTTCTCCACATGGTGTGGTGAGGATTGTGCTCTTGGTGAGGTTTTGTACAAGTCTGATTGCTTTGTTTTACTGAAGCCCCCTCACTTCTTGCCACATGGCGTGAGAAAGTCTCAAACATTTCGAGCTGTTTAACTCAATCATCAATTAATCACGACCACATGCAGGAGGACTGAAACACTACAGTACACCAGTCAGCTAGAAGACCTTAAAAAAAAGAGACTGTGAGCTTAAATACTATATATAGATATATATATATATATACTGTAGATAAATGTTTGTTTTTTATCATGCACATTTTTTATTTTTCACACCACACTTAGTTTCCTACTAAATTTAGAAACACAGACTGTATTTGGCACAATAATATATTGCATAATCATTTAGTTACATAGAAATGTGGCTTTAGAAGGGTCTCTATGTTCTTGTCTTTACACTACCATGTGCCTGTTTTTTGGCTCTGTTCTCCACCCCTGCTGTTAAGTCATTGGTCTATCTGATTGTGTTCACCTGTTTGGTGTTAATTCTTAATTACTCTGCCTCTGTGTATCGGTGTCTTTCTTTGCTTGTGTTGTAAAGTTTTTTTTGTTTTGTTTAGTTTTCTGTTTCAATGTTTGGCAATAATTATGAACAATCTGTGTTCAGTTTTTCCCTGCTGGTCTTTTGACCCCCTGCCGTGCATTTAGATTATGATTACTGGATCCGCTCCAATAATATAACACTCGGGTCCTCTCTTCCACCACATTATAGACTTTAAACAAACTATAAGGATGACTTTTCTTGTCTTTGAGACATTAAGGACACATTTTTGTACCTTTCGTATAGACTATACAAGGAACGTTCAGATCAAACCGGGACTTTTGATTGTACAGTACAAAGTTCTGAGAGTAAAAACTCCCTTTATTTCTCTATATAATCCCCTGATACACTGACGCACTTATGCCAGTGTTTCACTAGTGCTTGGACACCATCAAGGTAGAAAGATTTCTCAGTACACCGGAGCCATGAACGGATTGCCTGATTCATGTCTGAAACGCCGGCCTCCCAGGAACTCCTTTTTAAGGCCCAAACATGTGGAAATGGCTTGGTGTGAGGTCATGACTATACGGGGGCTGTGGCAATAACTCCCAGCTGATTGTACTGTGCAAATCTTGCGGTGAGCAGTATGATGTCATGCATTGGCCTCCAAATCAAATCACCTTTGGTGATCAAACTAGGCGTTTTTGCTTCCTGAGAGCATTTGGGCCATTACAGGAGTTCCTGGGAGGTCATCCTTAAGAAAAGTCATCCTTACACTTTGGTTGATGTCTATAACATGTGGTGCTGTATAACAGGCAACAGACCAATGACTTAACAGGAGGGGCGGAGAAGAGAACATCTACGGTATCAATCTACTGTAAATTTCTACCTTGAAAACGTTATACACCAGGACAAATGCATTAGTATAGCAGGGAAGTGCATGCTGTTATTCTGCACAAAACAAGTCCTGGTTTGACTTGAACACCCCTCATACTTGTACTTAGTATTTTCCCACAATATCAATTCTGTCATTTAGTTATATATTCAGTCGACACAAAGTGTTACATACACAGACCTCTCAGCAGATGTTCTTTCATCCTTTCCAAGTCTTAACTTTGTATAAATTTCTGACTCACAATCTCCCCCTTACACATTAATGAAAACCACACTCAAGAACACTAGAATCATCATCAGGAACAGAAGCCTAAGGCTGTGTGCTCACTTACACACACACACACACACACACACTATTGAGGCATATTATTGGCTGTTCTCTCAGCATGGCTTGTCCTGGTTTTTGTTTCTAATTCACCCGTCCGGTGGTCGCCCCCGAGGGTCCTCGGCTCACAGGGAGTCCACGAGGTCAGTGTTTTCCTTGGAGGGCCTTCATGGGATCCACAGACGGAATGAGTACACTGGAACACAACTCATATATACAGTGATCCAAATTGCTCCTGAGGTCTGTTATGTTATGAAGAACTAATCACATTTATCAAAATTATATTTTTACAAACAAGATTTCATCTTTTTTTTGTTAATAAATGAATAAAACAGCAGGATTGACTATAAGTTGGATCTGGTGCTTTTTGGAAAGAAGGTTCTTGTCATTATAGTGCATTTAATACAGTATCGCTGATGTGCAGAACACAAACACACACACACACAGAAGAACATGAGAAAAATATTAGAAAACAAAACCTTAAGCCCTGAAGTGCAAAATTCAAACACGCAACAAAAACAAGCACTCGTAAGGTACAAGGCTGAAAAATTACAGCAATACATCAAACCCAACGTCATCACCCACATCAATCCATGGTTTTTCAGGGGCGTGAGAACTTTTAGGTAGTACCATTTTTACTCTATTTGTTTTGGTAAAACAAGCAAGACTGAAAGTACATTTAAAATGATTTTAAACAGAACGCACTGAAGCATTGCAGAACTTACTGAACATTGTAAAGTACAACATTATAATAAGGGACAAGGGATGCAATGATGCAATTAACTTCATGTGTATAAAATAATGCACTGCCCGACAAAAATCAAGTCGAACACTTTAATATTTTACTGAACCGCGTTTCATTATTTTGATAAGCTTGTGCAACATCACAACATTTATTTCTGTCGCATTAGTTCCTCTCCAAGACCTAGCATTGATGATGGTGGAGTCAGTCCGATGAGTTTAAGATTCTCAATGGGGTTAAGGTCCGGACTCTGTGGTGGACAATCCATGTGTGAAAATGATGTCTCATGCTTCCTGAACCATTCTTTCACAATTTGAACCTGATGAATCCTGGCATCTTCATTTTGGAACATGTCCGTGCCATCAGGAAAGAAGAGCTCCACTGTTGGAAAAACCTGGTCATTTAGTACATTCAGGTCGTCAGCTGATATCATTTTATTGCCACATAATGTTGCTGAGCCTAGACCAGTCCAACAGAAACAACCCCAGATCATAACACAGGAGGCTTGTACAGTGGACACTATGCATGTTGGGTGCATCACTTCATCTGCGTCTCCTCTTACCCTGATCTTCTCATCACTCTGGTACAGGGTCAATCTGGACTCATCAGACCACATGACCTTTTTTCATTACTCCACAGTCCATTCTTTAGGCTCCTAAACAAACCGAAGACTGATGAGCTTCATCATTTTTTTTTTTTTTTTTTTTTTTTTGCTTACACAGCTGTTTAGTCCCAATCCCTTGAGCTCTCCTCACATTGTTCATGTGGAAATTGTCTTATGTTTTACTATTAAACATACAGTAGCTATGTGTTCTCCTGTTTTTTGTTGCTGTCTTTTTTGTTGTTGTTGTTTTTTAATGATTTGGGTTCATTAGGAGTTTAAGTGATCTAGAACAACTTTCATTCAGGATGTTGTTCCAACCACATTTCTTTCAAAGATGATGGTTCGCCATAATCCTTATCGTGTTTAATAATGCGTTTTTCAGCTGTTAACCAATTTATTATTTCAGCAATTTCCTTAGTTGTTTTCTTTGCTTGATGCAGGATAATAATTTGACGTTTTTGAAACAGTAACATCTTTGTCACATCTTCTGACATGGCTGTTTAAGAAATAAGAAGCTCCTCACTGCATCAGTTAGGGTTAAATAACTTACAGCTGAACCGTATTAATCACTGCAGTAATTATCCAACGGAAGACTCGTCACTATTTGCTTAGTTAAATCCAGGTGACTTTTTTGGCTGCGCAGAATATGTTTTTTTCCTAATGAGATACTGTATATCATAGATCATAGATGATTCAGTGGTTTTGTCAAATATTGAGTAATTGCCTTAAGAGTTAAAATGGTATCATATTGAATTACATTCAGAAGTTTGACAAAATAATGATTCTAAATTGTGTCATAGCACATTCAGTCATGTTGTGAAATATCAAATCATTCCTGATTCCTGCTTCACACAATTACTTACTGTTAGTCAGTCAGCACTGATATGTTAGGGATTATGCCAAAGGTACAGTATTAATCATTTGGAATTACGAAAAGTAAGTAATGTACAGTAGTAGGACATTTATTTAAAAAACTTACACTTGTTAATGCAATAATCTACCTTCTCACTCCAGGCAGTCCTGACCTCGCTTCAATCCATTCCCACATGTTTAAGTAAACATTAAAGGAGTTCCCGGTGAGGCCAGCGTTTCAGATGTGAAGCAGACAGTCTACTAAAATGTCTACTGGAAAGTTTTCTAAAGCAGAAGTTTATTAGTGTAGCAGGAGATTAAGGGAGTGTTATTCTGCACAATCAAAAGTCTTGGTTTGACTTGAACGCACTTTGTATTAATACACTTTATTTAACGCATTTCACTGGAACAGCGTCTGCAGTGTCAGCGAGTGTACGCTTTACAGTTTCTCTGTAACATGACAAGCTGTCAAGAACCTCAAGAGAAAGAAAGAAAGAAAGAAAGAAAGAAAGAAAGAAAGAAAGAAAATACTTGTTGACGAGGATGTGTGAATATTTTCCTACAATGTTTCTTTTCTTGCTTAGTGATGATTAGCTTAATTTATTAATCATGAACTGTTGAATAAAAGCTGTTGATTTAAAATCAAATAAAAGTGAATGAACTAGTAAAAGTGTGTGTTAGAATGAAAAGTTTGTGAACTTCTGCTGCAGGGACGGTACATACAGTACCACTGCAGAGGAACTAAAAGTCTTACTGAAAGTAATCTCAGGATGACGATTATAATAAATTATCAATTAAATATTGTTTTCTCAAATAATTGTTTCTCGTAACCAAATTTTTTTTTTTGTTACATTTTATGGCCTTGAACAAACTTTCATTAAATAAATAAATAAATAAATAAATAAAGTTGCTTGTATTTCAACAGAAACATTGGCACTACTGTATTCTTTGCTTTTTTTCCCCCTCCAGTCCGTCCTGGCACACTGTGTGGCTCTAGCAGTGGGTGGTCATTTTAACAAGAACCTTAGGGCTAAACAAGGAAAGAAAACAAACCTTTAATATTTATTTTATTACAACAGCAGCAGTGACCTCTCCCAAGGGTTTCAGATTTTCTCTGACGGAGTTGTTGATGTCAGTCATTACGCACTCGTACTAATAAGGAGCGCTGCCTGGGTGTGGAGGAAAAAAGTTTTCCTGATATTCCAGGAGCTTGAATAAAATATCTGCTCAGAGAAGAAACTTAGGACTGTGCGGGACACCGGACTCTGTAAAACAGGAAGACAAAAGGATAATGAGCAAACTTTGTTTGATTTTTAGTTATCAAAATAATAATAATAATAATAACACAGTTAATTAATAAATGAACAGTATTCATTGTATTCATGCTGTATGTATTGATAGCGGCAATGTTTCAATCGACATGTATTAATTATAGAAAAATACTTGTATCCAAATGTTTTACAAGTATACAGTAGAATACAATAAAGAAATTTCCATAATATGAAATGAAAATTTTACAAAAGGAAGTAATACATATGGAATGATGATGGCGGTCAACCCATCAAAATATCAGCATATACCTGTAAGTTTAATAAACAGGCCAGGTCATGTGGTATACAGTATAAGTAGAATACAATACAGCAAATATACTGATGATATACTGTAGTAGGGGAGGTTTTTCTTGTACTTGGCAATATAATATGTTACAGTGTCAATGGCGCACAGTTTGTGCTCATGATGGCTGATTTTCAAAGGAGTATCACAAAAATGTAAAGATTAAATGATTAAGGTTAAGGGTCTCCTGAAATAAAATGTTTCACTAATTCTATAATTAAATATGAAATAATATATACATTTATTCATTCATTTACAGTACTGCAACGGTGCGATAGTCTTGATTTCCTCCAGATTTCTATATATTTTGCTTCCAAAAAGTCAGACTTCTTGTAGTTTTAATGTAGTCTTGAAGAATAGTTCTCCAGGCTTCCTGAAGGACCTTTTTGTCTCTCAGATGCTGTACCTGACGAGTTCCTGGATGACAGCTCAACAGCTGATACTCAGTCTCACTAAAACCAAACTGATTTTCATCCCAGGTGATACTGTACATCCCCCTGTCAAGACCTTGTGATCTCCCTGGACAACAATCGGATCACTTCTTCAGTCACTGCTAACAATCTTGGCGTAACTCTGGACGATCAACTGTCATTTTCCTAACACTTTTCCAACCTTACTCACTCTTGTCGATTTCTTCTCTACAACATTAGAAGTATTCACCCATTTATTTCTACACAGGCTACTCAGTCTCTTTTTATTTTAAGACTGGACCCTGGCAGGTCTGCCTCTGTCCACCACTCGTCCTCTGCAGCTGATCCAGAATGCAGGTGCACATTTTCAACCATCTTTTCAACCTTCCCAAATTCTCCCACACCACCCCACTTCTCCGCTCCATGGACTGGCTTCCTGTATCTACTGTACCTTCCGATCCTCCAGCTCTGCTCGGCTGGTCCCACCATCTCTCAGAGATCAAGGAATACGTGCATCTAGACTTTTTTTGTTCTGTCACCTACAGTATGTGGTAGAATGAATTTCCTCTAGCTGTCCGTACAGCTGAGTCAACCGTTTTACTGATGGTACTTAGATAGTAACCTAGTAACCCAGAGTAATTATTTAAGTATATATCCAATGATGTAAACTTCAAAGCACTTTTATAAGTCACTCTGAATGAGAGCATCTACCAAATGCATAAATGTAAATGTTATCCTGGTGGATCAGTGACTATCCCAGGAACATTAAGTGCAATATGGAAGTGTACCTCATAGAGTATCTCATATTCACTCATTCATACCTTGAGGCCATTTCGAAATGTGAAGATACTTAAAGGGAAAAACTCTCTCCACGTGCTTTCTTTTATGTCAAAGTGGAATATGAGCCTCCATAAATCCATTACAAATTCTTGCTTTCTTTTTCCTTATATTAAGCTCCCAGTTGTAAGGTGGTCCATTGAGCAACAATCTGGACCTCTTCTCTGCGAGCTCTCCTATCATCATTCTAATTTTATTATAACGGTAGTTCTATGTGTTAAGGGAGGCCAGGCAGTCACGAGTGTACTGTTTGTGGTGAAGAGGAGAGGGCCGAGGACACAACCGTGTGGAGCACCGGAGGTCCTGATTGAGAAAGTGGAGGATGTAAAAGGTGTAATGTCTTACCGAGTGGTCGAGGATCCACATACTGTACAGGTGAGGTTTTGAAGGTCGACGTCTAGAAGCTTGGAAATAATTTTATATGTATGCGTGGTACTTAAGGCAGTGCTGTAGTCTCCAGATAGACTCTCCCTATACAGGTTGCCATAGTTGCATTTAACAATAAACTCTTTCTTAGACTTCAGTAAATGCTCCTATAAAAGCGTGCAGTTTTTCAGAACATGTTTTCGGATACTGTTCGCCATCCGGTCTTTGGCGCAAAGCCATCTGGTTTTGTGTTGGCCAAAATAATCACTTACTAATGATTCAAATCTCCTGGCAAAGTCTGGGTCTGTGCAAATAAACGCTTGGCATAAATGTGAAGAGAGTGAGCTTGAGGGGGAAAAGTGCAGCACTGATAGTGAGGGAGAGTGAGGTCTTCACATGTGGATGTTAAGTAATGTCAACCAGCTGTGTGTGTGTGTGTGTGTGTGTGCTGATAATGATTCTGCCCACATATAGTCATCACAGACTCTACAAATGTTGAGCAACATCACACTAAGTTTGCATGTTCTCCCTGTACTTGGTGGGTTTCCTCCCACAATCCAAAGACCTGCAGATTAGGCTAACTGGCATTCCCAAATTGCCCATAGTGTGTGAATGAATGAATGAGTGTGTGAGTAAGTGTATGTGTATGTGTGTGTGCCCTGCGATGGATTGGCACCCTGTCCAGGATGTACCTTGCCTCATGCCCTAAGCCTACTGGCCCCCCACGACCCTGAATACAGGATAAAGCGCTATAGATGATGAACTTGTTGCCAAGAGACGCATCTGTCGGTGGGAACTGAACATACAATCATTCACCAGAACCACTTGCACATTACAGGAACTTAGCTGGGAGTTATTGCCACATCGTACAGTCCTGACCTCACTCCTAGACAGTTTCACATGTTTGGGATGTTAAAGGAGTTCCTGGGAGGCCGGCGTTTCAGACGTGAATCAGAAAGGCAGTCCAATCATGTCTCCGACGTACTGAGAAAATGTTTTACCTTGACGGTATCCAAGCACTAGTGGAATAAGTGCATTAGTGTAGCAGGGGATTATATCGTTAAATAAAGATTGTTTTTACTCTGCAAAAAAAAGAAAAAACTACATTCTGTTATTCTGCACAATCAAAAGTCCTGCTTTGACTTGAACGTCTCTTGTATTTACAAGATATATAAAAAGTAGAAATAAATTATCATTTCCTTCCCCAACACCGTAACCATTAAAGTTTCTTTCTAGCTAATGAGTTATATCTTACTACTTATACCATATCATGATTGAACAATTTTCCAAATCATTCTAAACCATTGAAAATTAAGCATTATACTTTTTCCTAAAATTGCAGTCTGTTTGTGTCTAAATTGCACTCCAACCTATTAAACATGCCCCTGTTTTTCTCTCGCTGCCTTAGATGTTACATCCAGCTCTAAAAACCTAATCCAGCTTATCGCTTTAAACAGAAACGTATGATTTGCGGACTGCACTGATGTTGACGTTACATAAAAACTGGATTGCGTTCTTTTAATAAAGAATGTTAGGAGAAACAACGGCATGTCATTGACCTGTTACACACGGCCTCAGAGTACATCATCTTGAATCCCTGAAAGTTTTTTTTCTGGTTTCTTTGTTCTTCATCAGCGCTGAGGAAACAGTGTCAGCTGCAATACATAGATAATATCTCTCAGAACATCAACACTTCCTGTGATTAATTTCCTCCAAATCAATGTTCATATAAAGGCTTTTGGTTACGCACATGTCCAAGCTGAAAACTATTTCCAGTCATCTCTCTGGAACTTAGCGGTTAAGATTAGACTCTGTGCTACTGACGGAACATCACAACAATCAAAAAAAAAAATGGAACAATATCTATACTGGAAACTGTTTACTAAAAATAGGAAAGATTTAGTCACAGAATTTTTTTTTTTTTTCAGAAATTGTCCATATACACTATATAGAATATACAAAAGTATTTGGCCAAATACATAAACTTCAATATGGAATCGGTCCCCAGTTGGTTTTGAGGTTATAACAGCTTCCACTCTTCTTGGAAGTCAGTCCACAAGATTTTGGAATGTTTCTGTAGAGCATTTATGAGGTCATGTACTGATGAGTTGGACGAACAGGCCTGGCTCGCAATCTCCGTTCCAGTTCATCCCAAATGTGCTCGATGGGGTTGAGGTCAGGGCTCTGTGTTAGGGCCGGTCGAGTTCTTCCACACTGAACTCATCAAACCATGTCTTTATAGTCCTTGCTTTGTGCACTGGGGCTCAGTCGTGTTGGAATAGAAAAGGGCCTTCAACAAACCCTTGCCACAAAGTTGATTGAAACACCTGAATTCAATAATTAACCCTTCTGACCTACTATATTTGCGCATATAGTGTATATATTGTTGGTGGCACAGTGGCTTAGAGATTTTGCATGTTCTCCCTGTGCTTGGTGGGTTTCCTCCAAGTACTCCGGTTTCCTCCCACAGTCCAAAGACATGCAGATTAGGCTAACTGGCATTCCTAAACTGCCCATAGTGTGTTAATGTGGATGTGAATGCAATCCCTAGTTGAGCCACAGAGGTTCGTAGATGGATGGATGGATGGATGGATGGATGGAGTGTATATATTTTGATATACAAGACACAAAACTTAATTCACTTATGCTGGACTTACCTGCTGTTTTGGCGTAAATATCTAAACATACAAGTAACAGTTTTTGCGTAATTAAAGTACAAGTTCAGCTAAAGGTGCTGCAGATGGTGAGAACAGAATCCAAACACCATATAAAAACGTCAGACCACATTACAACGTGACAGTGTTTATAGTGTGGGATGTAGTGTTTATGGATAAAGTATGTTTGTGTCGTTCAGTGTGTGTGTGTGTCTGTGTGTGTGTGTGTGTGTGTGCTTAAATTAAATAACTCAATCAATTACTGGATTTTGTATTGCTCCATTTCACCAAATTCCTAAGGATCCAGTCTCAAAATCATCTCGACTGGTATGAAAAATTTAATGGAAATGGAAATAACCTCTCGTTCTTTTTACTTTGTCGAAAAATATTTTCCAGAAAGATCACACAGCATACAAGGCTTGAGGCTTCAGGTAGATATTTATCTCGTCCCTGAAGGAATTAAACAGTTTACAGTTCAGTCCTGAGAGGCATCTGTAGACAACACTAACAGGAAATGATGACTGGAGCTGGACGCATGAAATGGACGTGTGTGAGTAAACCAGTTCCTGCGCACTCTCTGTCGGGAAAATAGATTGGGAGAAAAGAGAAACGTGTGTGTGTGTGAGTGAGAGAGAGAGAGAGAGAGAGAGAGAGAGAGAGAGCATTTGGGAGACATCTGGGAAGTTGCTTGTTTAGAAGTGGGTTCTCACGTGAGCTAAACGTGCCTCGCTACACTCAGAACTGAAAAATGATATGTCTGTGTTTGGCTAGATATATTATAAACTACTATGACGTGCAGTATATATATGATATACACAGTATAGCTAAGTTCATTAATGCATATTGAACTGTTAAGTATTCACAGCACATATACAGTAATAGACAATACTGAAGAAAACAAGCCTTTTAATAAAAGATAAAGCTCTCATGCACTCACCTAATCAATCATGTAACAGATACTGCATTAGTTCATAGGACACATCAAAATGGAGACTTCGGTGACTGTGTTCATGTCATAATCTCTAATCTCATAATATTGCCCAAAAAAAATATTCAGTTTTGCAGGCAGAACCTCCTTGTTAATGAGAGAGGAGAACGCACTGGTTCATCCGAGCAGATTGAAGGGTTACTGCAACTCAAATTGTCACCAGCAGGGGTGGATAGAGTAGCCAAAAATTGTACTCAAGTAAAAATAGCTCTAATTCAAAATAATAATTCTCAAGTAGAAGTAAAAGCTAGTCATTCAAAATATTACTCAAGTAAGAGTAAAAAATTTATGGGTGAAAAGATACTCAAATACTGAGTAACTGTTTCATCATAATGTCTGATTATTATTATTATTATTATTTTAGAAATTATGTAAGCAGCCAGACAAAATAATGAAATAATGTACAAATTATTTCCAAATAATAAAATTAATGAAATAAATAAAATAAAATAAATGGGTAAAAATAAGTATCTTTACAAAATAGCAAATTAAGGAACAAGAAACACAAATCTCCCTTTTTTCACAACATAAAGCTTTTGAAACAAATACTGTACCTACTGTAGGTAACACATTTATGTTTGAACAGTGTAAACTATTTCCAGAGTAAGATATACTGTATATTCAGTTGCCTTGCAAATGGCTCAGCAGATAAAAAATAACATTAGAACTAGGGCCGGGACTCGATTTAAAAGAATAATCTAATTAATTAGAGGCTTTGTAAATAATTAATCGAAATTAATCGCATTTTAATCGCATATAAATATTTGTAATAATATTTACAGAGGGAGAGATATTGATA
>JAQMYL010000038.1:2756698-2767190 GCA_030014365.1 Clarias pachynema
ACGCCTTCAGCATTCCTTTACAATGTAGAAAGAAATAAAAATCAGGAACCATCATGGAGTTAGAAAGTGTTCTAAAAGTTTTTGAACGGTAGTGTATATATACTTTAAGAAAATGCTTGTTACTTGGCCTAAAGAACCAGACAGCTTTACTCAATTAAAGGGTTAACTGTTAATTTTTGATTCATACTCATACAAATAACAAAGAATATTTAAAACAGATTTAAAAATAGGATATATTCCCTGGTTTCAGCACAATTATATTAAATGACAAAAAATTGTAAGACAGAATGCTAGTTTATCGATCACTTACAGTAGTACCATGACTGTGATGTGGTCATACTGTATGTACTGTATAAGGTTACAACATGAGATAATGAGATAAGATGTCACAGCTGTACTGATATTCAGCACAACAGCACAACCTTGAGTGTGATATTTCTTTTACACAATAGTTTCACAAACCATTTATTATCAAAAGATTATAATTTGTTTGTTTATTTTTATCAGCTATTTTGCTCCACTAGCACATATCCTTCTGTAACTGGCGGAACACACTAATCACGCCTGGTAGAGCTGGCGGCCAACAGTTAGTGTAATTAACAGGGATGAAAGTAGTTTTAGATTCTTACCACTACAGTATGTAGCCAAAAGATGATTGAATAAACCATGGAGGTGTTGGACAGTCCTGTAAATCCTGTAAGTTTCTCTTTATATGTCGACTTATTTCAATTTAAAATAAAAAGCTAATGCACTATGTAATATATAATTTATTGTTCCATACACCAAGCAGTACCCTTAATCAGAGGTTAATGATTATTAGAACACCTGTAAGGCAGAGTGATATATACAGTAGAGTACTCTGCTATATAACATACAGTTCAATGTCCCAGTGCTGTTATACTCTATATCATCACTCATGGAATGGCTGTTGTCCAATCAAATACCTGGTCTGAATTACCTGAACAAAATTAATCTCCTAAAGCAGGAGAACACCTGAATATGTATAAAATGAGTGAGATATTAGTTAGAATCTTCAGCTAG
This sequence comes from Clarias pachynema, assembly GCA_030014365.1. NCBI lineage: Eukaryota > Metazoa > Chordata > Actinopteri > Siluriformes > Clariidae > Clarias > Clarias pachynema. Next base: position 2,757,740 of record JAQMYL010000038.1, read on the forward strand.
TGCGTGTTAGCTGCTAATGAATTTTTAAGCATTACCTATCCTGGAGAAAATAGAAAATTCCAAAAGAAAGGCAAGCACAAAGCAGCTTTGTAGGAGTTTTTCAAAGCCTCGCCTAGGGCCTGCCCTGAACCTGAGTTACAGACCAGCACAGAAAATGTCTTAGCTGCAGATATCCTAACAGACTATAGATACTGTCACATTCCTACATCCAACAGCACACCCGTTTACAGTACATTCCATTCGGGGGGGGAAAAAAACATACAAAAATCGTATATAGATATACAGTGGAAAGTTTCCAGACCCTTTCAAGTTTTCCACATTTTGTTATGCTTCACGCTCATCTTAAAAAGAACTCAAGTCCATTAGTTTTCATTCTATACACAATAATCTACAATGGTTAAGTAAAAACAGGTGGTTGGAGTGTTTTGTTAACAGAGTTCAGTGAGTGGAACGTCTGATCCTTAAAAATCAACAGATAACTTGTCACCAACTTGCGGAAGAAAGAAACGCATCTGTCTGTGTGAATTGTACATACAATCATTCACCAATACCTCTTCTTGTGAGTTATTGCCACATCCCCTGTACAGTCCTGACCTCATTCCAAGCCATTTTCACATTTCTGGAGAATTAAAGGAGTTCCTGGTAGGCCAGGGTTTCCGATCATGGCTCAGGTTTACTGAGAAAACTTTTTACCTTGATGGTGTCCAAGCTCTAGCAAACCTCTGGGATAAGTGCATTAATGTAGCAGGGGATGATATAGAGAAATAAAGGGAGTTTTTAAGTCCCAATCAAAGTTCTTGTTTGATTGTAGAAATATGTAACTTTCACAGGTAAGACTTTTTTGGGGTTTTTACATGTGTTTAGTCTGATATGAAGCTTGCGGCAAAGCAGTAATCATGGCATGTGGTGCATTTGCATTATTTATTCCTCTTTAGTAGGTCAGGATCAGACTAGTTTATATTTTGGGGAGTAGAAGCAATAACAAACTGGACTCCATATTAACTTATAGACATCAATTGTTATATTGAACTTCTAACACTCAGTATGAATGCAGATCAATCCCTGCTATCCGTTATCACCCACATGAGGATGGGTTCACTGTTGAGTCTGGTTCCTCGCAAGGTTTCTTCCTATTACCATCTCAGGGAGTTTTTCCTCGCCACCGTCACGCTCGGCTCGCTCATCAGGGACTGTCTGATCATTTTGATTCATACACATTTTTCACATTTCATACATATTTCCATCTTTTTCTTTTGATTGTGTGAAGCTGCTTTGCGACAGTGACCAAACCAGACCTAACCAGTGTTAAAAGTGCTATACAAATAAAATTTAATTGAATTTAATTCAATTAAGCACTGTTGTGTTTTATTATATCTGGGTTTATTTTGCTAATGTTTTCCAGCTCATATTTGTTTTAGATTCAACCCACATCATGTATAAGTAGAAGAGCAGATCAGATATTCTCTGGATACAGTATCACAATGTAATCGAATAAAAACACAATACTGATGTAGGGTATTGTAGGGGTGTACAGTATTACAAGACCAATACCTGTATTTGTATTTGTTGATAACACAAATCTGTATCCTTATTCAGGTTTATACCCCTACAATACCCTATATCAGTATTGTGTTTTTATTCGATTACATTGTGATACTGTATCCAGAGCATATCCTATCTGTTCTTCTACTTTATACATGATGTTTCAATTACGGAAAGCACAACGAGATCAATTCTAACTCTGTGTGAAATTCTTGCCTTACAAGAAAGTTGTGCAATACTAACTCCAAAGAGACTAGGAGCGCATTACTGTGTTCCCTCTTTCTTTGTGCATATACTGTACCATGACCTCATTTTTTGCCCAGAAAGATTATTAAGACTGAGCTGTAACAGGACTGACGGGAAGCAGAAAGCAGTAATGCATGACTCACTTCTGATTTAACATATAAATATTTCATACGTAAAGCAGGTATAATGACGTGAGCTGAAAGAACCTAAACAAAGATTGCTTTTCTTTTTCTCTTTGACTGGTCAGATATACTGTATAACACTTTGGTGTGCTGTTCTGGTTTTATGTAAAAGTATGTAAGTATACAGTGCAGCTACAGTATAAAGCCCTCCAACTGTCAGTACAAAGACAGTCTTATTTTCTATGAAGAATTGGTGTTTGAGAATCACTCAGAATGGATTTGGGTGGAAATTTAGGCAAAAACGGCTTTGACATGAGGAAGACCTTGAGACGAACGGGACCCCAAATAGTGGAAGCAGGAGTGTAAATCAATAGTGTTCAGGTGTAGAAGAGTAGACACATTGTAGTACGTGTGTTGGAAGGATATTCAGTTGAAGCAGACTGTGAAGCAAATAGCACAACTTAAAGCTTGACTGGATCAGGATTGAAGCTCTTGGATTGTGTTATTTATGTAATGGTTTACACCATAAATAATAATAAATACTCATTAAAATGAGGAGTGATACCGTTATTGCCTTGGCCTTGCACATTTATCTTTAAAAAAATATTTTTGAAAATTGTTTTGTACTTTTAGTATGCTAATTAGGCCTAACCTCCCTTCAATAGCATAGAGATCGCATTAATTGCGGCATGAAAGCGTCAGAACAAAAACAGACTGGACAAGGTCATTAAAATGGCCGGATCTGTCCTGAGCATGGAGCTGGACTCTGTTGATGTAATGGCAAGGAGGAGGATTCTGTCCAAAATACACACAATCTTGAGCAATCCTTCTCACCCGCTATACAGCGTTCTCTCCGACCAAAGGAGCAATTTCAGCCAGAGACTGGTCATGACCAGGTGTTCTACAGAGCACCACAGGAGATCTTTTCTCCCAATGGCCATAAAATTATATAACTCATCTCTGTAACGTTTTCACTACGGAATAGGGACTGTCAGTAGTTACTGTTCAATAATACTTTATGACACTACTGTTCCCACAACTCAAGATAAGTTCCAAGTGCAATATCTGATTACCAGCACATTTGTGCAATATTCTTTCTATTCACTTACACTACATTTCAAGTGCAATATCGGTATATTAATTATTTTCAGTGCAATATGTAACTGTGTGCTATATTTAATTTCTTTATTTTTACTTCTATTTATTGTATTGTTCTTTTAATTTTATTTCTTGAATTCAATTTTTTCCTTGTCTAGTCTATTTTTTTCCTTTCTTCCCGGTAAATTAATCAATGCAACTGTATGACCAAGACAAAGCAATTTCCCTCTGGGATTAATAAAGTTCTTTGAATCTTGAATCTTGAGTCTTAATTAATTAATTAAAATTTTTTTTTTTTTTTTTTTTTTGCGCATCACACTCTAAAATTTGCATTTGCACTCATTCTGGATATTCATGGACACTTATGGACATTGCACACTTGCACATATTTCTATTTCATTTTTGCTCATAAACACATTTATGCATATTTACACACTCCCCGGACATTTCTATTTAAATTCTATTTCATCTCCACACTAAAGTTTTCTATATTTTTCTATATTTGTACCGAAAAAATATTTTTTCCGTATTTGTACAGCTAGGTTTTTCTTATATTTCATATTTTGTTTTATCCACTATATCTATATTTTTCTTAGCTAAAGTTTCTCTATATTTTATTATTTTTTTATATTTATTTCCTCTATTAATAATATTTTAAGGTCACTTAAAATATGACTGTGTATATGATTAAGGTACTGTATATGACTGTGTATGTGACAAATAAAATTTGAATTAGATTTGACCTGAGACCTCATTAAAATTTTCTTCAAAACAACCATCATGGCGGACACAGGACAAACTTACAAAAAAAAAAGATTTCAAGCTTTTCTACAGAATCTGCCAAATCTTCACTTGTTTGGGTTTATTTTTTTCCCTTCATTTTAACATACATTCTTACGCATGCAATATACATTTTGAGAACCACATATAGTCTATGTCAATCTTTAATAAATTGAGTATTGTTTTTTTTTCCATTTTTATTTAAATCCATCATTGATTGAATCTGCACACCAGTGTCTCCATCATCATGTGGTTTAAGGAGCTTTTACAATAATAAATCCATACTGGTGAGGCGAGACGATGATTGGATGCTCTAACTCGTGGCCATAATTTCTTTAAATTTTGCTTCCAAACTGCTATATAACGTAGTTGTTATATGTAGTATTTCTCCAGGCTTCCTGAAGGACTTCTTTTTGTCTCTCATGTTCAGTCCAATCCCTGTAGCTGAGCAGTTTCAGAGGAATGTTTTTGTTTGTTGAGCCACACAGTGACATATGAATCATTCAAGCATAAAAACATCCAACTTAAGTCCTGACCCAGTGAGAAACAGGTGCAGTTGATGACAGATGATCAGGCCGGTGATTAGTTTACTGCTGATGCTGAAAGCTGTGTGGTTGGAACAGACGAGAGGGGAAACGAGGTTGCTGCTGAGGTTGGTACTTAAACAACCGATTTTAGGCACTTTGCAGCCTGCCGTAAAAAATCTTTTCACAGTTCTTTCATTTAATCTAGATCATTTCATTTCATTTAATATGAAGAAATGTGGAGGAGTCTCAAGACTTTTGCGCAGTACTGTATACGGCTAGAAAAAAATAATGGCCCTACCTATCTAAATGGTGGCAAACCATAGGCACCAAAAGAGCTTCATCAGCTTCTTCGCACTCTGTATATTAGATTTCCAGATCACAAAGAGAGATTCCAATACATATAGTATCCATATAACTCTGCCTGCATCATGTATTAGCAAAGAGACATGCTCCGTTTCTGAAAAGAGAGGTTAAGTGCTTTTGATAATGCATAGTAATATCTCGAGTCAGTAAATCATTTTTAAAGGACCCGTATTTTACTATGAATTTACCAAGTTAGCACGGCTGTCAGAGATTCCCTTGTGTGTTAACGATGGTGTGTTAATGTTTCAGCTGGAAAACTCCTCAGATAATAAATTTTTTCATTCCTCAACTTCTCTTCATTTCGCTCATTCTCCAAACATGCCATTTCTCTCACTCACTCTCCATATCGCTTATCCAGTACAGGGTCGAGGGAGGCAACCATCAGTTTTGTTGGTGCACAGAGGCCAAATGCCAAAAACTTATCTCCGTTCAAACATTTATAGACCTGACTGTGTGTGTGGTCTCTGAATGTGACCTTGTGGTTTGAGGTTATAAATTAAAAAATCTAATGGATATTTATCATGGAGACAAATAAACAAACAGTAGAAAAAATCACTGAGAAAACATTCAATGTTATTTACCGTAAATAACAACCCAGATTCATGAATCGGGGTTCCTGCATGGCACAACAGCCTCTTATGACTGGAAGATCGCTAGGTTTACTACTGGTAGTGTTACAGCTTTCCATGTCCAAAGGAGTCCAAAGGAGGACATTGGTTGTACTCTCTGGGCGGAAGGAATTGCATCACTTACAGCAACACGAGCCAATCAGAGTTGAGCATTTTTATGCAGAAGTGGGTGGATAGCATTTTCCTTCTAACAGGAGCAGACGGTCTATTAGATCTTGGAGGAACCATGTGTTTCTTTCACCTTCCCTTGTTGGTACATGTTGGATACCAGGGAATAGCTGGTTAACGGGTGGCAATTGATTAAATTGGGGAAAAAATTTAATTGAAATGCTTTGATTGTTTTCATTAGTTATTCAGTATTCTTGAAACCTCATGATGTCAACTCACAGACCAAGAATCCCAGGTTCGATTCTGTTTTCAGGTTGTCATGTGGGTTTCTTCTAGGTTCTCCAGTTTCCTTCAAACTGAAACAACATATCAAGAGGTGGATTTGCCATTCTAAATTGCTTCTAAAGGGTCACGATCCAGAGTGTTTTGCCATCTCATGCTCAGGTTTCAAATTAACTACAGTACAATCTTCAACATGATAAAGCATTTCCTGCAAGTGAATGAATAATATATTATTGGTCTACAACCATTTAAAAAAAATATAAGTTGACTCATACTCTAAACTCTTTTTTAATTTCATACTGACAGTAAAATGTTTATTGGATACCATCAAGCCAGATCCAATTAACATTAAGTGAAACCGCATTTCAATCATCTCCTGAAAATTTTTACAAACTTTTTTTGTTGTTGAAAATCTTTTCTATTGAAGTTAGAAGTTAGAAACAACTCAGGAAAACTTAAAATCTTTTCATCGATTTTCGAGGATCAGGCATTTCACTCGCTGAATGTTCATGGGAACGACTGCAATGTGCTCCGAGCCACCTCGGCCGGGACCGTCATCCACGGACATAAGACCTTTAAAACGTTTGCACTGTTTAAATGTCTTACTGCCACTAAGAGTCAGTGTGATTGAAGTCTGTAAATGTCAGTTTTCGGTCTTCGTTCACCAGAAATTTCATCACAACGCTTCTTGTATTTCTCAGTCACGTAGGCCGGAGTTAAATCCTGCATTCTTCACGAGGGATTAATTGCAAACCCCCAAAATGTGTTTAATCTTTCACTGTGTCTTCTGTTTTCTCAGACAGAGCAGCTGTTTGTCTATCCCTGCCCTAACATAGCAGCGCCACTTGTGCCTTTTTGCACAGCAATCACTCGCAGCCATTCAGCACTGCGTGAGAAATGGCTGTGGCAAGAGTCATGTCTAATTTACGAAAGCCAAAAGGATCGATTCAATATTCATGCACAATCTGTCCCACCAGAGCCGAGTCGTTTCTGAGACTTGGGGGCAGTGTAATAACCCGAACAATGTCAGAAAGGGAAAAGGGTTTAACATGCAACCATGCAATCAGAATTTGATCTTTCAGATAGTCGAGCCAAGCCTGGTGCTATCCTGGCAGCTTTTCCGCTGTTTGGGTAGAAAAATCCGAAAATCTGAAATACGTTAAGAAGTGGCAGAACAAATTGCTGGCAAGGAAGTGAGCTGGAGCTGATTCCCTCGCCTCCCAGGAAAAATAACAAGAGCGAGGGAGGAAGAAAAATATGCTGGCTGTTTAGCTTTATAGCCTGCCTCGGCTTCCAAAAAATCAATCCTTCTCCACATAAAGCACCATTAAACTCTTGATTGTCATTCGCAGGGTAATGAGGGTAATCGAGACGGGCTGGAATGGCACAGTAAAGCAGGCGCGTTATGAGCTCTCTGAGGTCATCGAATCAGACTCGTGGAGAAAAGACAGAGCTAGTGACAGAAATGTCGGCCAAGCGAATTACATCAGTTTGTTTAAGGTGATTAGAATTTTAAATATCAGCTGTTAGATTGCAGGGGTCAGGATCTCGAGCAGCTGCATGTTTGCTTGCTAATAAATTACACCAGAGTAATGTTGAACTCTAAAATCTGATTGGTCAGAAGGAGTCCAGAGAGTCAGCGCTTTCTAACATGCAGATGCAAAGCCACATCTTTAGGTTTTAAAGTCTTCACACTGGGGAACGTTTCGGATCATTAGAAGCAGGACGAGCTTTACGTTTTTTTAGGGTTTTCTATTAGAGAGGATGAAAAGGGAATGAATGTCTAGTTGCTCTAGCTTAAGTGATAAAAGAAACTTGCTCTGCAGATGCTGCCATAAATGGACAAAACATTGTGTGACATTGTAAAGAATCATGTTACAGGTTGTTCTTTAATAAATTTGCATCTATTGTAAAAGCAATAAAACACTCATGAAATTTCTTTTAACATTAATTGCACTGTTAAGTTAACATCAGTAACTCAGAGCCTTAACACACTCAACCATCGCTGCCACTGGTGTGTATTTTCCTATAACAGTACTTGATGTTTCTTTCTTACTTACTTGATCTATCAGGCTATTTACAGAACATTGTGTTCATCTTAAGCTTGAAATTGTGGTGTTTAAAAATATATGCTAAAACAAAACTACATGTGAGGTTACAGAAGCATTATCTACACCCAGATTCCACATTGCAACACCCCATCAATGATTATTTTCCATACCCAGAGTTTTATTCCTCACACATTCACTGCTACGGTTGTTTTGGCATCTCCAGGGTTGAAGGTTTGAGTCCTGCAGTCGGGTCTCTGTGCATGGAGTTTGCACGTTCTCCCCATGTTTGGTGAGTTTCCTCCCAAAGTCCAAAGTCATGCAGATTAATCTAATTGGAGCTTTTAAATTGCCAGAGGATGGACCTGCACCCCATCCTGGGTGTACCCCTCCCAATGCCCAGAGACCCTTGGGATAGGCTCCAGGCCTCCCACAACCCTGTACAGGATAACCAATAAAAAGAATAAGACAATATTTATTTATTTATTGCTGTTTTAATGACTATGGGAAGCACGGCTTCAAAATTAGTCAAGGATCAAAATTAGGAATTAAGTGTTAATATGTACAAGATGTAAAGCTGAAGTACTTATTTAAAGAAATATTTTAGACAATAAGCACATCCAAAACATATGAAATTCTGTACATGAGGACTAATATGATGTTGGCTTATCTGTTCACACAAATGAGTATCATGCATTTTATTAAAGATGAAGCTGAAACCAGAATTAATAATAAATCTGACTCCATGCAACTTCTAAAACCAACTTCATCTTTCACTCTTAAAGAATTCAATTAGAATTATAATGGAATTATAGATGAGGTCAAGTACATTGATAGCGTGTGACCGCTGAAGAATGTAAAATTTTTATTAATTATGATTCGGGAAAACTGAATCCCAAAAATCCCAGAGAAAAAAAAACTCATGAAATCGCAGCAGGCTGTGCCCTGGAACTGCACTGTGAATAATGCTGCATGTGATATAACATGAATCATGTAGAAATAAATTAGTCATGGAAACAAAGAATCACATATGCGTATAAATTAGAAGTGTAAATGAATTGTAAAAAAAATCTTAATAAATCATGTGAAAATAAATACATTATTTTAAAAAATCATGTAAAACTGAGGGAAAAGTGCATGGAAAGAAATAAATCATGAAAAATTAAATGGAAATAAAGAAATTGTTAAAAATTTATAATTATATAAAACAAAATTAGGCAAAATCAATGCAAATAAATGAATATTTATTATTTACTGTAATAAATACTGTAAAAATATATGAAAATATATCAACTGCTGTTATAATTGAACAAATTACAAAAATAAATCTCTTTAAAACTCACATAGAAATAAAGAAATCATTTTAATTATCAAATAAAAAAAACATGTGGAAATTAATACATTAGGAAAAACAGAAATAATTACATAGAAATAAATAAATCATAAAAGAAATGTGGAAATAAATTAATTATGCTAAAATCAGGTAAAAATAAATTGATCATGGAAAGAAACATCACATAAAATAAATAAACCATAGAAAAATGATGTGGGGGGAAAAAAATAAATAGTGATGAAAATCACATGAAAATTAACAAATTGTGAAAAAAAATATTGTAAAAAATTTTTTATCATGCGGAAATAAATGTGATGTCATTATTTGTGTTTTATGGGACTTTTTTGTACACACATTTGATTTTGTATAATAA
>JAQMYL010000038.1:2781036-2791819 GCA_030014365.1 Clarias pachynema
TTTATTAAAAATCTTTGCTCGTCTTGCGGAACACTCGTAAACCGCGTTACTCGTAATCCGAGGTTCCACTGTATAATAAATGGGTCATGATGGATGGATGAATAGAGAGAGAGAATAAAGAGATATGCAAGTTGGTAAATGGATGAATGAATGGATTATAGATTAATATTGATTGATTGATGGATATTAATGGATATATAGATTTTGATAGATAGATAGATAGATAGATAGATAGATAGATAGATAGATAGATAGATAGATAGATAGTGTTGAATGGATAGATATGTAGGGGGGTAAATAGTCAATATCCAATGAAGGGATAAAGTGGTGAATGGGTAGATAGATGAGTGGATAGATAGGTGAACATATACTGTATATGGATACATGGATGAATAGATGGATGGATGTGGATAGTGTTGAATGGATAGATATGTAGATTGACGGAGGAGTAAATGAATGTGGGTAGATGGACGGATAAATGGGTCATTAAAGGGCAGATAATAGATGGGTGGTTGTAGATGGGTTGATAAACAAAGTAGATGGATGGATAGATATTTTATGGATGAATGGTGTGTGTGTGTGTGAGAGAGAAATAGATGGTGTATGTATAAATCTGTAAACACATGGATGTAAAGACAGACGGACAGATGTCAGGTGTTTAGAAAGACGTAAGGAAAGACAGACTGATAGGTTTGTGGTGAGAAGCATGACAGATGATGGATGGATAGATATATGTAAATAGAAAGGCACATGTGGAAGGGTGAAGGAAGGAAAGATGGTGGGATGCAGCAGTCCAATAAAAGTGACAACCAACATCAAACGAGAGAGCAAATGAAACAAGAAAGAAGATCTATACAGTAGATATGTAGTAAAAATATACACTTTATTCCCTTCTGTTTTGAATCCCATCATGCATCTGGTTGTTCTCTCCGGCAGGTCGGACGGTCATGGGCCGGCCCAGGAAGAGCTATTTCGACAATGACGCGGATCACGATGAACACAGGGGGCTGCTGTCCTCCGGCTCCCAGGACGCCGGCGTCACCGAGGCGTCCTCCACTCCTCCGTCTCCATCGGGTCACTATCAGGGTCTGGGACACACCCGGGCCCCTCACTCCCGCTCGGCCCCCGCCGAACTCTGCTCCACACCCTGGGTGGGAGACGTGGACGACATAGACGACGTAGATGACATCACTCCCACGGTGCTGTCCGGGAATCCCAAAAAGCAGTCGCGCGCGCACAACGCTCAAATCACTTAACGCACGATTTCTGATCGATGCCAGTAACTGATGTACAGGTTAATAAGGCACATTGGGGACTTTAGCCAGCTTGTTTCCTCCTGGTTTTTATTCATTTTAACAAAATGTAATCTTTTTTTATTGCTATTATAATTGCACATCATGTACAATAATGTCTGCTCTCTTAAGACTGACTGAATGATTTTTCTTTTTCTAATTGCTAAACAATTTATCGGCACTTAGCCGTTATGTCTTCTGCACAAGTGCATGTATAACACCGAGTGTCATCGTGGCATTAATGCGGATAGAATGTCCAGTTCAGCTCTTAACTGAAAATGTCATGATGTAATTGGTGTTTACCGGTTACACCAACACAATGCCAAAGTGGTCTTTTTTTCTTTTTTCTTTTTTTTTTAAAGTGTGAGGAAAAAGCTGAACAGTTGAGCACAATGTACTCGAAATGCATGAAGCTTTATTTCCTGCTCTGCTTCTTTTCTGAATATGAAGACCTGATAGTTATTCCGTTGGCATTCTGTCCATTTTTATGGTTAATTCATAGAGATGGGTGGAACAATCGACTCGCGATTCTTTTATGTTGCAGCGCTGACTCCAAAATCTTTTTTTTTTTTTTTTACAATTTAATTTTACTATCCTCTGTTTTGCATGGTACATGTTAAAATGCTGCAATTCCTCCATAATCCTACAGGCGGTGCACTCTAAACTCTTCACACATTAGAAAGCAACACGGCATCTGAATATTTATAAAATTATGATACTTAAAGAATCCCAATACATGATCGGGTATCGAGATAATATTGTATTGCAGAGTCCATAATGATTTTTACGTCTCTATTGATTTATTCCTATAGCTATAAAAGGTTGCTTATACTCCAAAATGTATTTGCTACGAGGCTAATGGAGCTAACAATTAAGCACAGGTGGTATCATAGGACAGTTTAGCATTAGCATTACAAATTTTGTTTCTCTACAAGAACAATACAGGAAAGATGCACACTAGCTTCTGGTAGCGTTTAATTTCACTTTAATTTTTTGCCTCGTTTGGCCAATTAGAAGGAGAGAAGGTGACTGCGGAGCTTTTGAGTTGAATACAAAATTAGGGCGATTGATTTCTTTTGTTCTTGTTGGTGCCACATGTGAACATACAGTAGGTTCTACTGGGGTTTCTGTGGAACAGGTCTGGTGTTTATGGTGGCTCAGTGTCTCAAGGCTCTGAGTTACTAATCTGGAGGTCGGTAGTTCGAGCCCCAGCTCCACCAGGTTGCCGCTTTTAGGTCCTTAACCCTAAACCCTGTCTGCTTCAGGGGTGCGGCATAATGGCTGACCCCTCACAATAAGCTGGGGTATGCAAAGAATAAAGAATTTCACAATGTATATGTGATGAATAAAGGGTGAACTTTCACTGCTTGCCGGAATTTTGTAACCCTCCAGAATGGCACTCCAATCAAACCAAGTTCAAATAAACATTTTTTAAAAAAGTCACGAGAGCTTAAAACAGTCTGAGCTTCCTGTCAACAGAAGCCTCAGGTAGAAGGCGTGGCCTACAGCTTAAAGGCAGAGCTACGGGTCTGACCAAGACGCAACCTCCAATTATGAAAAATGAGTCCAACGCGCAAGTTCCAAAACATGCAGTTCCTCAAATGTCCACTGGGAGCTAGCTCAAAAAGTGAGTCAATCTTCATAGACCCCCATGTTTAAAACTTTACATCAGGAATAACCATGTTTACAGCCTGGTCCAAAAAACTATTTTGATTAACCTAGATTTTCTGTACAGAAAGTGAATTTTTAAGCAACTTATGAGTTAAACTGATATTAAGCCATAATATTACGCATAATGAGGAACCTGTGTAATGAGGCCAATCTGAGTGACAGTTGCGTTGCAGGTGTCGAGCCGCTAGCTGCCTGCTGTGCATCACTTTAGCTAACCATCAGTTCAATCAAATGCAAAGTTCAATCAAATGCAAGCATATAAATAAACATTATCCACCTTAGCATTTAGCTAAGCTAAAGCAAAACTAGCTAGCTTGCGGTAACCGATGAGTGTTCCAACCTGGTTCCGTTTGTTTTCCGGCCGTTTATGGATTAGTGGGGGTGGAGTCAGGTCCTGCCCAGATGCTGAAGACCAGCGCTCCCAGAGTTGAGCTTCTAAACATCATGAAAGGTTTCGTCTGTCCATTTCTTTGTATAGTCTGTGTGGGTCTGACATTGTTTTAGATTTTAATTAATAAAGTTTACTTTTAATTTAGAACGTAAATGTTTTGCTGTGTGTCAAAACGGCTCTTGTGCAAATGGTATTACTGAATCGACGATGGCGTCAGGAGGAGATTTTCTCAATTTGTAGCTCTGGTACAAATTAAATATGCACAGAGGTCATGTCACAAGAATGTGTGCTGAGCTTTAATACAGAAAGGATGTTAAGATTAAGTTGTTGTGGACTTGATGAGTGTGAGATCTTGGGCGGGAAAAATGAAGACGCTAAGATACATCACAGTCGGACAGTCTGGTGTTTGATGCAGAACAGTAACCGAGTCCAACACAGATTAACCACCTTACAGCCAGACGTCTCAGTTATTAGACACAGATGTGTCATTACATATGACATTATACCATGATATTATATATAATTTGTATACCATTAATAATGACAGGGCTGTGTAAGAGTTGGTCGGTGTGCTTGGTTGTTTAATGATCCCACTGGCACCGAGGGTTGCTGAATATTATGTATCGCAATAAATAAGAATCTCATCAAAAAGTTGATTTCTTTCAGAAATTCAATTCAAAAAGTGAAACTCGTATATTATATAGATTCATTACACACTTTTAATTTTGATGATTATGGCTTACAGCTAATGAGAACTCAAAATTCAGTATCTCAGAAAATTTTTATATTGTGAAAAACTGCCATCTATATAATATACTGTATATACACAAGTTTCACTTTTTGAATTAAATTACTGAAATAAATCAACTTTTCGATAATTTATTGAGATGCACCTGCATATACGTAGAATGCCACGAAAACGTATTTGTCTCTTCCAGAATGTATTATTATTATTTTTATTTTTTTTGTTACATATTTGTTGAGATGATCAAATCAAATTACTGCCAGACATGTTGAATCAAGAAATCACTTAAATAGAACTTGTCTGACTGATAAGACACAAGTTTTAACATCTGGTGTGAAAAACACAGCATTTCATAAAAAGACGACCATCATACCAAGAATCAACAATGGTGCTGGTAGTGTGATGGTCTGGGGCTGATTTGTACAATTGGAATATTTTATTTCAGAGAATTTCAGAATACCAGAAAATCCTGAAGGAGGATGTCCACCCATCAGTCTGTGACACTTTGGTTATGCAGCAGGAACAATGATCTGAATGGCTCAAAAAATATATAAAATTAAGGTTTTTAAACAGGTTTTGATCCTGTTGATGCTTGAAAACCCTTCCGTCTGGCTGAATTAAAACAATTCTGCAAAGAAGAGTGGGTCAAAATTCCTCCACAGCGATGTGAAAGACTCATAGCCGGGTTTCACAAACGCTTGATTGCAGTTGTTGTCACCAAGAGTGGACATGCAGTTATTAGGTTTAGGATGCAATGACTTTTCCACATAGGGCCAATCAGGTTTGAACAGCTTTTTTTAGCTTTTTTATTTTATTTTTGTGTGATAATAACATTTGTTGGATGATCTGAATCATTTAAGTGTGACGGATATGCAAAAATATGTAAATAATAAGGACAGGGGCAAATACTTTTTTCACAACACTGTATATACACATACAAAGTCAGACAAAAAAAAATGTATACCCCAAAAATGTATAAATATTTGAATACTACATTTATTAAAATATGATATGATAATATTATTAATATTACTGTATATTCATATAATACACACCATACTCTTTCTTTTCCTGAAGTGTGTATAAATTATTTTTGGCTGACTCTGTATACACCTTTTATACAGTGGAGCAAAAAAATATTTAGTCAGCCACCAATTGTGCAAGTTCTCGCACTTAAAGAGATGAGAGACGCCTGTAATTTTCATCATAGGTATACCTCAACTATAAGAGACAAAATAAGAAAACAAATCCAGAAAATCACATTGTAGGAATTTTAAATTGTCTGTGGTTCATGCATTTCCGTTCATTCCAAAGAAACCTCTTTTTTTTTTTTTTACATAAGGAGACGATTCAAATGATAGCACACAGTGATAAAAAAACATCTCAGTGTTAAAAAACAAAAAAAAACTAGAGTGCATATACTTTAAAAGACACAACCTCACTTTCAAGGTGCATCTCTGTCTTGTTTGTTGTTAAGTTTCTTAAAATCTGTAATAGTTACATCATTGTACAGTTCCTGGCATGCTTCTTGAATTCAAACGTTCCCCCCCTCCCTCAATCCTAGGTTTTCCTGAACCTGAATTAAGCCCCGCCCCTTCCCCCCTATAATGAAACCCACGAGGCAGTTTCTTCAGACATGCTTTGTTCGATGCTTCAGTGTTTACATTAGGATTCGCCTCGCACACAAATAATACTAGGCTCCTTTAAGAGTTTCTCCTCTTGTGTTCTGATCTGAAAGTCACGTGTCTTTCCCACGTGAACCTTTACTCTATCAAATCCACAACCTTTTCCTTAACGTGTTAAAGTCTCCTCCTCTTCCTCCTCTCGGACGGCCGTTATGGAGATGCTGCTTTTGTGAAACTGGACGCTCAGTCTGATCCGGTCACCTGCGTTCACCACCAGAGGGCGCTGCAGGATCACGGCCACCTGCTTCCAGTGTGAGTCCGGCCTGAATGTGCTCACGCACGCGTCCGAGTCCAGGTAGATGTGGTACCAGAAGGGGATGGCGGTCACCTTGCCCGAGGTGTTCGCTCGAACCTGCAACGAGGACAGCAAACGTCACAGATGTTTAATCAGTTCATGCCACAGTGTAAGCGCGGTCTGGTCCATCGGACAGGACATGAAACTACACAGAGACTCTCTGGATGTTAACAGAGAGAGACAGCATGTGTACTTTTAATCATTTGAGAATGTCTAACATTTGTAAACGTTGGCACACGCCGAGGACAAAGCACAGCAGAATGTAGAAACTGCAAGGCAATACTTGTATGTGTGTGAGACGCTTTACCCGGACGTCTCTGTTAGTGTAGTTGTTGGTGGTGTCCATGAGGTCGAGGACGAACAGCTCGGCCGGATCGCTGAGGCGTGTGCACTCCAGCGTGGACAGGTCCAAAAACACGTGAACGGGCACCTGGAAGGAGTTAAGAACTAAATTAAAATTAAAGCTAACGTTAACGTGTGTACGCAGGTGTGGAATGTAGCATAGCGTACGGTGAACTGGTTGATGAAAGGAGCGATGTTGAAGCCCAGCGTGGGTTCGGTTCCCTGCACGGCGCTCTCCTGGAGCAGCGTGTCCGACTCCACCAGCATGCCGTGGATCACGATGCGCTCGGGGAAAATGCGGCCGCCTTCCTCCAGGAGACATCTGTCAAAATAAATACATGTACTGTATAAATTATCACGAACCGCAAGATCGACACATGAGGTCCAGTTTCAGAGGATCAGATTCCTCAGTCTCATGACGTCGCCAAGCCAAAGCAGGAATCTAATTCCCTTTCAGCTTTACCTAGACAAGATCATTTTCATGGTCTGTTAGCTATCTTTAGGATTATGTCCGTACTCATCAGTGTTATTAAGCTTTACCCTTTTATCCAGAAGACACGTTATTGAAAGTGACCCAGAGCCTGAGGTTTAAATTAAATGTTTAAAGGATTAAATATCTTCATTCTTGCTAAGGTAAGATCTGCTATCTGTGATTTACACATCAGTTACTGATACAAATTATGATTCACAAGTGATACTTAGCCACGTTATCAGTGTGCTGCTGGGGTTCTATGAAGCAGACATTGATCAACTTGAGAAATTATCTAACAGTTTTCTGGGTTTCACCATCTAGATTTCTGGGCATGGCTTTTCTGACATGGGTTTTCATGGTTTTAGCCCAGCAAGACATGGGTTTTCATGGTTTTAACCCAAAAGGACATGGCTTTTCTGAGTTTAATCCCCAACAAGACATGGCTTTTGTGGATTTCATGGCTCTACCTCATCCAGACATGGGTTTTCATGGTTTTACCCCACCAAAACAAGGTTTTTCTTGCTTTTACTTCACCAAGAAATTCCTTTTCTGAGTTTTATCCAACAAGACATGGGTTTTCATGGTTTTAGCCCAACCAGACATGGGTTTTCATGGTTTTAGCCCAACCAGACGTGGGTTTTCTGTGTTTTACCCCAACAAAGACATGAGTTTTATGTATTTCATCCCAACAAGACATGGGTTTTCATGGTTTTAGCCCAACAAGACATGGCTTTTCTGGGATTTGTCCCCTCGAAGATATGGCTTGTCTGGGTTTTACCCCACCAAGACATGGATTTTTATGGCTCTACCACACCCAGACATGGCTTTTCTGAGTTTTACCTCACCAAGAAATTCCTCTTCTTGGTTTTATCCCCACCAGGTCATGGCTTTACTGAGTTTTATTCCCACCACAACATTGTTTTTCATGGTTTTACCGTGCCAAAACATGGCTTATCTTAGTTTTTCACCTATTCAAGACATGACAAGCTGTATTTACTGTCTTAATATCTTGGATGTCTTGTATCCAAGACATCAGTGATCGGGCATTACCTGGCTAAGGTGGCCTTCTCCATGAAGTTTTGTCTGAGCAGGCCACAGGTCTCTACACAGTCCAGCATGATGGCGCTCCACAGCTTTTCCGGATCGGGCCTCTGTAGCACGGCAGAGTCGTCTTCCACATGGCCGAGCCAGAACTCCAGCGCGTCCTTGTGCACTCCATTTTCTCGGGCCAGGAGTTGCAGGAGAGCCTGATGCTGCTGCTTCTCCACCGAGCTGTAGGCTCGCACCGGCCCTAATCGCGCTGCCATCAGCGAGAGCACTGAGAAACCCTCCGAGACATCCAGCACAAACAGCGGCTTTGAGGTGGCGGAAGAGGAGGATTCGTCCTGTGACTCGAAGAAGGACAAAAGTTTGGCCATCGCTTTCCTAAAGCACTCGTGATAATTAGTGTTGTTGAGAAGAGCTATTTCAGAAGACTCCAGGGTAAACGACTGAGCCGGACAGTCGTGATGAGTCTGGAGGCTGGCCAGAGCGCTGCAGAGCTCCAGTTCAGGATTTGAAGGAACTTCAGCAGGGACGGCTTCATCCATGCTGCTTATGTGAAGATTTGAGCTGCTGCTGCTCATTACTCCGGCGCAGGAGACTCTCAGATACGTGTCTCTGCAGGAAACGTCCACCAGGAGTTCATCGCTGCACTTCACACTGCAGTCTGGACACAAGATCAGATCATAAGAGTGTCCGATTATACCGCAGTGCTGACCTCGAGTCGCGAGTCTGATTCTGCACAACAACTGACTAGAAGTTTTGTAGATAGTTCACAGTTTTAAACAAGTATCACCATTTCAGGTTATATTAGAGGTCTAATCAAAAACTAATCTTATTTATAATTCAAAAAAGTAGGCTCACGAGACGGGACTGGGTAGACAGCCTGCTCCCAGCACGTGTCTTCATCCGGCCCGGTGGAAATGCTGTTCTCCTGGTCCAGGTGTAGCTCAAACCACACAGCTAGAGCGTCAACGTCTCCGTTCTGGATCACCGGCACACGCAGCTGAACCGCTTCCCTCAGACACAGGCCTTCCAGCTCCTGCAGCACACATGGAAGGTTTTTAGGTTATTTTAGTTTATTTTATGTAAAGCGATTGCTGAAATGATTGAAGATGAAGGAATTCTGCCGTGAATTGTGACACTGGTGTATATTTTACTGTTTGTTTTTTTCTGGATTACAGTTTTTATGTTGGACAAGAAGTAACTTTAAATTGTGTAAGGAAGGACTGAGTAATTATGTAACTATATGAATAAGTATGTAATAAATATGTACACGAGTAAGTAATTACTTAAGCAAAATTTAAGTGAGGATGCTAGTAGCAAAAGTGGGAGGTAACTGAGTTCATGTACCTCGTTACTGCACTTAAGTACATTTTTCACGTATTTGTACTTTAGTCGAGTGATTTTATTAGAGGATACTTTTTATTTTTACTCCAATCAAAAGTACAGCAAATATCAGTACTTTTACTTAACTGCATTTCTGCATGATGTCGTGTTAACTAACGGTGGTGACGGTGGTGATTAGTGTTTGAAGCGAGAATTCCGCCACCTGCTGACTATTATGTGTAATACACACCTCATAACGTAGTGGGTGTTTGAAACCAGAAGCAGAGCTGGTGATTATAAGAGATTATATATATAGAGATTATTATAGATATATATAGAAGGTATATATAGAGATTGTTTTATTATGAAAAAGGCTCCTGTGAGCTAACACAAGTAAACGGAAAGTAAATTTGAAGGTGAGTACTTCTTTTACTCACATACATGGAGGACTTCTACTCTTACTTGAGCCATATTTGCCCTAAGAAATCGCAACTCTTTATTATTTAAAGTCCTTATTATTATTATTCTCTGTTGAAGGGGAGTGGTGGTGGTTTAAAGGTCCCGTATTTTACTATTTCTGAACAACTGAACATAGGTCTTAGAGCTCCTTCAGTGTGTGAGTGTGTGTTAATGCTCCAGCTGAAATACCCCTCGATCAATGCAGTTGTTTTTCATACTCCTTCTCCAAAAACACGCCATTTCCAGTGATCATTTTTTACGCATACATTTGCAAAAAAAAACAACAACATTGTTTTCATTTATGTGCAAGAACTAAAGTACAGCTGGAAGTGACACAATGTAACCGGCTCTCTTATCTTTCAAGGTCATTGTTTTGACTTGAAACCACAACAGTGTGGTTTTCAGCTGATGGACTGTAACAGTATTGTTGATCGGTCAGTCTCCAGCCAATCAAATCGCTCCGTACAAAGGATTTATTTTTGTTTACTTCCTCTGTTATCATCAGTAGAACTGCTTTTTGCTTCTGTCTCACTGCCAGTTTTCATCACGGTCATAAATATTAATATACAAACACTCGCTGTTAATTAATGCTGATTAAGTCCATCTTGGATGAATTCTCAAATCAGGAGGTGTTGATTAAACTTCTGTAACAGCGGCTCATTTAGTTTTTTTTTTTTTTTTTTTTAAAG
Organism: Clarias pachynema; assembly: GCA_030014365.1. Taxonomy (NCBI): domain Eukaryota; kingdom Metazoa; phylum Chordata; class Actinopteri; order Siluriformes; family Clariidae; genus Clarias; species Clarias pachynema. Next base: position 2,791,448 of record JAQMYL010000038.1, read on the forward strand.
AATTATCACCGCATTTCAGTGTCTATGTAACTGAGCTACTGCTGAGTCACGCACCACTAGAGGAGAGCAGGGCTGAACAACAAGCTTATGTAGGGGAGGAGGATCGTCTCATATGAGGTCACAATAGAAGTGAAAACCTAATTGGCTTGTGCCCAAAAAAAACAAAAAAAGGAAAAAAAATAGGGGTGTTTTACTCTCCATGTGCTCGCACGCTCGTACGCACTCTGAAGGATAAACTTCACTTGGACGCTAGTGTTTTCCTCTCTGTGTACTCGCACGCACTCTCGCACGCACTCTCGCACGCACTCTCGCACGCACTCTCGCACGCACTCTCGCACGCACTCTCGCACGCACTCTGAAGGATAAACTTCA
>JAQMYL010000038.1:2791919-2813732 GCA_030014365.1 Clarias pachynema
CTCGCACGCACTCTCGCACGCACTCTCGCACGCACTCTCGCACGCACTCTGAAGGATAAACTTCACTTGGACGCTAGCAGGTAACCGAGTTGGCTGCCCTTGGCTCTGACTAGCTGTGATTCCCGGGGTGTATTGAGGTACCTGTGGGTTGTTGAAGTCTATCTGAATCACCCTGCAGGGTTCTGTGAGGGCGGTGAAGCCTCCGGGCAGACGGCTCAGCCTCTCGGTGGTGTACGGCTCGGACGACTCGTCTGCGTCCTCCGAACACCTGACGGGACTGTAGATGTGTCCTGCTGCGGACAGATCCAGACCTCCGACTGCGCTCACACACAACCTGCACCAACACACACACAATTGACACAAATAATATCAATGCTGTTATCTAATTTCTAACAGAAGAGATAATTAATGACGGGATTGTAAACATGTGTGTGTGTGTGTGTGTGTGTGAACCGAGAGCTCTGACTTGTGGTGTCTGCGGATCTCAGGACACTCCAGGGCCATGGCGAACACGGTGGCGCCGGCGGGGATGACTCGTCCGGTCTGGGAAGGGCTGGACAGTGGAACACCTTCAGCGTTCTTTAAGGAAATTAGACAAATAATACTTGAAAACAGAACGTATCCTTAGAGGAGGGAGAACAGCAGGTATATTTATGCTTTTAAGGATGGAAGGCAGAAAAGCTCATCAAGCTGGTAAAAAAAAAAAAAATTGTTATTCAGTTCTACGTAGGGTGTTCAAGTCAAACTGGGACTTTTGATTGTGCGGAATAACAGAACCCAGTTCTGAGAGCAAATCCTCCCTTTATTTTTCTCTATAATCCCCTGATTCACTAATGCACTTGCCAGTGTCTCACTAGTGCTTGGACACCATCAAGATGAGAAAGTTTTCCCGTGATCATCTGTGCCTGCTTCATGTCTGAAACCCCGGCCTCCCAGGAACTCCCTTAATGCCCTAAACATGCGGAAATACTTTTTAAAACATTTGCACAGCTCAGACCTGCCACTGCGGCTAAGAGTCTCATCACTGTACTGTGCTCGAAGTCAATCGCTTTTACGCCTTCATTGATTAGAAACTTAATCGCAAGTCCCTGTTTGACTTGAACGCCCCACATATCGTAAAAGACACGATTAACGAGTAAACGACTGTAAACTATTTTTTTCTGCTATTTATAATCATGTGCTATTAACTATAGATGAGGTCATCACATGTTGTGTTAACGATTAATGTTTATAATGGTTTATAACGAATGTATTCGAGGCTCTTTTATCTTAGAAAGAGCATCACTGATCCGTTTCGCATGAACCCAGTGACCTACAGCCGGCGGTAAGAGCAGATGCTTCCAGGCATGAATCAAAGTCTCGACGATTCCCTCCCCGAGCAGTCCAGCGTCCACCGTTTCCGTGACGACCAAAGACACCCTGTGGGGAAAAAATAAAACACAGAATCTGATCTCAGACCAGTGTCTTTAACGCACAGTATATCGCTACATGTACCGTGTGGTCAGTGTACAGACCTGCTGGGGATGTCTCTGGGGATTTCCATGTCCAGCGATTTCTTGTGTAGGATCTTGATGCTGTCCGTCATGCCGTTGGCCGAAAGCACCTCGCACGCCAGCTCGTACATGGTCTTAGACAGCTCGCAGGCGTACACCTCGCTCGCACCCGCTTTCTTCGCACACATTCTGAAAAAAAACAACAACGTGGATGCATTTCTCCTGATTTCTATGAAATGTTAGAATAGAAAAAAAAAATCATCATGACAAGACACGTTTATGATGATGTTATGTTACAGCAGGGAGTTAGTGAGAGGAATATAAAGTGGCGCTGAGTAAACTCTCACCCGAGGATCCCCGTGCCTGTTCCGATATCCAGAACGCTCGTACACCCGTCCAGGACCGCCCTCTGAATTGCCAGCTGGTACTTTCGATTTCGCCCGTTATCGTTAAGCATTAGGAAGTGCCAGCGCTCCACCAGCCAGTTGGCCACCCTGTAGAAGTTCTCCTTGGCCTCAGGGAAATCCGGCTTCAGTTTCAGGGCTTTGTAGAAATGCGCGGCGGCCTCGTCTCTAAAACCCATCCTGAGACAAAACAAACAAGAAGATCTCTCTCTCTCGTTCTCTCTCTGAAACAAGGAGCTACAGACGTCACCTACAATCTAAATCTGTACCTGAAGAGATGCTCGCCCATGCTGTTGATGATCACCTCATCTTTAGGGAACAACTCCAGTGCTTGCTCGTAGCAGTCGAAGAGCTCCTGGATGCGACCCACTCCGTCCAGCTCGTCGGCCCACTTCAAAAGCGTGAACCTGAAGGAATCCTGTCAGTAACAAAGGGGAAAAACAGAAAAGAGAGATAAATGTAATGCTTATAATAAAGTATTAGTACTACATTACTATAATATAGTAAACACTTGTATACACTTGTCGTAACACACAGGAACAAAAGTCTCTTTTGACAGTCTTTGTCTTTTTTTTTTTTTCCTTCTCAAAACGGTGTCTGTATTGTTACTATTTTTGGATATTCTATGGCTCGAATAAATTCACAAAATATTACTTCACACATAAAAAAAATATTATTCATAATATAATCGATGGAATTAATGTTACAGTTTAAGGAAGACCTGCTTACAAAATAAAATGGCTGAAAATGTGAAAAATGGTAAAAAGGTGAAAAAAAAGTGAATTTTTAGACAGGATCATGTGACAATTTAAAAAAAAAAAAATACTAATAATACTTCTTGTCTGCTGATCCATGCTTCATTTTTTGTAAATATGCAAATTTTTGTAAATTTATATTTTTTCAGACAGATTTGCTAAATACAGTTTCACGCCCTTTTATGTCCGTAGTGTCGGTTACTTTTTTGAATTCAAATCTTTCAACAGTCTTAACTGTCATTCAGCTGAAACTTGACCGATTTAGATTTCAAACTGAAAAGACATGAGGCTGAAAAAGTGTATTAGTCTAAAATGCTAAATTGTAAAGATATCGCAACATGAATGTGACAAGGTTACAGATTTTTTTTGCTTTTTTAAGCTTTTTACCAACAATTTTTACAGGTCATATGCTTCTAGAAGCTTATACCAATTTTACTATCAATACTCGAATAAATATGAATAATTTGCATTATAAATGATTATTGTTTGAAGCGAGACAGTATAACACTAAATAAAAATGCCCATTTTTGGGGCGCATATAAAATAATTTCTCCAAAACAGCTGAAGTTGGCAACTTGAGATTTTTCGGGAAGCGACTGGTCATTTCCATGTTGCATAAACTTTATAAGTAGCTTCTTTGGCCGCACACATTTACTGTGTTATATGTATAACATAAAAATAATATAAAATCAGCACCAGCACTGTTTTTTATTTCTCTTTATCTAAAACATCTGAGCAGTTGAGGGTTAAGGGCCTTGCTCAAGGGTCCGACAGCGGCGACTAGTCAGTGCTGGGGCTCGAACCCCCGACCTTCCTATCAGAAACCCAAAACCTACAGCCTAAACCCTTTGATCCACCTTTAGTGCTGTAATGTGAAACACTTTTGTCGTTGTTATGAAGCGAGGGCGAGAGAGCAGCACCGCTGGAGCAGACGGGGTTAAGGGCCTTGCCTCGTGCGCCTAACCTGGTGGAGATGGGGCTTGAACCGACAACCTTCTATGAGTAACCCAGAGCCTTAACTGTAATATATACGTAGACTTTCTGAACTTTTGAGAGACATTTGAAACTTGTGTCCATACAGTCACGTGACTTGTTTAAAAGACTGTTTTGAGCTGGACTTGGCAACTCTGGTCACATCCTGCTCTTACTATGGCCAGGTCTTTGAGCGCAGGGGCGAGGTTTAAAGCCAGGAGGAAGTGGACAAACGCGGTGCCGTAGTCCTGCTGGAGGAGACACTGCTGCGCGCTTTGGACAGAGCTGGACACGAGCTCGCCTCTGCCTGGGTCCTCTCGCGGAGCTCTGCTGCGGCGCCTCCTCCTCTTCCTCCCCTTCACCGCCTCACCGCCGCCGCTCGGCATCTCGGAGGGACAGAGAGAGAGAGAGAGAGAGGGGGGGGGGGGGCCGCGACTCACTCACCACCTGCACCAGAAGATCAAAGGAAAGATCAAAGACAAACAGCTTCCTGTGGACATCACTAATCACCTAACCTGCATGTCTTACCTTTAATTACACCCCCCCGGGAAATGTCACATACAATACAAACAATACACACTCATTATCTTTAAACCAAACTACCTTCTACCTTTTTACTACATTTATTAAACCCGAATATTAAACAATAAACAAAAACACTACGTTTTTATCATTTCCACGCATCAACCCTAAATGACTTCCTGTCCGTCAAGTAAATATTCCCGTCAGGAAACAAGCTCCACTGAATCATTGGTTCCGCCTGAAACGTTACGGTTTGTGCCGCCATCTTGAAAAGGTCAACTTTCCCGTATGATTTTCTTTAATATGGTTTTCAATAAGCGTGTATTAAAAAAAAGAATAGAAAGAAATGACCACATTTGAATGAATGAAGCGTCAATAGATCAAATTAGCACATAAAATAACTATATGTTTTACAATATGATTTGTTTTTGCTATTAAAATACCAATAATAACTAGAGAGGCACATTTCCTGAAGACAATGTGAGTGGTGCTTGCCGTGGCATCATAGACATAGCTACAGTATGATGTCATAGCTGATGTTGGTCTCAGTGTTAAATCTATGGGACGTTTTGGGGCGGTGTGCGGGGGCAATTAACCGCCCACCCCTTAGAAAAGTCATAGCACCCCATTCCTGACTAAGCCGCACGATTTGACATCTGATTCATGGGTCTACGTCAAACGGTGCAGGACTAGTTAAAAATAAGCCTGTGAGATAACAATAGTAGTTCTTCGCTTCACAAGCACCACCAATTAGTGAATTGAAACAGCAATTGATTTTAAACTACTGTCTATTGCTAGCTCAGATCTCAGCTAATATTCTTCTTATATAACTAGCATAAGTACCCGTCGTTGATGGTTAAAGAGTTTGTAGAAATAGTTAAAAGGTTAAAGCAAAAAAAAAAATAATAATAATCTGATGAACTTTAATATAATCAGTGATATTATTATTTCAGACTGAAGCCCATGTACATGTCTGTCTGTCTGTCTGTCTGTACGGCAAGTAGAAGTTAAGTTGTACATACGTTAAGATAAGTCTTATGCTAAGTTGTACTTCTTTCGTCTTCAGCCAAATACACTGAAGTTTTGTCTTAAAACGACTCCAGCAAGATAAATTGACTTAAGCCGCTTCAGCGAAAGTGAAAATATAAACTAATCCCAGTAAAAATGTACAGACAAAACCTCTCTTTTATTCTGCAATTGTGGAAAATTGATTTAGACTACTGTCTAAATTAAACCACTACCTCAGATCTTATCTAATGTTTGTATGTGTAAAATTTTTATGAAAATAAAATGTAATAAAGTTTGTAATGAAATTGTTTAGTTTACTGTTAAGCATTTTCGAGTTTACCTCACAAACTAGCGGCATGGTGGCAAAGTGGTTAGCAATGTAACCTTACACCTCGAGGATCTGGGTTCGATTTCCACCTCGGGGTCTGTGAGGATGGAGTTCCCTCGTGCTTGGTGGGTTTCCTCCGGGTACTCTGGTTTCCTCCCACAGTCCAAAGACAAGCAGATTATTCTAATTGCTGTTTCCAAATTACCCGTAGTAATTACATTTACATGCAAAAATTACACGTGATTGTGTGTGAAAGTGCATGCCCTGCGATTGATTGGCACCCTGTCCAGGGTGTAGCCCGCCTCCTGCCCTAAGTTGCTCGGGATACGCTCCAGGCCCCCCTGTAATTTGTACAGAATAAAGCGCTATAGACGATGAGACGACAACCTCATAAACTCTGGTGTTAATCAATATTATGCCTAATGCTCGCATTTTATTGATTTTACTTGATTTTCATTCCACTTATAGACTTCTATTCTTTGTTTTTATTATTATTTAAAAAAAAAAAAGTAAATAATAATAAAATATTGTTATTTATTTATATATTAAAGTTTAATAATTAGTTAAACTTTAATATATAAATAAATAACAATATTTTATTATTATTTACTATTTTATATAGTAAAAAAAAATTTATTTACTATATTATTTACTATTAATTAATTAAAGTTTAATATAGAAATAAATTACAATATTTTATTATTATTTAATTTTTTTTTAATAAATAGTAAATAATAATAAAAAACAATCTTTTATTATTATTTACTATTTTATATAGTATTTTTTTTATTTACTATATTATTTACTATTAATTAATTAAAGTTTAATATATAAATAAATAACAATATTGTATTATTATTTACTATTTAAGAAATATGAATTAATTAATTAATTAATATGTCTTCTTTTTTTAAGCCCTAATTAATAAGCAAAAAAAAGGCAGGTTGGTCATTGTGCTTGTCAAAATAAATGTTTATTGTTCATAGAATAAATAAACAAATAAATAAAAATTAAAAGAATGAATGTCGTGTTGTTAATTTGTATTTATTTATTAATTCAGAGTAAAACTAGTGGGAGTCACACCGCGTCATGATTCCACACTTTTATCAGCCCCTTTCCTTTCCAATATGGCGGCCAGAGGAACTAGTTGCCATGGTTTCCACATTCCGCCGACCTTCCAAAGTGACGTCATTATGAACTCCTCCTTCTTCTCTAACCCTCCCCGAAGAGGGGGGAAAAAACCCTACGCGCGTGCAGTGGGAGGGGCTTGGGCTTCTCCACTCTGTCATTGCGAGTGTTTGGGCGACGTGGACCTTCACACTGACACTTTAACTTTATTTTAGAATTACTTTCAGCAACTCTTTCATCTGGATTTGATCTACAGTCTAAGACGCGGGGGGTTTGTGTTTTTGTTTTGGTTGCAGGGGGGGGGGCGTTTTATTATTTCACCTATAATTTAAGGCAGAGTGAGTTGATCCAGAAATAGCCTGAGACAACACTGGACATTTGGGAAAACTGCCCTGGAGTAAAAATACTTCTCATGTAGCCTTACACATCCGGGTTCTCTTTAAGGAGTTACTTTGTAACGGCAGATCGCTACATTGTTTCCAGACTCGTACAGATCAAAGGCGCCGATTAAAGAGCCGGAGCGATGGGTTTGTACCCGCTGGAGTTCAGTGAGTGTTACCTGGACAGCCCGGGCTTCAGGGACAAAATCAAATCTCATGAAGCAGAGCTGGACAAAACCAACAGGTTCATTAAAGAGCTTTATAAAGACGGGAAAAACCTCATCAACGCCACGAAACGTAAGTCTGCACTCTGTTCTTTCCCCATGTGTTCTGTCTGTGCAGTCATTACTATCACACACGCCGTGAAACAAACTCTGGAGCTGCTCCTTACCACCAAAATGGAGATATCTCTCTCTCTCTCTCTCTCTCCCTCAACCCTGCCCTCCCCATGTCTCACCTACATGCATGCATGATCTCACCTGGACAGGGTTGCCATGTCTTGGAAAACCCAAAAGAGTCCATTGGTTACTTCTTGACACTCCTTCTGACTTCAAGAAGTTGACAAAATGTTGTTTTTTTGGACAGAATGCATGATTAGTAACACATGATGCATGATGGCGTTTGTTTTCTATCGATTGTCTTGAGTGAAGTAAAGAGATTATCAGCAGCAGTGGTTGTGGGAGTCCATTGTGGTTCTGTTGCTCGTGCCAGAAAGTTGAGAAGTCGGTGTAGGAGTCGACCAATCAGATTGCGTCAGGCAAATGTCTTGAAAGAGAAAGGGGCGGTGCCTCATTTTAAAAATCAAAATAGATGTGAGTCACTTTAGAAAAATCAACATGTACGTTATTCCTAGACGTCTGGATTAAGGACCAGAGTCTACAAGGACTAGAAGTACTCTGGTCACGTTCACATTACGAGCCTGAAATGATTCAAATCTGTTTTTCTACTCTAAAGTGGATGGCTTAGTGGTTAGCACTGTCGCCTTGCACCTCCAGGGTCTGGGTTCAGGTTCAATCCCCTCCTGTGTGTAGAGTTTACATGTTCTCTCCCTGCTTGGTGGGTTTTCTTCGGGTGCTCCGGTTTCCTCCCACATTCCAAAGACCTGCAGATTAGGCTAATTGGCATTCCCAAATTGTCTGTAGTGTGTATATGTGTGTGTACCCTATTTGCACCACATCCAGGGTCGTGCCCTAAGTCTTTTGGGATAGGCTTCAAGCCCCCTTACGATCCTGAATACAGGATGAAATGTTATAGACGATGAGTGAGTGAGTAAGTGAGTGAGTGAGAACCCTAATGTGACACAGATCAGATTTTTTAGGGCTATATAAAAACACACATATTATGTTTTCCAGATCAAACCTTTTTGTATGATCATATATGCAGTATGTCTGATATGTGGTCATGTGACTTGACCAGATTGGAATTCATCCGAGTTTTTGCCCCTGCACATGCATGACATCATCAGTCCGCACCGGCAGTGCAGGGATTTAATAGATGCACTAGTAACAGCTGTACATGCCTGTCTCCCTTTTTCTGGACCTCAACAAATCCAGCCGACATCCAGAGCAAAACCCCAGGCATGCTTTTGCCAAAATCTGATCAAAATCATGCTTTAACCCAGATAACATAAGCTAAGACGTATCAACGTGTCCACATTAGCGTCAGATTAAAGTCACTTATAATTATGGAACAATGTGGCTTGTAATGTGAACGTATCCTTAGTGAACAGGTGTGTGTTTATGCGATTTTGAGTTTTTTTTTTCTTTGTTTGTTTCTAGGGACATCAGTGCATCATCTCAGATGGTTGCGATATCATTGTTGTTAATGGAATTATCCATACTTCAGGAAAAAGAATCTAAGGAGCAAAGACAGATTTCTTGAATGTTGCCTGTGTTTATGCTGCTCCAAGCAGGAAACACTGTGATTGGTTGTTGACCTGGCTTTACAAGGTTTTTTTTAATCCATTTTGACCTCAAACATCCTGAGTGCAATCCTGAGTTCTGATTATGTCATGGACTTTTTCTTTTCTTCCCACAAATTCCCCCTTTATGATCAATCTAGCTGTTTGTCTGTAAGTGCTAGGTAGTTTCCAGATCTGTAATTAATAATAGATGTCATTTTTGTGAGACGCAACAATACCCGAGAGGTTTAGGATTGAATAAGGGAGATTGAGGTTTGACATGTTCACTTTGGTGCGCAATACTCATATAACGTGGCTACGCTTGTTTGTCATCGCCTGATAAGGATATTACATTTACTAATTCCTCTTTTTTAACTTTAGAGTAGATTAGATCTTCTCTGCACTTACACTTTCTCTGTGTTTGTCATATCCTGTGATGAACTTCGATTATGCGGCTTTAAACACAATCCCGGTGGTCATCGCCTTATTATAAATAATCGACCTCACATACTGTATCTGGCAACCCTGATGTGATGTAGTGTAGGATTTTGGGGAATCTTTGAGATTTTGGTCATTTTCCTAATTTGTAACTGTTTAAACTGCATTTTACTATAAAAAATGTATCTCTGGTCATGAGTCACCAGAATTCCAACAATTTTGGGGATCAGCAACAAGCGCATTTACAGTAAGTGTTTGAGTCGTAATTGTGTCCCGTGTAGTGTAGCCCTTAGGATGATGAAGATGAGGATGATTATGGATCTAATGATATCCTGACAGTATGATAATGTAATAGCAGTATCATGATATATTATGTCACTATGCTTTTCTGAGATCTTTTTATGGGATTATTGCATAATCTTAGTTATATATTGACTGAAGTGAAGTGCAGAGTGTCAACTTTCTTGACCGGTTGCTGCAATTCTTTTTCCATTCAGAAACCACAAAGGCAATAATTTGCCCAACTATACTATTTGCTCATAATGAAACACTATATTGCTCGCTCATTTCAGTCATTTACAGTCACTGTGTCTTTACAAAGAAAAAATGACATTTTCCATAATCTAGATGATGACATTCAAGGCAATTACTGGCACAGGAAATTCATACCCTAAAATAAAAATTATATATAAATATTTACTTTTATTCATTTTTATACCCCTAAAATAAATCATATATTTGTCTTTCTTTTTTCTCTTTAGTTTTTATTTATATATTTTTTCCTCTCAACATGCTTGCTGGTATTTTGTAAGTAATTCAACATTGCTTTTTTTGTGCAAACCTTTTTTAGCATATGTTTTTTTTTATATTGTCTTTTAATTAAAATAATTCAACCCTTTAAACCAAAACTACATACATACAGACTACAGTGTATCGCAGGAAGTGATCATGAGGTTAATAGGATATATTTAGACATGTTAGAAAGTATGACACTCTTTCTTGAAAGGTTTCTGATGGGTGTGTTTTTGTTTTTTTTCTCTCCTAATATAACAATTACAAATTCTTTTATATTATTTGTTAACCTATTACACCATCATTTTTTACTAGAAAAAAAAAAAAAGGATATTTGTGCAGGGACATTCAGACTGATGCATCCAAAACTTTTGTATACTTTTGATTTTTACCAATTAAAAAAATAGTAAAAAAAAAAAAAAAAACTCTGCCACTACAATTATATTTAGTTTTATACATATAAACTATTTTCATAAAATTTCAACTTGGAATATCAGCCAAATAATATCTTAACAGACATCTCTTAACCTTTTCATGTACTACAGCAATAGTGGTTGTAATCACGGTAAACAATTGAAACTTCCATATAGTTATTTTTGCAAAAAAAATCCAAGATTATGTACAGTACTGTACAAAAGTCTTAGGCAACGTATTAATTGTAGTACAAATGTTGTTATATATGTTTATCATGTCTGCATTACTATGTACAAACCATTCAATGTTTCCGAACATACAAAAATTATATATATCATTACCGAAGAATATTTGCATGCATGTAAAGAAAGTAACATATTAAATGACGCATTAAACAAAAGACCCTAATGTAGGCTTTGCATAAAAACAGAAAGGAGGGAATGTGACAAAGTTACCAAGTTTTTATATTTTAGGTTTAGGTGTTACTGAGCGTCAGGAGAGTTCTTCTGGTAACTTTGTCACACTCGCTCCTTTCGATTTTCATGCAAAACCCAGGAACCCATTTAAAAAATGTTTTGTTTTATGTGTCATGTAATGTGTTGCTTTGTTTACATCCATGCAAATATTCTTCTGTAATTACTGTATATTTATTTTTATATTTTTAAGCTATGATTGGAAACAGTGAATGATTTTGTGCATAATAATAATGCAGACATAATAAACATATATTACAACATTTAACAGAAAAAAAGTCCTGTTTCAGTCTTAAATAATGCGTTTTTGCCAAGTTAAGGAAAATTGCCAACTTTTAACATCAAACTCTATAATTTTGCTGGCAGTTTGTCAGCGATTAAAAATGTCGCCCTCTACACATTACAGATTCTGAATTATATTGTGATTATGATACTTGTGTCACGTCGCTCGCTCCTTCGAGGATTCAGCCGAGCACGTAAACCCTGTCACGTGTCACGATGTTGAACCTGTAACCGACTTTTTTTTTTTTTTTTTTTCAAACTCAAACATAATCCCAAATACGCTTTCATGACATCACGTTTGCAGTAAGCACGCTACATAAGATGAGTATAAAACCTTTGTGCTTGCTCATGACCGCGGCGTCATTCCAGACACACACACACACACACACACACGTCATCAGCTCACATGAGGAGTTGACTCGAAGGTGTCGCGTTATAGAGCTTAATAGTTTAACTCGGAAGCTCTGAAACAGGTGAAGGTCCTGACCGTCTGGTTGTGGTCCTGACCTTCACTTTAACGGCCTTCTCCCCCTTTAAAGAATTATGATGTAATTGAGGAACATGAAACTGTTTTTTTATTTTTTCTCTTGAAAAATAGCTTTGCAGCTTGGCTAAAAATACACACATCTACGTCTTTCATGGCTTTGGGGTTTAAGACCTTTTTTGGGTCGTGTCGGAATGTTGCAGAGGTTTCGGAGGAATGCATGCATGTGTGTGTGCGAAGCTGAAAATGTGTGTGTTTTTTTTTTTTTTTTTTGTGGTGTAGCCTGGCTGAAGATTTGTCTGATGTATTTAAGGTTAACACGGTGAGGTTTAGAGAAAGGACGTAGAGATGTTTACTGAAGGAGAGAAAGCAGTCTGGAGTTGGGAATAGGATATGTCTTAAGTACAGTACAGTTTGCTTTCATGGCTAAAGGGAATGATTCAATGGATAAAGGTTCTTAACTTACAAAATAAAAAGGATCTGATTAGGCATCTGTTCTACAAAGAATCTTTAAGTCACTTTAAAACACACACACACACACACACACACACACACACACACACACACACACACACACATACACACACACACACACATACTGGGCTGTACTGAGATTATTAATTATGTGATCAAGATAAAGCAGTTTATTAATCAAGAATGTTTAGAGTATAAAATAATAAAAGAGTGTACGGTAGATTGGTTAACATCAGCCACCATTCAAAGAACTGAACAACATTTAAATGTGAAAAAGGCGTCGCTCGCTCCTTCGAGGATTCAGCCGAGCACGCAAACCCCGCCAAATCGTACTAGGAATAACTTTAGCATGTTTTAAAGCTGCGTTCACTATAGTCAGAGGTGGCTGTATAACATATGTATACAGATGTATGTAAGTATATACTGTATATACAGTACTGTACAAAAGTCTCAGGCATTGTATTAACTTTAGTACAAATGTTATGTATGTTTATCTTGTCTGCATTATGGTGTATAAAATCATTTAATATTTCCAAACATATCTTGAAAATAAAAAATTTTTATAAGTCAAACCGCTGGTAGGTTTTACTGAGTGTGCTGGAGAATATGCTGGAGAGTTCTTCTGGTAACTTTATTACACTCGCTTGTTTCTATTTTCATGCAAAGCCCTGGAGATTATATTAAGTTTTTATTTTAAATTTATTTATTGTAAATTTATTGTAAATTTTTCATTATAGAAAAGTTACAAAAATATGTCTAGATTATAGATTTAAAAAATGGAATAAAATTGGAATCGGCTAAAATTGAAATTTGCTTAAATGAAATCATCACTGCATCTCTACTAAAAATGCTTGTCATGGATATGAAGAGTTAAAAACGAAATGTTTTTTTTTTATCTTTTAACTTTTTCACCCATCTTAACCAAGGGTGCCAATAATTCCGGCTATATAAGCAGTGTGTGTTTTTCTGCTCTTGCTGTTATCTCTTTAACTTGGTGTTTTAACTGAACACCAGATGACCATCGCTGACTCGCTGCGCACTGTCATGCTTCCTGATTTTTACAGCGATGTGGTGTGTGTGTGAGTTTAACCACAAAGCTTCCTGAGTTACGAGGCAAACGTGCACACCCGAGAAGTGAGAAACCGGCTAATTACTTTAGCTTGTAGTGTTTAACAAAGTCATACAAATCCATCAGTTCAGGATGACAGAAAGGGAAGGATAACGCGGCTTGTTTGCGTCTGACGCTCTGCGCTGCGTTCTATCCACAGGGACGCTTCGGGTCCCGGTGACGTGTTTGGCTTTGCTGTGTTTATAGTGGACCGCAATGTCGTCTGGACATCATTAACGAAGACATGAGACGTTATTAAACAAAGCGCTCGGCTAGTAGCTGGCGGTCGATTCGGGTTCGAGTTCCACTCGCGGCGGATCCTTTTGGAACGGACTCAAGCAGATGTTGTTGAGCGTTGTTTAGGACAATGTTTCCTGATATTTCATCTTACTGTTCCCCTGTCGTGCATGGCTAATGTTATCCTGAGTTGTCTCTGCTCACTTTGGACTTGAAGGAGCCGATTCTGAATTCTCACCCAGTTACACCACTTCCCTCGCGTTCTTCAACTGTTCATGATAGACTTTACAGAATCGTCTCGGATTGAAATTGAAATTCTTTGTCGCTAATCATACCTGTGACTAAGGAAGTCATGAACTTATCATACACTCCCGTACTAAATCTCAGCGTAAACGGAATAGAAACGGATTTTTATGGCGTTACATTATGGAAGAAATGTGCGCATTAAAAGCCTCTGATCTGCCTTTTTCGCCAAACCTGTGAGCGAATTAGTCTCAAACCCATTTTCATTACATACGTCTCAAAACACCACGAGCGCTAATTAGTCTACCTTTAGAAGCCCCGTGTGACAAGACACACACACTCGCGCACTGTGGAGGTGTTTGAGGGTAAACCATCTCTGCTTCTTTGTAATCCTGCAGGTAAACTATTCACACGTTTTCATTCCTGTGTGGTAGGAGGGAATTATTAGCCAAGTTACCCTAGAAATAATAATTATGGGCCTCCGAGTGGCGCAGTGGTAAAGTGCTCGCCCTATCATCCGGAGATCGCGAGTTCGATTCCTGGGTGATGCTGTAACCTCTCGCAGCCGGAGGTCTAGAGAGAGCTGATTGGCCGAGCTTTCTCAGAGGGGAGGGACGAGAGGTACTTAGTGCTCCCACATTAATCACGGTTTTACAGCCAATTAGGGGCGTCTGTGAGCTCACGCAAGCGGAAGGGGTGGATAGCGCTGTCCTCCGAGTGTGTTAGTGCGTGAGCGAGCAGTTCGAAAAGATGCGGTCGGCTGACGTCACGTGGTTCGGAGAAAATCAGGGTCTTTGGCCCTCCCGACTGAGTGATCGTAGTAGCATTACTGTGGGAGCCCCCTAGTGACGGGGAGGAATTGGACACGACTAAATTAGAAAAAAATCCCCCCAAAAATAATAATTATTATTATTATGGCAGAGGACGGAGATACGCGCTGCTCAGTTAAATGTTAAGCTCTTGTATTTGAAGTTAGTTTGTATTGTTTAAACACGGCACTTGGCTTTAAAAAGAAAAAACTAATCTTATAAAGAACAGACTACATTTAATTAATCATTAAACTTAAAAAAAAAAATTTTTTTTATAAAATCGTGTGAAAATGTAATATTGAATCAGGATATTTATAAAATTGTGATATTTAAAAATGTGATAATCTAGAAAAAATTGCAATTTTAATCAAATCAGCACCAAGAATCGTGATAATATAGTATCGGGAGGTGACTGGTGACGCGGTGTGGTATCTATTAGCGCGGAGCATTTAGCCGTTTCGTTTGCAGGATTGGATTTAGAAGAAGGAAAGAGGAAGAATCATCAACCACCTACGAAGTCTACGAACCAACTACAAACCGCTACGACCCACCTTTGAATAATAGTTTTAAAGCTACGATGTTGTATCAAGGTTTCAGGAGGTCGAATTAATTATTTATTTATAAGACATGTATTGTGAGGATAAACATCACGTTTACTCGATCGCTGGTTTGTTGATCAGATCAGTAGTGGAACTTTGATTGATTTAAGACAAATCAATCAATCAATCAGTCAGTCAATCAATCAATTAATCTGCAGCAGTCACATTGTGCTTTAGAAAAAAACTGTGACAAAAGTTTTTTTTTTTTCAAATTAATGTTGAAAAATCACAGTTTTACATCAACATTTAGAATTTGGAAATAAATACTTTTCTGTAACTAACTTTTATAATTCAGTTACAGTTGTCAGTAATAATAATGAAAAACAAAAACTGTAAAAAAAATCGATTTGGTGCTTTATTTCAAATGATTTAACAGTAAAAGAATTAAAAAAAAGGCTAGATTTAATACTTTACAAAACTTTTTAAACAGTAAACACAAATTTGAGATTTGAGCAGGTGCATTCAATGTTTGTAAATGTTATTAAAACCTTTATAAAAAGATTATATTTAAATAAAAGAAAATTAAAATGAGATCTCTCTGTAAAGTAGTGTAGATTAACATAATATTTCATATAATCTATCTTTCTGTCTGCTTTAATATTCACCTTAATATTGGAAGAGATTTAATAGTCACGAGACTCCTTATATTAATAAAAAACAAATGAAAATTTTGATGAAATTGTTCTCCTTGAATTAAAGAAAAATAAAAACATGAATAAACAAAACATGTCCATGATGGCGAGGATGATCCGAGCTGCTCCTAGCAGATGGACTTTATAAGCTCGTGCTATTGGCTTTCGGATCTCTGTGGAAATCCTGTCTAATTAAAGTGTAAGCGTGAGGATCTGAGCGATGTTGTTCTGGCGTTACGGCATCGCAGGAGCCGCATTTCAGATGCTCTTCTTTCATTTTGGATTGGAAACGAAACGAAGGCTAAAGTACAGACGGCAGGACGAGGATGACGACGCACGCTGTGTTTTATTTTAGGGCGGGTCACGGTTCATAGCCCAGAGCTAGTAGAGCTGCGCCATTAAATCCATTATTCTAATTGTTCTGTTGATCTTTTGTTGTTCAGTTGTTTTCAAATTAGCCTACTTAGGGAAACTTAAATGGATGTAAAGGTTTATAATCTCCTAGGTACAGTATATTAGCGTTTTGCATTTCCTGTAAAGAACTTACAAAATCCTTACATTTTGCAGGATTTTAACTTTTAACTTTTAGGGTCGTTCAAGTCAAACCAGGACAAAGTATTCCCTAAATTCTTTTAAACGGTAAAAATTCTTAAACTACAGGTTTTTTTCTGCGCCACTGCCGTGTAGAGGAGATGTGTATAAAGTCTGATGAGCGTGCATGGTTGATTTATATTATTAATATTAATATTCCTCTACACTCCTCATTGCTTGTACTTTATGTTGTATAATATGTGAACTGGCTGCTGTAATAGGACTGATAATGATCTCTTTATTAATCCATCTGTCTCAATTGGCAGACGATGGCTCTGACGGTGATACAAGATGTTTATAAAAGTTTCCTGGAGGAAAGAAAAACTTAGGGTTAGGAAAAGTGGTACGAATAAACCACCAATAAAGGAGAATCCTGACATGAAGAGCGTGATGTGCGAAAGCTATCAGAAGGACGATGTACATTGTAGGTCTACAACGGTGATGTACTCCTGCTCTGACGGCTGTGTCACGTTTAATATACATATATTAAACGCTAATAACGTCAATATATTCAGTAACAGATGCTTATGCGATTTTTAGGAACTATACAAGAAGTACTGTGCGGTGAACCCAATTATTAATCAGTCATCGATTGATTTGATTTTCTTAAACCGATCGATTATGGAACGGTTACCGACATCAATAGCCAATAAAACCCATGAAACAAAATGACACGAAAGAAAAACTTAGTGGAATTGGAACCATAAAGTGCACAGATGGCGCGGGATTTGTGATACTTCCAAAGAACCAAATCGACCTGATTTTGAAGAGATCGCGATTGGTTCACTTTGCCCGAGTTTGAGAAAGTCGTCCCTTTCTGGTCCAAATGCGACGTTCCACAGAGATCACAATAGTGCAAACTCCAAGATCACAGAGGAGTACGATCATGTGACAAGGCGGATTATATTGTAACGTGATCAGCAGCAGGATGGCTTACATAACCTGGGCGTGCTCTCCTGGACGTCTCTCTCGGGTTAGGGTGAGCGAGTTTCCTTCATCACAATTAGCGAGCGGTAAAAAAGGCGTTTAGTTGAAGTTCAACCAGCTCGGTGGTGCTTACCGTCTCTCACGCTGGATCAGGTTCCTGCTGCAGGCGTAAGAGTGTTTGGCGAAAAAAAATCTGCTGAGTTTTGATAAAGAGGGCAGATAAGGAGTGCTGAGCTTTGACACACAACTCGGTTCAAGAAGTCAAGGAGAAATGAAGGTGGACAAGTGGAATTATGGGAAACACTTCTGAGAGTAATACAAACAAATGTGTTCCTAAATGTTAGCCCAAATATATAAAGATATTGTTTCTGGGGAACAGTTTTGCAGCAAATGAAACAATATGATGGTATGATGTCACAGTTTCATTGTGTATGATTACCTTTAGTCCATATACAGGGTGACGCCTTTCGATGCGGTGCTCAATGTTCCTTGAATGGTTTTGCTAAATGATTAAATGGCGCAATGGCTGTCTGGCACCTACCTTATCGGTCAATTCTGGTGTTTGCTTCGTCCTAGCGAGAGTTATTCCTGAATATTCTGGGCCTCTTTCAAGTGAATCACCCATATATACTGTATATATTTATTTTAACCACTTAAAAAAAAAAACCCACCTTATCAGTTTCCTTACTCCAGGTGGAATACTGAGAAAATGATTACTGGGAGTTTATTGCCACATCCTCCATACAGTCCTCACCTCTCTCCAAGCCATTTCCACATGTTAGGGCCATTATAGGAGTTCCTGGGAGGCTAGTGTTTCGGACGTGAATCAGATAGGCAGGCTGATCATGGCTCCGGCGTACTGAGAAAACCTTGTACCTTGATGGGTATCCAAGCAAAACACTGGGATAAATGCATTAGTGTATCAGGGGATTATAGAGACAGAAATAAATGGAGAGTTTACTCTCAGGACTCATCTTCTATACCGCTTTATCCTGTATTCAGGGTCGCGGGGACCTGGAGCCTATCCCAAGAGACTTAGGGCACGAGGACAGGGTGCCAATCCATCACAGGGCACACACACATACACACATATACACACTCATTGACACACTACGGGCAATTTGGAAACGGCAGTTAGCCTAATCTGCATATCTTTGGACTGTGGGAGGAAACCCACCAAACACGGGGAGAACATGCAAACTCCATGCACACAGAGACGGGAATCGAACCCGGACCCTGGAGGTGCAAGGCGACGGTGCTAACCACTACACCACCCTGTGCCGCCACACTTTCAGGACTGTATTTTGTTATTCTGCACAATCAAAAGTCCCGGTTTGACTTGAACGCCACACATATCGTGGGTTGACTTTTTTTTTTTGCGCTGACCTAGGAGAAAAAAAAAAACAAAGCAAGCAGCACATGGTCAGAAAGTCAGAATGGTCTTGTTAAGCCTGAGATTATCAAGCTGAAAATGATGCAACATCCTCTTTTTTATTTTTAGTTAAGCCGAACGCGACATTACTGTAGCGACTTTTATAAAACTTGAGCCTGAAGCCTGAAGAGCCTGGCATGACTTACCATCATAATGTAAAAACCTGTAAAAACACCTCTACTAACAAGTAACGAAAAGACTGTTTACAGTAATAACGTGAGCGACGCTCGACCTCATGCAGATGTTCAGCACGGTTCGACTTGTTTAAATTTGTTCTATGTAAATCCGGAGAGACGCCACACCCGTCCATTAGCGAACCACCAAGCGCTGAGACGAGAGAGGTGAGGTGGTGAGAGGGCAGTTTGCAAGGTGACATCATGCAGATTAATGACCTTGAAGAGCATTATTGCAACATTAGTGAGTGCGATACTGATAACTCAGGAAGCCGCAGAATACAACCGAACAGTGTGACAGTGTCATGTTCTATTAGTCCGATCTGAGCACCTAAGACCTTCCAGATCTGGTCTGCGTTATATTTTTGTGATCCAGTTATAAATATTAGATTAGGCTTAAAGCAACAGAGTTCAGTACATAATACTCTTAGCCAAAAATATGTGAACACCTGACTATTGCACATGTAATGTGTGCGCTATTTCCCCAAAAGTGTCTTTTAAAAGGCGCCTCTGTGGCCTGAAGCCGTTCCACTGTGACGCCGCCTCTGTGTACAAAGCCAGCTCCGTGAAGACGAGTGGCAGGAACTCGGGCATCCTGAGGCTCACAGCCTGACTGAACCTTTAGAATGAACTGGAACTGGATCATCTTCGATATCCGAACATCAGAACCAGAGCTCTGTGATGCTCTTTTAGCCGAATAAGCACAGATTCCAAGAAGGGAGTGGAAAGCCTTCCCAGGAGAATGGAGAACCAGAGAAGCATGTTATAACAGACATGTGACCAACTCCATGCGTATTAATGGACATTGGAATGGACTCCGTTTTTACCCATTTTTCCACCGAGGTGGTTCCGGAGCTCGTTCCAGCGCTGGTGCCCAATTCTGAACCAGTTCTTTGTTTTCAGACAGCCAAAGCTCCGGGACTCAGATGGAAAAAAAAAAAACTGTTCCATTACAGCACCAGCGCTTTGTGAGGCCACAACAAAGAACTGTTTACATCAGGGTGAGGGGTGGTGGTGGTGGGGGGGATTATCATGACCGACTAATAGTTTGTGAGTGCGATCGTTAAAAAATGGACTTTAATGCAATGGGCAGCTGGAATGCTTTCTAGTAACGAGGCTTTGATCCCAAAGTAGACTCACAAAGCCGTGTTGAAGTTTGCCGATGTTGTTGTTGTGCTTGCTGCTAGCATTTTTTTTATTTGACTTAATTAAAATTTTTTGCTGCTAGCATTTTAATTTATTAATTTATTTATTTCTTGCTGCTAGCATTTTATTTGCGGCGAACATTTTTTCGCAGCTAGCGTTGCTGTGGAAATCCGAGACGTACACAGACATAGACAGTGACGTAATGATGTGACTCTCTAGCCCATAGAAAAACAAAGCCAGTTCTTGGGAAGCTCGGTATTGAACCGGCTCTGAACCGACACTAACACAAGACATGAACCGGTGAACTGGTTTACGTTGGTGGAAAAGGGATAATAGACAGGTGTCCATATACTTTTGGCCACATCGTATAGAATTTGAGGTTGTCTTCCAAACGAGATGATGCACACTATCTAGTATACATAGTATACTCAAAATTCACTTTTCACTGTGTGTGTGTGTGTGTGTGTGTGTGTGTGTGTGTGTGTGTGTGTGTGTGTGTGTGTGTGTGTGTGTGTGTGTGCGTGTACAAACAAAAAAAACCACATTGCTTTTAATCCTTTTCCCCCCATTGTTGTATTGACCATAGCTTAAACAAGCCAATTAGATATTCTCCCTAATGTGACCTCATATGAGAAGAGCCCCTCCCCCATGCCAGTTTGTCACTCAGCTCTGCTTTTAGGTATCCAGATAAAGTTGTTTTAAGAATAAAAACAGCACCGTCCATAGCAAATAGCTCAAATTATTATAATTGTTTTTTAAATAAGTGATATTTAAAGGTTATTTAAAATTAGTCGGAGTCGGTGAACCCCGTCTTTCTCATCAGATAATCCGTGATAATGTCCTTCATGACATAACACTGCGACTGAAGTCAACTCGGGGGTTTTATTCCCAAATCGGAGTTTCTTCCCTGTTCACAGAGTGACTTCAAATTGACGAGGCGGCTCATGGCTTCGGAAATGAACCAAGTAAAACTTATCACCTTTAAATGAGTTATACTACAGTATATATACTGTACAAGGGTTAGCTTTAGATTCATTACCGCGCCTGCAGAAAGAGGATAAAATGGTGCTACGGAATGTTGGAGGTCATTTTTAGTTTTTGTAGTTTTGCAGGTTGTGAGATGATCATGCTCAGTGTCGCAATCAGACACTCTTAAAGATCCGCGTGAACTAGATTAGATAGACTGAAGCTTTATCTCTGTCTAAACTGATGGGGGTATAAGGTAAGCCTGGGGGTTTTGTTTGAGTCAGCTTACAGTTAAAACACTGAAAATATCGAACTAAAATACTTTATCGAAGTTTATATTGGGCTTGTAAGAATATAATGTAGTTATTGAATGGGACTCCAAAATGAAATTCAGTTTAACATCTACCAGAAGTACAAACAGTGTGTATACACACAGCGATACCTCTGCATACGAATTTAATCCATTTCGGACGCGAGTTCTTAAGGCAACCATCTGTATTGCGAAACGCATTGTCCCATCGGAAATGATGTAAATGCAGATAATCCGTTCCAGCCACCGGAAATATTACAAATTTCCAACACTATAATCATATTTTTGCATCTAAAAACAATCAAAACATTTACACAAGACATGTAAATGAAGTAAAATATGAAATAAATAGACATTAAACCTCACTTAACCTTAATTTATGATTCCTCTTGG
>JAQMYL010000038.1:2929016-2954879 GCA_030014365.1 Clarias pachynema
AATGTAGAAAGAAATAAAAATCAGGAACCATCATGGAGTTAGAAAGTGTTCTAAAACTTTTGAACGGTAGTGTACATAAATGTACTGTACAGTACTTACTTAACTTATTTTTAACGTAACTCTTATACAGTATACAACACTTTTAATAGCATGCTTGTTTTTTTTTTGTTTTTTTTTTAAGTTTATGTTCAAATTCCCTTGCATGACATTTTAGTTAATTAAAACACACTAAGATTCAGGATCTGCTTTATAATCATTTATGCATGAAATGGCTAAATAAATCAGATATAGTTTTATTTCCCTTTGCAGGCTATTAGTCAGGACCGGGGGGGTTGGTATTTGATTTATGGTTCTTATTTATTTATTTATTTATTTATTTATTTATTTTTGCACTGGTGCTTTCACTCACATGTTCCCTGACAATTTAAATTCTTTTGAAGTATCTGTCTTAAACGAGAGTAATTTTCCAGTGCTGTCACACAAACTCCCAGCTGTAGCCACACTGTAATGTACAGACATGGAAAAAGTACTGTGACACTGAGCGCTGGAAAATGGCGGCCACCTTCGACAACTTTTTATAGGTTATTGAAATCAGTTGAAATACTTCTGGTACTAATTACTAAAGTTTAAGCATGGTCTTTTATTCATGTTGCATTAAAAAAAAAATCTTTTATTGAAGTGAACCATTACAACTTTTGTGAACTTTTGTACCACCGGAGTCTTTCTTCATAAACTGAAAGCGGTTCTATCACTTATTGATCGTTAAGACTGAGAACGAGAGAGCTTTGCTGCTGTTGTTGTTTCTGTTTTCTGCTTACATCATGCATGGCGTCCAGTAGCTTGGTGAGCTGGAAGAAGCGCTGCCACGTCTGTCCCGAGTTGTTTGTCGCTTTGCCCACGGATCGCCGCAGCTCCTTGATGTAATTCACCCTCATCTCCTCGAACGCTGCCTGGTTCTTCAGGCCGTCCTTGGGCACTGTTAAACAGCACAGAAACGCATTAAACATACAGTATTTCCACAGTGATCCTGCTCCTCCGGTGCGTCAGTAAGGACACACGGTGCATTTGATGACTCTTTTAGTGCAGCATGAAGATTTCTTTCTCCCTTCATTCGGAGGTTTATTATCAGGCCTGAGCTCTGGTGTGACCTGAATATTTCTGAAGGAGTTAATTCAAGTCTGTCCTTGTTCAAGTGTGAAAGATGTTTTATTTATTTATTTATTTATTTATTTTATTTTATTTTATATCCCCAGCAATGAAGGCGAAATGGTTGAATATTTATCTTAATAGTCGACATCTCTTTAGTTATGATGCACGATGCTGTTTATCATCAGTGCTGTTTCTTGAATGTGAAGAATCCGTAGCATACGTAAGCTTTTATTTTTATTTATTTATTTATTTTTTAAAGGAGGAAAAAAAAAAAAAAACCCTGATCTGATGGAAAATTTTGACAATTTAACAAGTTATAACAAACATGAGGGATGTGGTCAGAGTTTGTCTGATTTCTTTGTAAAACAGTCATAACAAAAGGCTGTAAACACTAACGTCAAATAAAGCAGTCACTGTTTTGGTTCTATGTTTTGTCTTGGTTTCCATTACTTTATTTATTTATTTATTTATTTACACCTCAGAGGATGAATATTTTGTCTGTTTAATTATTCTTTAGATTAAAGCTGAAAATGTACACGAGTGGTCCGTAGCACTAAAGGAGCATTTTAGCCTTTTTTTTGTGTTTTTTTTAAATAAACATACAGTATTTAGGGCTCAGGCTTGTACACTATAGAGTGACGTATCCTTTTTTTCAGCACAATCTAGGCAATATGATAAACTGCATTGCAGTTAATTTTAACCAACTACACAAACATGACTGAGCGGAAAATTAGAAAACGGGTCACATAGACAAAGAAATAGCACAGATACGCATGATCATCGCTATTTTTGGTTGTTTCTGTGACCAAAAAATAATAATAATAATAATACTGTAATATGATTATTTTAAAAGTTCTACATTTTTGCAAAGTCATTCCCATATTCCAGTAGTGGTAAAATTTACACGCCATAAAAGTAATTGTTGCCCAGACAGATCTGTGCTGCTTCGGTTTTAGTTAAGACCTGAATAAATGATGTTTATAACTGATCTTTGTTCACGTCATTCGGTTTAAGAGACTAAATGTGCAAAAGGTTGCACCATTGATGCACCTCCGTAGTCACAAGAAAAAAAGTGATTTTTTTTTTTTTACAGTATCTCAAATATAATAATAATAATAATAATGAATATGACAGAAATATTGATGGGGGGGTGAAGGGAGTTCTTAGCGATATTTCTCAATCCCAAATTAAACTGCAGAGTTACGTCAGGAAGAGCATTCAGTAAAAAAAAACCCTGAGCCAAATCAAATATTCCGACTCCCATAACAGGGAAGCAGCTGCAGCGAGTACTAACAGGAGCAGCCAAAAGAAGAACAACAGCAATACTGTGTGTCTGCCACGTGTGAGCATTGCAGTAAGAATGTTACATCACTGCTTCAGAAGTTAATAAGCTAACAACTTCCGTTCGGTTCTGGAAGGATGGTTCGAGGTTATGCAAAAGTACTATATCAATAACTAAGCTGTTGTTTTTTTTGTTTTGTTTTTTGCTGCTGTTTCATTTTATTTTTTGTTTGAAGCAAATACTCACCATGATATTGACTTGAGTTTGGAAAACGTAATAACATTGTAACCAGAAATAAATGATGATTATGTACTTGAGTTTAAACAGATTACCGTGGATTATGGATCCGGATGATAAGACGTTTAAAGGTCCCATATTTTACTATTTCTTTATCAAGTTAAAACAAATCTCAGAGCTCCTCTAAAGTGTGTACGTTAATGCACACCTCTTCATATATATTCTTATATGATGTCACAATAGGGGGAGAATCTAAAAAGATCCTTCTGCATGAATTCTGGACCCCTAAACATGTCCAGTTTAGTGAATACTAGTATTTCTCTATTTTATAATTCTGAGTGTACGGTATGGGGCAAAATATTTCAGCTGACTAATTCGAGGACCTGATGAACATACTGTAACGAAAGAAAACCGCCAGATATTTAGGAACTAGCTTTGTTTATCCAATCTAAAGGCAGCTTGTCAAACCCGAGACTAGCTCAGACTAGGGAGTTTTCAGATTTTACATAATTGTCTTTATTTACTTTCTCTGATCAGATTACCAAATTATAAGTGACGTCAAAAACAAAGATAACAGAACAAGGAAGTGTGTTTTTATTCCTCCCATGTCGCAAATAAAAATAAGTACGCATCTGATAGTAACCTGATGCATGTTCATTTTTTTGTGTATAAACAAAAATCAATCGCTAATGGCTAAGGATTAAAAGTTAGATGCAGTTAGACGCTTTTCGGGTTCTTCATACAAAATCTTCTGTAACTTCACCTTTGCAAATATATTTAAATGCCCCTGGTGAAGAATTTCCAGTGCAGTCATGTACTCTCTAAATCGCATTGGTTTAGCGTCCAAAAAGCTAAAAAAAAAACATGCTGTCCGTGATCGTATTGGATAGAGCTTAAACAAACCAATTAGACTGATTCTCATGTCCACCATTCACGTTACCATTAACTAAATGTTTTAAGGCTTTGGTTTCATTTCATGCTGTGTTCTGATCCCTTAGGAATCTGTGTAAAGTGCCACATGGATTTCTTCTTCATATCTCAGTGTACACCAGGGTATAAGTGTGTGTGTGTGTCGTGCTTAGTACAGCGATGTGATCGCTCGAGCGTTCCTTCCGCTGATTGACAGGAATGTGATAAACCCCTCCCCACCTCTCCTGCTGTTTTCTTCCCTCCCACTGACCCACATCTTGCGGCATCATTAGCCTTAATTTGGTATTTAGAGCTCCGGCGAATGGAAACTGATGTGATTACGAGCTGATAAACTTTGTAGCCATCGTAAGAAGTTATAAAGGGTTATTTACTGTATGCTGCTTTCACTCTTGGGTTCTGTCGGCGCTACAAGAGCTTTAGTAGGCAAAGCTGTTTACAAAGAGCATAAAGAGGGACCAGCGACCAACTGTGAGCAATGAGGCACGGCTGCCTTAATAGTGTGTTAAAAAAGTCACATAACCTGGTCATTCAGTACATTCAGGTCGTCAGCTGACTTCATTTTATTGCCACATAACGTTGCTGAGTCTAGACCTGAGTGACTGAAGTGACCCCAGATCATAACACAGAGGCTTGTACTGTACTGTAAGTGGACACTATGCATGATGGATCATCGCTTCATGTGCTTCCCTTCTTACCCTGACACGCCCATCACTCTGGAATAGGCTCAATCTGGACCACATGACCTTTTTCCATCGTTCCAAAGTCCAGTATTTATGCTCCCTAGCAAACTGAAGCCTTTTAGCTGATGAGTCTCACTAACGAGTGGTGTTCTTATGGACACATATTACATTACGTGCATATAGAATTGCTCTTACTTTCACTTTCACTACAAACATAGCTTCGATTTCTATTGTACACTTTGCGATGCAACTGCACCAAGAGTTTAAGTGATGTCCGATCATGAATTATTGTTTTTCTGGTGTGAAGTGGATGGCTCAGCACTATCCTACCAGGTTTTAATAATCTGCTGGAACAGAATGTGGTCTTAACCCAAAATCCGCTCATTGCAGCAATCTCCTTAGTTGTTTTCTTCGCTTGAGGCAGGATATCTTGCTTTCATATTATTGATTCCATCCATAAACGTGAACTAAACATCCCCATATAGAAAACTTCAGCATTGGAAATTTGTTATAAAAGTTCAGCAGAAGTTGTTTCTGCCGAAAAAAAAGATAAAGTACTTCGACAGCTGTCAGAGCTGCAGTTAGAGACAATGAATCGACACTTCTATCAAAGCAGAGATGTTTTATCAAACTTATTAATACATTACGTTCATCTGATAAATACACGTTTTCAAATGTTTGAGAAATCCTTGAAGAAAATCGAAATATGTCGGAACATCTGTTCGAGCCGTTTGCTTCCTTTTTGAAAACTCTGACACAGATAATTAATTGAACCGGTGGCGTAAGTACACCCCTGACACGCATTGTTAATCGTCGTCATCTGTTAACGACTAACACTCGATACGATCTCAATTAGGACGCTGCTTTAGCACATATGCACAATAACTTCCTATTGTTTTCTAAACATATGTGAAATCTATTATTGGAAATTGATGCAAATGTGTTTAAATAATCGAATCAAGCTATTCTGTATTCAGTTTTAACTCATCAAACACAAGCAGATCTTTGAGACTTTTGAGACTCGACTGTATTTTAATGAGAACTTTAAGTGCGGTAGGTTTAACTTCAATCTCACTCGCTCACTGACCCACGCCGCGGTTGCAGGTTCTCCATCAGAAACCTCTTTGAAGCCTGTTTTTTTACTTCCTCCAGCGAACCGCATGTCGACTGGAAGTCATTTATTTTCTGACTCACTGCCAGTGATGAATATTTGGGATTCAACTGTGGTTTTTAGAGATGCTGAAAATGTTCGATTTGGGTGACGGGACAGGAAATGTCCATGTGCCAGATGGATTTTTTTTTGTTTTCGTTTTTTGCAAAAATGAAAGAAATTCTATATTTTTTACATTAGTTTGCGTTGCTATTATTAATATTACAAACCATAACTGTTACAGCCTCTAACATCTTACTATATACTGTACATTTAAATCGTCTATTAATTCTCTATTTTCAGCTCTGACATGAACTAATGACTAGTAATGTGCAATGCCTTATATCGTTTCTACGGCAACCACTTAGACAGGGACTTAGTTCATTGAATTTGTTCATGTTAAACATCTAAGATCAAAGGTTTCTTTAATACTACAAAGAGAGAATCGGATTGGACTTATTTTGTTGCTCAGACTAGATCAAAAAAAGGTCAGAATCTATTTCTTTTAAACATCTATAAATGAAAACATAATATAAATAAAAAAAATTTTTTTATCATGTTGTTCATTGAAGTAGGCTAATTTACAGGGTTACAGTAAAAGTTCAACTGCAGATATTGTTTGGTCTGGAATTTTATTGGAGTGGGCAGGATTTCAGCGTTGCCTGAGGGATTTTGGTCAAAGTGATCTGGCAACAACGGCCTGTACAAAGTGTTGGCAGGAGAGAGAATTTGAGAGAGAAGAAAAAAAAAAGAGAAGAGTTTTTGCTTAAATATGGGCCCAAATATAACGTCATGCAGCATCAGTAAAAAAATGCACTATGATAGATAAGATATAAACTTTTGATCCTATAGTATACAACATAAACAATTAATTAGAGAATAAAATGTGTGCTTAACCATGGGGAGCGATCCGTACAGATCAGTGATTAGTGATTAGATATTTTACTATATAATATAATATAACAAAATAAAACATATATACCTATTTATAGATTGAATTGAGGTATTATGATAAAAAAAAAAAAAGGTAATTAGCAAGGTGCCCTGGTATATAAGGAATAAATCACTTAGGGATGTGCTGGTACAGGAAATAAATCATCTTCAATAATTGCATTGCACCATTCCCAATCTCACCCCTCCGCACGACTGCTTCACGGCTGCTACTACTACCAGGGGGCAAATACTTTTACCTTTCATACTCAGAGGCTGAACGTCGGCCTGGGAAAAATTCCTCTCGTAACCACTGTCATGAATCCATCGAACCGTGTAAACGTTTGTCTAATATCAGCTTTTTGTCCTGATTGACTGGCATAATTCAGGTGATGGAATCTGGCGTGAGTTTGGCAGACGCCGGCACGGAGCTCGTTTTTTGCGTTTCTTATGGTCAAGCCGGAGAGACGAGGGGGGGAAACAAACCCAGAAGAATGAGACATCTGTCAATTCCAGCCACTATTCACGTAGCCAAAGCACGTAGCCTGAACGGCCGAGTCATGCTCGATCCGACTTCCTAAGCCTCTTCTCTTCTCGCTCCTTCCCTCCAAATGCTCCTGTTTGAGGGAAGTGAAGGAAAAAAAGCAGCAGTTGGAGCGGCGCCTGGAGCTTGGCTGGATTTGATTAAGTACAGCAGGGCTCTCTGGAAGAGCTTCAGAGGATCAGGAGAAATAACAGCGCTATGAGAACTTCTGCTCAAACTTCACCTGATTCACACACACACACACACACACACACACACACTCACACACACACACACACACACACACAGTAGGAGCAGGAAGCGTTTCAGAGTTCAACATTTTCTATAATAAACAATGCACAAGTTCATAATGTGTTATAATGCATTCAATAAGAAGATCATTAGTATCTATTTAAATAGTCTGATTTCCTTCATTACTTCCTTCCTTTCCCCTTGTCTTCTCACTCACTCACTCACTCACTCACTCACTAATTTCCTTCCTTATTTTTGGTACATTCTCCTTCCATCCTTACGTCTTTGTTTCCATACTCACTCACTCCCTTCCTAAATCTTCTTCCTTCCTTCCTTCTGTACCTACGTTGCTTATTCACTCGCTCATATTCTGCATTTTGCTTTTGTTTACGCTCTCTCCCTCACTTCCTTTCCTTACTTCCATACTCACTCACTCACTTCCTTATTTACGTTCTTCTTTCTTCCTTTCATAATCGTTCCATTCTCGCCTCCCTCCATGAATTCCTCTCTTATTTCCTTTCTTCTTCCTTCATTTCCCCCTCACTTTCTTTATCCTTGCCATCCATTTAGTTTTTTTTCCTGCTTTCTTTCTTTCATTGCTCTTCATTCACTCACTCACCCACTTCATTCCCTAGTGTCATTTTTCCTTTGCTTCTAACTTTCTTCCTTATTTACATTCTCACTTATTCCTTTCATTCCATCTTTCCTTCCTTCCTTACCTGCTTTGCTTATTCACTCGCTCACGTTCTTCCTCATTTGCATTTGGCTTTTGTTCATCCTTTCCTCACCCACTTCCTTTATTCCTTACCTTTCTCACCGCTCACTCATTTCCTTTCTTCCTTGTTCATTTTCTCTTTCCTTCCTTCCCTACTTGCTCTCACTAACTCACTCCTTCCCTCATTTATATTCTCCTTACATACCCTTTTCTGTCCTTGCTTAATTACTCCATTCATTACTTCATTTATTTATCCTTATTTTCTTTTTTCCTTGCTTCCTTCCATTCGTTTTTTCTCCATTCTTTACCTACTTTCTCAAATACTCTCTGACATGCTTCCTTATTTACATTTCGGCTTTTTTCAATCCATCCTCACTTTTTATCTAGTGCATTACATCCCTTGCTTCTTTCTATCCTTCCATCCCATCCTTCTATCTTCCTTCCTTTCTTTCTCCTTCTCTTAAATCCTTCTTTCATTCCATCTTCATTTACTCACTTCCTTACTTCCTGGTCTTACTTCCTCCCAAACGTATTTATACAGTATTACTTCTTTCTTATTCACTCACTTCCTTCTATCCTTCCTTATCTACTTTGCTTTCCTGGTTCCCTCCTTGCCTTCTTACGCCTTTCCCTGATGCACTGGTGCATTTTATTCTCTACTTATTAAGAAGGGATTTCTGACTTCCTCTCACATGTCAATCAGAGCAACACTAGCCAATCAGGTGCATCCGTTTGCAACCTGTTACAGCAAGTGCTACAGTAGGATCACTATTTCCATCCATCTAGGAACCATGAAAGCCACTGGATTTTTTCCCATTTTTACAACCATAGTAGAACCTACATCAACATTCACACGATCATTCACACAATACAGGTAATTTAATTGGAAGCACCTTGAGGAAAACCACCAAGCAGGGGAGAACATGCAAACTCCATGCACACAGACCCCAAGGCGGGAATCGAACCCATACCCTGGAGGTGCAAGACTGCTAACCACTATGCTACCATGAACACTATTTAGAATGTCTATAATGGTTTGCAATGCAATAAGATTTTGTGAATAATTGGAAGTTCAGACACGAACACCTGACTTCCCCCAGTCTGGCTCTTCTTCAGGTTCCGGGACAGAAGCATTTCCCAAACTGTGATGACCTTTGCACGGTTCGAATCCTGCCATGACTGACTGTGACCCTGGCAGTAAAGCACATTTACTCTGAAACGAAGCTGCTGCATTTTCCCAGAGCGTGCTTCCTGTTGAAACAGTGAACCCGCTGGCACCACGTTTTCATCCCATGACCGCATGAGTGGTAGAACCGGTACGGCGTGGCTCATGAACCCGCTGACCGCCTTTGTTTTTGTGCGTGACTCAGTCTCAACAGACGAGATCTACCGGTTTCACGGAATTCATTCCCTTTAATACTATCTTTACACACACACACACACATGACTAGATTACAGCAATGATGGATGGCGATGATACACTCTGATTCACATTAATGTGTTACTGAGAGTTTATCAAGATGTAAGGAAGTTTCTCTTTTGTAAGACAAATAAAGGCAGCGTGTTTCACAGGTCTGGGTGATCATCGCTCTCGGCAGAGCCGATTTATGACGAGAAAGTTGAAATTTTTATCGGTGATATACAGTAACGTCTAATCCAGGTTAAAATAAAGAAAATGTGTGAGTGAAACGTACCGTATGTGCATTAGGATATTGGTGGACATGAGCAAGTATTCTTTTTTTTTCTCAAAATATCATATGCTACAAGGATTATTTTTTGTTAATAGAAATAAATATAGAAAATAATACAGTATATTATAGTAATAGACCAGTTCTGAGCTGAGAATGTCAATGTAAAAAGACGTAAAAAGACAACATTTGCCATCACTTACAGTGAACAGAATGATGCATCGTATTAAAATAAATATATATTTATGTTTATATACTGTATATGCATAGGAATTTACATGAGAATATGCTGCGTATGCTCTGTAGGCATTAAGCATGGTATTTTCATTTTCTTTTCTTTCACTTTTTGTCTGTGTTTAACACGAGTGGACTCGGGACTGTTCGAACGTGGACCCTGGAGGTGCGAAAATGTAAATTGTCTGGGTGTCTGCTATACAGGACGTGTGAGACATTCCAGTCTAGGACTTGTGCAGGATTATAAGCAGCTGTGCCAGTGACTAGTGATGGGATGATCGTCAATTATAGTCGATGATCAGTTGCTTTCCTGTGCATTTCATGTGACTGATTATAAAAAGCGCCAATTGATTTCATTCCACAATGATACATGTTTATTTATTCATTTATTTTCCCCACACCAGGGCAACTAATGTGTAGCGGAAATGCAATTAAAGTCCGAGTAACATGCATGAGTATAACGCCCAAACTCCATACACGCAGACCCCGAGGTGGGAATCGAACCCTTGACCCTGGAGGTGCAAGGCAACACAGAGGCATCTCGTTATAAGTTAATTAGCTTATCTACAGTATGAGTTGGTTCCTTCGTCTTGCCTACAGTATGTTCTGTGCCTGTGTCTATGTTCTCCGTAGTGATGGTGAGATGAAGCCGCATTTAGGTGTCGAGGCTTGAAAGTCAACAGTTTCACTGAAAGGTTCATTTACGAGCTTGGTGTGCTCTCATCTAGGGGATCAATTACGTGCAGCAATTAAACCCTAACTTCACTAGAAGTATAATTAATATAGACATACAGTATATTATTGCATTAATCAGTGACACTTATCAATTGCGTGAAGTTTGAATGTTTGTGCACATAACCACCGAATAACTCTGAAGCTTTGGAAATTAGCGAAGAACATAATTACCCTTTGATGTCTTAGTGTAGCAATTTATTAAAGTAATTATCTTATTGGGGGAAATTACTTCAAAAGGTTTTTTTTAAGTAACAACATGAAAATGAATACAATGAATACGAGTAACAGTTAGCCACAAAAATGTATTCACACTTCAGGAAACTAAATTTATATATAATATTATGATAATATTATTAATATTACATTCATATAATATACATCGTACTATTTTTCTTTTTCCTGGTGTGTGTATACATTTTTGGCTGAATCTAAAACACACAATAAATCAAATTAATTGAAGAGGGAAATAAAAAAAGATCAAAGAAAAAACAATCTAGACACAATAAGAACACCAGGGTTTATGAGATAGATTGAGCTCATTAATGTAAACTAAAAAGTTTGCTGTGTGCATTTTCCTTCTTCATGCATTTTAAAGATAAGACGTGAATGCAACGTTCATTGTGAAAAAAAAATAAAGGTTTAAAAGTTTGTTTTTCCTGAATCTTGATTTATGAGTCATGTGATTCAATCCAAAGCGAGGCATTGTTGTTTGTCGCCGGTCACGCGGCACACCTCGAGGCAAGACTTTATTTGGAAACGCCCCTATATGTTCATATTTGTGTTCAAATTTGTTCCTCGTGTTTGTTTTGTTTTATAACGTGTTGCGCTTCACCTTAATAAACCGCCGCATCCTGCGTCTCCTCCATACGTGACAGGAACGAGTTCCTGTTATCACTCACGGTACAGCAGCTCATATAAATGTGTCTCGTCACCAGCCTGTCTTTATTCTCTCCTCAAATTAATCAGATGGAAAAAAAAAACAGTTTTTCATGTTACTGAGAAACTGCAAAGTCCTGTGTCGGAAAAATTCAAGGAACAGATCTACACCCCAGTGTTACAAAATACTGACACGATTTCACTTCCTAACTGCGTGTAGTGCCAGTGTTCAGGTCAGCGGTGTTCAGGTCAGGGGTGTTCAGGTCAGGGGTGTTTAGGTCAGTCTTGTTCAAGTCAGCGGTGTTTAGGTCAGCGGTGTTCAGGTCAGCGGTGTTCAGGTCAGCGATGTTCAGGTCAGCGGTGTTCAAGTCAGAGGTGTTTAGGTCAGTCTTGTTCAAGTCAGCGGTGTTCAGGTCAGCGGTGTTTAGGTCAGTCTTGTTCAAGTCAGCGGTGTTCAGGTCAGCGGTGTTCAGGTCAGTGGTGTTGAGGTCAGCGGTGTTCAGGTCAGTGGTGTTCAGGTCAGTGGTGTTCAGGTCAGTGGTGTTTAGGTCAGTCTTGTTCAAGTCAGCGGTGTTCAGGTCAGCGGTGTTCAGGTCAGCGGTGTTTAGGTCAGCGGTGTTCAAGTCAGCGGTGTTTAGGTCAGCGGTGTTCGGTTGCCAGAAATAGACCAAAAAAACCCCAAAGCTTTTAATCACAGTTTCACATTTTCCTGTACTCGTGTCAAACCAAAACTACAGCGGTACCCTGGCATACAAACGCGCTGCTACATGGATTTTCACCTTAAGAACTTTGCAAGAAATTTGTCTCGGCACACCAAGCATTTTCAACATACAGTACGAGCGACCGAACCGAGACGAACCGAACGCCGTCTAAGTTGTGCGCACTTTTTACGTCCGGGA
Source organism: Clarias pachynema (assembly GCA_030014365.1). Taxonomy (NCBI): domain Eukaryota; kingdom Metazoa; phylum Chordata; class Actinopteri; order Siluriformes; family Clariidae; genus Clarias; species Clarias pachynema. The sequence goes on from JAQMYL010000038.1 coordinate 2,941,297, forward strand.
GCCGTTCAAAACTTGTTTGTGTTAATGGAAAGCCGAGCCAAGCAAGTTTACATATTTTTTTGAGGTTTTTTTTTTTTTTTGCATTTTGTGCAAGATTTAGTGGAGACACAGCACCATGTGTCCCAAGAATGTTAGCAAGAAGAAAAGGGAGCCGCTTTCAGTTTGGTTTTTAAAGCAGCCGGTGCCGAGAGGAATCATAAATTATGGTTAAGTGAGGTTTAATGTCTATTTATTTCATAATTTACTTGTCTTTTCTATGCAAAAATATTGATTATAAGATTATAGTGTTGGAAAATGGTAATATTTTTGGGTGGCTGGAACGGATTATTTGCATTTACATTATTACACCGCTGTAACTCGATGATGTGATGATGTACTCATCACGCTGACAGTAGAGGCTGCTACTCATTCCCACATTCATACAGTGTGAACACCATATACAGTACATACACACACATTCTCACCCGTGCTAAGGAGCAGCAGGACCTTCATGGCCAGGAACTCCTCGTAGGTGAGCTGCAGACGGACAAACTCCTGACTGACCTGCTTCATGCCCACACACAGATCGTACATGGCCGACTGGTGCATGCGCTCCCTGTGGGAAAGAGAAGCGAGATGGAGAGGAGCGTTAGCATTAGTACGGGAACCAAACATCCTACACTGCAGTACTGGTAGAAATCTCTGCCTTATTTACGCAGGCTTTACAATAATCCAGTTTAAACACTGGACTGAAACAAGCTGACTACGGTGCAGGAAATATTATCAGAAGACTGAACGTTAGAGCAACGCTGGTTCACACTTACACTAAGGTGCAAATAACCTGGAAAACGGTTTCAGCACAAGTGGATTGTGTGCATAAGGAAAAGCTCACGTCTGGAAAACTGTGCTACGGTGGCGTGTGCTCTGTTTACAGCAGCTTCTTGTCCATCATGTTATATATATATATACACACTGTATAAAATTCCTACACCTCTTCACTCCAACCCCAGCTCAGTGTGAATCTCACAAGCTCACGGCACAGCCAGATAATTCCCCTGTCAGCAAGAAAAATATCCTGTACTTTAAAAATAAAAGATACAGTAAGTAAATCAAATAAAAATTTTATACGTCACATACACAGTCATACTCAGTATGATATGAAGTGAAATGCTTATACAACTGCTGTTGACCTCAATATTACAAAAGAAGGTTCAAAAGAAAGTTTTAGTGCGAATAAGAGAAACAAAATTTTTTTACATTTACATAATATACAAGCAATAAGATAATGAAAATAAAAATGAAAATAAAATAGTAGAATAAAATAGAAATATAAAGAAATTAAGGAATATATAATAAAAAAAGAAGAAAAAAATATATATAGTAAAATAAAATGAGTAAGTAAATAAATATAAAAATTAATTAAAAAAACAATTAAATAAATAAAATAAAATAAAATAAAATAAAATAAAATAAAAAAATAAGGGGGAGGAGGGATTTGTTTGTAGGGGCGGGTTCAAAGAAGTAACAATGTTAATATTTATTTATTTAATCCTTAGAGCACTCATCTTGCCACCAAATGTTGCTCTTTATGCATTTTTATCGATCTTAATTTCTTAATTTTTGAACTATCTAACAAGTCCCGTTTTTTTTAATAGCACATACGATTTCCTTTTCATTTGTCTTGCCGCTTAATGCATTGCTTTTTCTTTTCTCAGTGACATACAGTACAGATTAACAGTTCATTTAAAAACTTTTAAAACATATAAAAAAAAATACAAAAATACTGAATTCCATTATTATAGGAATATCTTCTCATTCTTGAAAAAATTGTTCTACACTGATAAGACAATCTGCTACAAAACGGTTACATCTCTGGTGCTAAGCCGCATATTGTAGTTATACTTGTTTGGTATTCAGATTGTTTCTAGATTATTTTTTCTATAAAAATCGACAAACGTTTTAAAGGAGGCTGTACATCCGTGAATGATGCTTAAAAATCGAAGGATAACTTGTCTCCGGTGTGAACTGTACAGTACACACAATCGTTCACCAACACCACTTGCACATTACAGGACCTCGGCTGGGAGTTATTGCCACGTCCCCCGTACAGTCCGGACCTCGCTCCAGGACATTTCCACATGTTCGGTTTGTTAAAGGAGTTCCTGGGAGGCCGGGGTTTCGGATGCGAATCAGACAGGCAATCCGATCACGGCTCCGGCGTACTGAGAAAACCTTCTACCTTGATGGTGTCCAAGCACTAGTGAAACACTGGGATAAGTGCGTTAGTGTAGCAGGAGATTATATAGAGAAATAAAGGGAGTTCTTAATCTCAGAACTTTGTTCTGTTATTCTGCACTATCAAAAAGTCCCGGTTTGACCCGAACGCCCCTCATGGATCGCTTAAAATGCAAAGTCAGTGCACAGATACTGTACATAACGCTGCCTAACAGATGATATTACAAGTGTTTGGCTCGTCTCCTGCCATAAACGTACAGTATATCACAGCAGTCGTGGTACAGGATGGAGACGTACACAAAGACAAATCACGCATGAGGATGTGTATCACCCTAAAAAAAAAAAAAAAGAGCATGAAGAGCTGTATCCTACGAGACTACAAGAGGATTCCTAATAACCACACATGCCTGCGTGTACACCGAACAAATCATTTCACACAAAGCCAACTCTATGCATTTTTGAGTGTGAGAAAATAGATTTTAAAAAGGCAATAGAGACGGAGAGAAAGGGCCAGGAGAGGGAAATGTGCGGGCCAGATGAAGCCGGAGGGAGTTTATGGGTTTTGGAAGAGGCTGTGCTTTTAAATCAGAGTCATGTTGACAAAAAAAAAATAATCAAAGGCCGGACTTGAAAAAAAAAAAAAAACAGAGTTCATGTGTGAGTCCACACTTTGATTTTGTGTGTGTGTGTGTTTTTATATCTAGGTGGGGACCGAATGTCCTCAGAAGGAGAGGAATATCTGACCTTATACTGTATGAAGCTCAGCATTATTGATGATTAAATCAATGGAAGGTCCGTACAAGGATAATATGACAAGTGTGTGTGTGTGTGTGTGTGTTTAGGAGTATTTAAACCCATTTGCTCTATATGACTTAAAGCCTCTGAGCGACTTTATTTTCCGCAGCATGCTTTTAAAGGGTTTCTCTATCATCCGAGTCATTGAATTTTTTCGAGCTATGTGGCTGTGAAACACAGGACATTTTCTCACTTCATATCCTGACCTCTATTCTCACACAAAGAAAAAGGAAGTGCTGGGTCAGAGATCGGAATCGGCGTCTCCGGGAGTCGGCGGTTACGCGAATCGCTCAAGGACAAGAGACAGGGCCGTGCCAAGGGCTGGAACTCATACGATCACGTTGCTGTTGCTTTAAACCGACATCAACAAAAAAAACAGAAGATTTGAACATCGATGTAAATACCAAAGCTTTAACCCTGACATTGCATCCATCATCAAAGCGAAGGATTTGCTTTGCAAAAGCTTTTATGTAAAGCCATGCACAAACGCCGAGGAGTCAAAGGTCTCGCTTTAAGGTGGAACAGTAGTAGTAGCAGCAGCTTGGCCATTCAAATTTCCCGACGCAACCTTCCCATCGGCTGAGCCGCCAAGCTCCGAATCAGATGTCACCAAACATTCACAGAGACTTAGGGGTTAAGAGCTTCGATGCCTTCATCGGACACCTGGGTAAATTGAGCGTCCACTTTGACACACGTGTGGAAAACGTTTATATCGAAATATTTATATAGTGCGCTTTGTGTAACAGGAGGAAGCGCTGTCCCGAGGTGTTTCAGCCAGAGGATACAGACGAAGAGCTGAAAGCTCGGCAGCAGGTAGTCCAGTGGGAGTGTGGGTTTGCATTTACATTTTTTATTTTTTTTGTATCTAGAGCAAAGGTGTTAGCGAGACGAGGAGATCAGGGGGTTAAGGGCTTCGCTCAAGAGTTCTGGGAGTCCTAACCACGATGAAGAAGAACAAGAAGAAGAAGAAGAAGGTCTTTATTTGACAGTACAGTCACTTCCCACACCACGGTCTATTGATCAAACAACACTCAATGTGTTCTTCATTATGAAATAAATGCTGGATTCCACTCAACCCCACACACTGATTATAAACACTGATATGCAAAATCCTCACTGGCAAGAATTCAATTCATTCTTCTTGATTCAGGAATCGTTTAATCCTGATCAGGCTTGGGGTGGATCCGTAGCCCATCCCAATCCCTATCCCTATCCCGGGAATACCGCGTGGGCCACTGACACACCACAGAACTTACACAACTCTCACTCACTCTATCGCTTATCCTGGACAGAGTCCAAGTCAGAGTCAGATCTCGGGGGAGTCTAGAACTACTGTAGGCACAAGGCGGGGTACACTGACTTGGGGTGCCAGTCCATCACAGGGCACAAGCACGCACACGCACACAGAGTACAGGCAAATTTGGAAACGCCGATTAGCCTAATCTGCATGTTTTTGGACTGTGCGAGGAAACCCACCACGCGCAGACCCGAAGCAGGACTCAAACCTTCAACCCTGGAGATGCCATACCATTGTGGTAACCACTACGCCAACATGCTGTAGGAAAGTGAAACTCTATACCTCACACATATCCCAGTCTATTGATCAAACCAATACTCATTAATGTGGTGATGTTGTTGATGTGAGAATAAATACTGGATACCATTGAAGAACATCACAGACTCATTAAAAATACACCTTTAAATCAGTACCACTGGTAAGAATCGAATTGCCCAGTGGTGAGGTGGTGAGGTGGTGAGGTCGCCTGTCCCACGAAGATGCAGGAAGCAGGAAGACATTGATGCATTGTTGAGAATTTGGAGAGAACTTATCGAGAACTCACACAAACCTTGAGGTAAGGATCAAACTCCGGCCCCTGGAGCTGTGATACAGTTACCCCAGTGCTATGGTAATGATCTTAAATTATGGTTTGATGCAGGAAAACATTTTTATAGTGCATTTAATGGTTTGGAATTTGTCCTATACGGCAAACCGGGGACACGATGCTGCGCTCAGCCTGGAGAGATAAAGGTTCTCATCTTCCTGAACATACAGTATACAGGCAACCACTTATATCTATACGGTAGGTTTCTCGAGACGGACGAGCTGAGAAACTAGTAAATGGTTCCTGAAGTATCGTTTTTATTCTGGATATAATGCTTTCAAAGACCGACGGGTCACCTGAGACTGTAACCCGTCTTGCGCCAAGATGCCTTCCCTTCTGACTGGTTGACGTTTTAATGTCTGCTGAAAGCATCTTTAGTGCTGTTTATAATTTCTCAGCTCTGACCCGCGATGCCAACTGGCTCGGATTTCCGCCTGTCTCCGCACTCGTCTTTCTCCTTCATCGCTGATCCCGAACTGAAAGCGGTCAAACCCGTCGGCGCAGTTTCACTCTCCTCTCCGTCTCATTCGATCAGGCTGCAAATGAGGGCACGGATGACGGAACAATATACGACGACGGCGGTAAAGCTAGTCAAGTCCTGGAGAGAGGAGAGACTTCAGCTTCCGGTCACAGAGGCGTCTTCATCTTCTATTAGAGTCGCTCATTTATTCTCATCGCGACTGTTTAGCAAAGATTACATGAAGTTTGTTTAGAGGTAGCTCAGATTGTGCAGACTCATTGCTCAAATCCGGCACTGCACCAGAAAGAGAGAGAGAGAGAGAGAGAGAGAGAGAGAGAGAGAAAGGAAGGAACACTGACCATGGCTTCTCACTACCAGGCTCTCAGTTGCTATGGAGGCAATGGTAATGAGTTGTTAGGAGAAGGAGGTGTGAAACCTGGTGTCCTCAGAAATACAGTGGACACTTAGCAGTCCACACACACACACACACACACACACACACACACACACACACATGGATCTCTTATTTACGTCATGCTGTACAACTACTGACCTCTAACTGTATTTTATTCACTTGCTGCTTTCATTCACAATGATGTTCTCAGTGTACAGTAGTTTCCCCTCCAGGTCATTGATTTTTTTTTTTTGCTTTTTTGTATGATTTTGTGTGTCTCTAATTAGAATTTTTTCTATACTGTATTATATACGTACTGTATTACATTGCGGTTCACCACCACAAAGAAAATAAATCCAAAGCAATCACGCCAAGTGTAGACGACTCTCAGCTTTATTTTTTGGAGGTCAGTTGTGGCCTATTTCTTAAGTACATCAACTTAGATTTGCATTTCTTCATGAACTCTGCAGTTCAAAGAGGGGTTGATGGAATGACGGAGGTCGTCATTAGGTGGAAAAAACGAAGCAGACCCTGACCGAACTTTTAAAAGCAGACAAACCAAATCAGCCATTTGGTTCCATCCATTCTTAAAAAGAAGAAATGCATCGACGAGCTCAGGAACACACCAAAAAAAAAAAAGGGGGCAAAAACTTCACAATCTTTAGCCAAGCCAAGAACACAAAGGCTAGAATCGAGAGACGCCTTCGTGAATGTAAATACAGACGGAACCAGATTCTTTGGCCAGATGAAAACACGAGTGATTTATACCAGAATGATTAGAAGAGAAGAACAGGAAGAAGGAAGGGAAGGGCTCATGTTGCGAAGCACAACATATCATCTGTCGAACATGGTGGAGGCGGTGTTATAGCATGGGCATGTACTGTATGGGCTGCTGATGGAATGGTGTTTATTGATGATGTGACTGCTGATAGAACGTGCAGGATTGATTCTGAAGTTTACGGAGCTCAACTTTCAGCGAACATTCAGTCAAAATAATGCAGGACAGCACTTCGCATTCCTGACGTGTAATGATGCAAAATATACAGTGAAAGCTACCCAAGGCAAAGAAATGGAATGTTCTGAAAAGACAGTCTCCTGACCCCGATTCATCTGCACTGAAGATGAAGACGAAGCTGAAGGAGGAGAGACGCACAAACGAGCAGAAACTCTAAGGTCTGGCAAAGGAGCTCAAAGGAGGAAACATTTGGTCATTTGCTTCGAAGTATTAAAAATAATCCTAACATATATGATTTTGTTTGTTTGTTCAATTTCATTTGAGCCCCTGACATTGCAAAAATAAATAAATAATAGCTGTAGTTTATGCAAGGTTTGTTAGGCCCCTTGTACTGTATTTAGGCTGAAAATCTACTCGATTGCTTCGTCTCGAATCCACTGTGGTGGAGGATAGGGGCAAACTTGTCCGAATACTTATGGACGTTCCTGTAGAAATACATAACTGCAATTTTTCTTCTCGTTTACATGAAAACATCAAGATTACATATTTGGAATCTTTAGTCTTTGTCTTTGATGTTCAAAAGGTTAATAGTGTATCTTCACTAATAGTTTTATAGCTTTAATTACTTATTAAGCCGCAAACTTAATAATTAGACCTTAGCATTATAAAGACCAATGCTGCACCTTTAAAGCTTAAAAGCTAATTTAAGGTAGACCTCATGCACCTGCCCAGGTGAAATATAACACCGACGGTAATGAAAGGTGGTAATACTGGTTCCACCCCAGTCACCAGGAAGATATTTAGAAAGTTTGTTTACTTTCCTCGAAAGTTTGTTCACTTTCCAGAGTTGTACTCTGTTAAAAAAAAAAGTCTAGATCTCCGTTCAGGTTCTACTTTTCTGAAATGAAGAGCATCTACAGTATTATAATGTCTAACATTCTTGTTCTTGAGAATTCCTTCACGATGACAAAAAAAAAAAAAGACCCCAAGAAGTACTAGTACAAGTATTATAAAGTACACTCTTGGCCTTTAAACCTAAAATCTGCTGTGAAGACGCCTACAACATAAGCTTTCCATTTCGCAGGAAGGTTGTAAACAGTCACAGCGGTCCTAAACCACTCGAATAACCCTTGAGGAACTACATTATACTTCCTCTTGTGGTTTTGAGCAGAGATTCATTGTAGGAGCATTTCAGCAGTACACTGGTGAAACGCACACACACACACACACACACACACACACACACAGACAAAAACTTTCCGGGGACGTCTATTAAAAAGAATTATTTGTCTTTTCGATAGAACACTTGATAGAAATAGGGCTTCACTTCATCTTCTGCTGTTAATCAATAACTTTTAAGGTCACTCTGCTCCACTTTTCACTCGACACTGAGATCTTTACTGTAGAGTGAAGCATCATGACACAATACCACCAAAATTTAACAACTGGTAAAAAATGTGAAAGTGTTTATAAGCCTAAATAAACTAGCTGTTCAGGTCAAACTGGGACTTTTGATTGTGCAGAATAACAGAACACAGTTCTGAGAGTTAAAAAACTCCTTTTATTTCTCTATATAATCCCCGGCTACACTAATACACTCATCCCAGTGTTTCACTTGCTTGGACACCATCAACATTCTCTCTGTACGCCTGAGTAATGATCGGACTGTCTGCTTCATTCACAGTCGAAACCCCGGCCTCCCAGGAACCCCTTTAATGACCCAGATATGTGGAAATGGTTTTGCAGTGGGCTCCGAGCCATTCACATCGTCATTCACACACCTACTGTCAGAGTCTCATCACCTACTGTGCTTGAGGTCTTCTGTAAATGTCACTCGCTTTACAGTACACCCGTGTTCATCAGAAATATGATCACAAGTCCTGGTTTGACTTGAACACGCCTCCATTGTACATATACAGTCATGTGAAAATTATAGTACACCCCATTAAATATTAATATTTTTATTAGAAAATGTCAACATATTGATTTCTGATCTCGTTTTAATTTGTACCAGTAGATGAAGGGCATTGAATTGCAACAACAACAACAACAACAAAAAAGACTTTTTCACTTATTAAAGAAAATAATAATTTTTTTTTTCTTTTCACATGACTGTATAACTCTTAGGGACAATGACATAATAAAAAATTGGCAAAAAAATATATATTTCATGTGTTAGCTATTAATAATTGGTAAAAATCAACACTTGTGTGCTTGTTTGAAATAAACCTGTGACATCACAACCATTAAAAAAAAAAAAAGAATAACAATGACTTGCAAAGGCAATAAAGCGCTTTAGGGCACGCTGTTCTTGGAAAACAATCACAGCTGTAGATACAGTGATGAAAGCGATTATCTCTTGCTTTTTCCTGGAAACACCTTTAATCAATTATGGTTTATTACATACGTGTTTATTGTTGTAAGGATTTAGACATAAACACATAATCTATAATCGTTTGATGTGGTGAGTTTTTTTAACCACATCAAATGATTATATTGTTTATGTCAAACTCTTTACTTTACAACAATAAACACTCGGGTATTAAAACTTAATTGATTAATTAAAAATGAATCGAAACCTTCCGACCAATTAAAGTAATCTAATCTACAGTACACAGTTTGCTCTATTTGTTCTGTCGAGGTGATAAAGAACACCCTCTCTGCACAGACTGCGTCCAAACCCTTCACTAACATTAACACACACTGTATGCGTGTTTGTTCTGGAACAGAAGTGCCACGCGAGGCATCGTGACTGTCCTGGCAGACTGCGGGGCATTCCAGGGGGTGGCAAATTAGCCGCATTGCCCGAGAGCCTCGCTCGGGACGGTGCGCCAGCAATGCTAGGAATACACAGATACCCGGGCCACGGTCGTCATTCCTTCACTCTATCGCGTCAGGATGTGTGGGAAACATTTCCGAGCGGTACAGCTCTGAGGACAGACGTCACGGACAGAGAGGATGGAGAGGATGTGCTGTGGGGGAACTACCTGAGGAGCATGTAGGAGCTGCCATCTGTCCGAGGCGTGTCTGTTATCATGACGTCGTTTTGACTACGACATCAAGATTTGAATGAGATTTAAGAAATAACAAAATAAACATGCAATATAAAATATAAATATATTTTTTTAATTTAAAAAAATATTTTAGGGAAAACATTTCGTCTTCATAATACAGGGTGCAGTGCTGCAGTCGTCCTGCAGGGGCCGCTCTGTTCCCTCATCACTTTTGTCATCGGAAACAACACGGCTCTCCTGCTCAACTCCCTCGTTTCTTCTAATCTTCTGTCTATCTCACTGAATCACATGCCCCATTGACCTCACTATCCGACTCCATTGATGTGATCAAGGGGTGCTTACGGGGAAAACGTGCTTTCTGTTCTGGCAGAACAATTCATTCATCTCCCAGGCGCTACACTGCAACAGCTACATTAAGAATCAAGCTGGTTTAAGCCCTGAGTTCTGACAGCTTCCACTGTACTGTATGTCCAAAATCTGAATGTTTGCACAAACAAATATGAAAGATTTCAGATTCAATTGATCTTACGTTTACGGAAAATGGTATGTAAGCGCAACAACCTTCAGAAAAACATATCATGGTAATGTCTTTAATCACTGTAATTGCACTTTGTTCACTATAATATAATCAACTCAGATATTGTTTTAAATAACTGTTTGGATTTTTTTGTTGTTTTAGTCTCATAACCTTCACTTAACCCCGCTATAAAATGTACAGGCAGGTCATGTGCTGAACAGGAAGTTGCATCATCGAAACTTCATAAAGATCATAAGAAGATAACACACACACACACACACACACACACACTTTTCATTTTCTTTTCAAAGATGCTGCGTGATTAAGCCACTTCAAAATGCAACTCTGCATCCTGAACTACAGTACACAGTAGATCAAAAGGGAATGATTAATTTTAAAAATGTTTCAAGTAAACAGAATGTTTTCACAACATTAGCATGTGCGGTAATTAAGGGTTTTAAACAGATGAATACAAAATGTTTTTTTTTGTTTGTTTGTTTTTTTCGAATGTTTGTATTTGCCAAAAAATGTATACACACTTCAGGAAAATAAAAACTTGTACAAATAATTTTATACTAAATTTATCAATACATCATGAGATTAATAGAAGTTACCTCTGAAGTGTGTATACACTATTTGTCTGACTTGGTGTATATATACTGTACTGTATATGATGAGACTGATACTTGAGAAGGGGTAACACCTTTGAACTTCCGGTTTAATATAAACCGTATTTCTTCGATTGGATGTAAAAAAAATTATTTGGCACCGAAAATGTCATGTACTGTACATATTCAAGCTACATTTAGAAGCTACATTTTTATGCCTAATCCTTATACACTCAGCTTTCTGAGAACTTTTTTTTTATTTTTATGGCAAACAGAACTGCTGATGTGGTTTTTGATAATACATGACACACTGTTATCTACCAAAATACAAAAAGTTCCAAGGTAAGGCTGAATCACTTTCCTTCGGTGACCATGAATATCATACAGTATGTCTTTTTTTAATAAATTTTTTTTTGGCCGTCCTCGTCAAATGACGATAGGGCACGGTTTCAGCTTTCCAGGCATTTCCGCGTCCACTTTACACTGATCTCGCGGTTTGAACCCCCGACCCTCCGCCGTTCAGCAACCCGAGCCTCCGCTGTCCTACGGTCTTATTATATTACACTATATTTTAAATATACTACAATATTTCAAATTGTGAAAATTACATTAAACAATCATTTAGTGCATATATAACAAAATCGAGAGAAGAACAAAAAGATCGAATTCTCTACAAAGTTTTTTTCTTATTATTTTAGTGTATTCTTGTATATCTTGTACTGTTAGTATTTAACACAATTCCATAACAAAGTGAATGTAATACACCGTCTCTCTCACTCACTCATCTTCTATACCGCTTTATCCTGTATTCAGGGTTGCGGGGACCTGGAGTCCATCCCAGGAGACTTAGGGCACAAGGCAGGGTACACCCTGGACAGAGTGCCAATCCATCAAAGGGCACACACACATACACTACAGGCAATTTGGAAACGCAGATTAGCATGTCTTTGGACTGTGGGAGGAAACCGGAGTACCCGGAGGAAACCCACCAAGCACCGGGAGAACATGTAAACTCCATACACAAATCGAACCTGGCTGGGAATCGAACCCGGACCCTGGAGTTGCAAGGCGACAGTGCTAACCACTACACCACCTAGTAATACATACAGTACATATAACCAATCTAAGTACCATGATGAACTAATAGAGCTTAATTTTTATATTTATTTATTCAACTTATGTACACTTACTCGTTGAAGACGAGGTCCGGGGCGAAGTAGAGCATCTGAGCGTTGGTGTGTTTGTAAGATCTCCAGCTGAGCGAGAACGAAGAGAGACACATCCACGAGTACTGGATCAGCGTGATTTGGTCCTCGATGGGCAACGAACGAAAACCTGCAGAGACAAACAGCATGACTGTACAGGGAGTTACACCATCATATCTCCATCATACCCGGAGTCTAACAAAAAATAAAGCAGAACCTATAGCGTCTGGTTACCTAGCCGAGTGTTCTGCGTGTTGAGAAAGACCTCAGCGATACATGAACACAGTGATTTATTATTATTTGTGGAATACCGAGATTCATAGCTGGATGTTTACATGTGCTGATATTTGTCTAAACACAATAAACTGTTGGGTTCTATCACTAGAATTAGTGCTGCACGTAATGCCCAGGGCCTTGGTTTATTACCCTGTTGTCTATGGAAAACTCAGAGGACACGTGACACAGCTCGCAGTCTGACTAACACCGTCTCACGTGAGTCAAACAGGAAGAAGAGACAGTGTTAGTTTACCTAAACTCTGCTTTTGCCAGCATGAAGCTAGAACAGGTGTGGGTTTAAGGAAGCAGGAAAGCGTAGAAAAAAGTGTTTTCTTTTACTGACTGATCGATCCTTACAATTGTTATTGGAAAACAATGTAGCATTTAATTAAAGTCTGTTATCCAGATTTCTCACTCACTCACTCATCATCTATACCGCTTTATCCTGTATACAGCGTCGCAGGGGTGGTGGAGCCTATCCGAGGAGACTTAGGGCACGAGGCGGGGTACACCCTGGACGCGGTCCAGATTTCCGTATGTAAATTAATTCCCTCTGAAGTTCTGAAAGAGCATGTTACCTTTTTTTTTTCCTATGCTTAACATTTAACGATTTGTTTACGGCTAACACACTTCTCTTCCCAATGTCATGGGTTCAGTAATCGGACTAAGAAAAGTAAATAAAAAAGAAATTTATCTCTTCCTGTGCTGATGTTCCTAGCCCTGTATCTAGTCTATGGTCTGGTGAGCTGCTTTCAGCTAAATCATTTACATAAACATGATACAGTACATGTGACACGATACAGTAAATCAAGCATCTGGTAGGAGAACCCATGACTGTTCCTGTTTAGAAAACTGGAGTCACTTTGCTCTGCTTTAATCTTGCTACGGTATTTGGTGATCCACTGATATATTTTGTTGGCTCCACATCAATAGTTGATGACTCCATCACAAGGAACGTTTTCTCCTACACTAGTATTTAGAGAAAACTCCTCCTTTTTTGGCCCGGTCCCACATTCTGAGGTCGGACTGGATAGTCGATCTGACTCAGGAATTATTTTGTGTTCGGAGAAATGGGAAGCCAGAACGTGGAAAAACAGAGCTGGAAATTGGTACTGGAATACATCGATCAGTTATAAAATTAACACATTTACATTTAGGCATTTGCTCTTATCCAGAGCGACTTACGTTTTTATCTCATTACACATCTGAGCAGTTGAGGGTTAAGGGCCTTGCTCAAGGGCCCAACAGTGGCAACTTGGTGG
>JAQMYL010000038.1:2970484-2999231 GCA_030014365.1 Clarias pachynema
CCCACACAATATTAGCATTAGCACCCACACAATATTAGCATTAGCACCCACACAATATTAGTATTAGCATCCCACACAATATTAGTATTAGCACCCACACAATATTAGAATTAGCATCCCACACGATATTAGCATTAGCATCCCACACGATATTAGTATTAGCATCCCACACAATATTAGTATTAGCATCCCACACAATATTAGTATTAGCATTCCACACAATATTAGAATTAGCATCCCACACAATATTAGCATTAGCACCCACACAATATTAGTATTAGCATCCCACACAATATTAGTATTAGCATCCCACACAATATTAGAATTAGCATCCCACACAATATTAGCATTAGCATCCCACACAATATTAGCATTAGCATACCACACAATATTAGTATTAGCATCCCACACAACTTTGCTAGCTAAAAGTTGCTTTTTAGCTGTTGTTAGTTACCTAGCAAGCAAAAACCAGCCAAGTTAGCTAGCTGTTAATGTTATTTAGCTAGCAAACATTATTCAAGTCAGCTAGCCACTAAGGTAATATTAGCCGCACTACTAAAGCTAGCTAATGTGAACTAGTATAAACCGTATTTAAAACATTAATATTAATAATTAAAGCACTGACAATAAAAGTTATAGTTAATAAAACATTTTTAAAATCATGAAATAATGAATTTGTGTAAACTTATTTCTGCCTAATAAGATGGTTGAGGTTAATCTTTTTGGACGCATGTTCATTAATATTCTTCTTTCAGCTCAGTACTTCTGGATTGTTTTCCAGCTAGCAGTGCTGTTTTCCTGACCTAGATTTAGCTGGCAAGTGCACGGCCTTTCCCCGGATTAGCATTAGCCGCTAGCAACGGTGTGCCGCATCAGCATGACAACGCAGCAGCCCGGACTGCGAATCAGTGCGCGGTTATTTCCTTAAGTGCACATGTTAGATCCATTGAGTTCCCTTCCAGCTGAGTCACGGCGGCTCGCTCTAAACGATGTTGTTGCTGGACCGAGCCACAGAGGCTCCCATAGTGACTCCGTAACGAGTTTCACATGAAGTCTCGTCTGTAAGCTCTGAAAAGCCCGGTTTGTCTCGGATTTACAAATTCCACACAGATTCGTTCTGCTTATTTTAGAGTCATTAATGGTCCGCTTGTCTAAAGTCATCAACAGGACGTCAGGACGTTTATGTCAATGACGGTACTCTAGAAGCTTTAAGGTGAACGCCCTGGGTTTTCCTGTCCTATCATTCTGCTCTACTTTTACTTCTAACATTTCGCTCATTTCAGCTTACGTCAGCACCCATAATGCATGTTAATGATATTTAACTAACACGTCTAACGAAAGGCATTTTCACTTTATAGTAGAACTCCTGGTGTAGATTTATTGTGGATCCCTAATAAGGAAGAAACCTTTAGACTCTGAAGATAACCTGTCCTGACAAGAGATAATACAATTATAAATCATTATTAAATCAAGGGATAATAAAATGATGTCAGTATACAGGTATAGTCATGTCAGAGGTCTGAATGCTGATGTGAGCCATTTTCATATTAAATCTTCACAACGTATCTCAGAATGCAGCCTCTGGGTGAGCACAGGACAGTCTTCCTTATTACAACAGCAGCAGCATCTAGGTCTTAGGTGCAAAGCTACAGCGAGATTATACACTGAAGTGTAAGTCCTGGGCATAAAGTGTTTCTCTGCAAATCTTTAGTGCATTCATGTGGAAACAGAAAGTGAGTCAAAAGCACCAAGCAGGAGAACAGGATCAGGATGAATCAGGGAGGGCCGAAGGGAAACGCGTGCCTTAGGAGCAGAAGTGTGTTAGGATCGTGCACCGGTATCCCATCGGGCAGCGCCCGTGTAGCTCGGTATAGCTTAAACTCAGTACATGAATAAATAAAGGAAAGTTACCCATATTTGGAGTCACGCTGCACAGGTTGGTATTTGTGTATAATCCTGATTCCCATCAAACAACAAGGTGAAGTTGTTTTTAACAATTTGGGCCTCCACCCGTATTATTGGCTAAGAAATGTAACTTAAAATTTTTTTTTTTTTTTTATCTCTGACAGAGCTAGAAAGAGTGAAGTTTGGAAGAAGAAGGAAAAAGTAGGAGCTCAGTAAAAAATTCAGTCCTCCGGAGATATATTCCCTCCAGTTAAGATTCCAAGAAATCTTTTCTTGGCCTCTCCAGAGCTTCTAAGAATGATTTATAGGATTAATTATTTTATGTCATCTTTATATATTTAATACTGCCCCCTCTTCAAATGGCACGCTTCTACAGGTAGGTCTCATAAACCCCACTTTAGGGGTTTAAGGCAGACAACTCACTTTCACATGCATGAGGGAAACAGTCCCTTGCTGATTATTTATGTGGATGAGATGTGGGGGAAGAAAAGAAAGAAAAAGAGAGAGAGAGAGAGAGAGAGAGAGAGAAATTAAAGCAGCTCCCTCATAGATGGCTTCTTCGCTCCATAGCTGGGCTTGATCTTCCAGCTTGATATCCCAAAATAGGTTGCTGTGGTTACTCAGATGGAATGATATGGCTTTGGGACAGTCTATCAACAAGCCCAGACAAAAGCCATTTCATCGACACTGGAAACACGTTGTGGTGGTCTGCCCACGTCCCAGAAAACATATGAATGCTGAAAGCGGCAGATCGGTAAGATCTGATACCTGCCTGTGCCATTTGCTTACCCACAAACCCCGCATACCGTGAGCGCTCGTGCATTTTACGTTAGTGTCAAAGAACAAAGGCATCACCCAGAAGACGGAAGAGATAGCTGGAAGGATAGAGGAGATATTTAAAGCCGTCGGTGCTGAGAGTCGAACACGCAGAGGTCAGCTTAGGACAGGATCAGACATGATGCGTGTTGGGTTACACGTCATCTTTACTGTAATTATTTACGCCCATCATTAGATTGTGTATTGTGTAAACCTTGAAATTTAGGGGAGAATACACTTCCTTATAGTAAGTACTGCAGATGCTGTATTAAAGACCTTTGGGTTAGATTATCGTCTAATTAAGACCAGTTAGATATTTAAACAAAAAAAATGTTTTTTTATGTATTTTGTAATACATCCGATCCTGGACATAATATTTCTTTCATTAGAATCAGATCCAGTGCTTGATTGGTAGAAAAATCTGCCTGTCATGCTGAAATAGAGAAGCCTTTGTCCTTAAATGACTGGAGCAGAGTGATTTCCATCAGTATTTTGGTTACCTTTCCCTGGCCATGTGTCAGCTCTACCACACCTCCGGTAAAACAGGCTTTCCTTGCTGCCACTGCACGCTCAGTAAAGCCCCTTTTGAATACCGTCTTATTAAATCTGACACTTGAAAATCATTAAGCGCTTTTGCATGCCAAGTTGTTGATAACATTTTCAATAAGATGCATCCAACAAGGAAAAAATAAAGATAAATAAAAAATAATAATCCCCCCCTTTCGGGCAATCCATATGGAGATGTTTACAGGGCCAAGCTGTAGTGTATCAACAAACTGCCTATCTCTGGTTAGGGAGTTGGGCTGGAGACCGAGCCAGCAGATGAGTCAAAAGTGTTTTGATGCCTGAAAAATTGCGAAAAGGCACGGCGGCTTTGTTTTATCCCACCCGTGGCAAACCTCGCGGCTTTTAAACTTCCTACCGCGTACCGCTGTGTGACTTAACACGCACATCGCAGAGACCGAACTCCAACTCAAAACGTCCGGCTCCGAAGTTGACCGTTTGCTTCTCCACATAGAGATCTGAAACCTAAAACGCACAACTTTTTTTTTTTTTTTCTGACAATGCCTTCCGCGTTCGCTCAATAAATCTTAATAAGAGCTAAAGCCCTGAAGCTGAAGCTTGCTCAGTTTGAAATGCCTTGTCTTCAGCAGCAGCCAAATTCCATAAAGCTTTGTCATTATGAAGGAACGGATGCTATTTTGGTCCACAGCTGAATAGCAGCACAGAAAGACCATTCAGTATACACTTTACTAAAACACACACATACACAGACACACACAGAGGAACAGTAGTTGAATTCCCGACCGTGGATTCAGTGGTGGAGAGTTTGGTTAAACATCGACTATCCACAAACCCACCATGTAAATAATGTGGCGTGTAGCATAATGCCATAACGTGGATGACACTGAGATTAACATCACTCCAAAACATGGATGGCATTGTGCTAAGCATAACGCAATGATGTGGAAGAAGCGTGCAAAGCTTGACCCATAACATGGATTACATGGTGCTAAGCATAATGAAATGACGAGGATGACACAGACTTACTGTTAACCCTATAATGTGAATGTTATAGTGCAAAGCACAACGCTGTAACACTGTTGATACAGAGCTACAGTAAGCATGACCTCATAACATGGATGGTATAGTGCAAAGCAAAATGCAATGTCATTGATGACACAGAGCTAAACACAGCCCCGTAACGTGGATGACATACTGCTAGGCATAATAAAACAACATAAGCATAACCTGTATGACTCTGGGGTATAACATAACGTAACATGGAAAATGTATTGTCAAGCATAATGCAATGACATGGATGACACCAAGGTAAACATAGCCCCATAGAATGAGGGACATAATGCTAAGCATAATGCAATGATGACATAGATCACGACTGTAACATTGATGATACGGAGCTAAGCGTAATCTCATAATGTGGTGACATATTGCAAAGCATAATACAGTACAATGTCATGGATGACATAATGCTAAGCATAACAAAATGACATGGGTGACTCTGGGGTAAAATACAGCCCCATAACATGGATGACGTAATTCTAGGCATAATGAAATGACGTGAATGACACTGAGCTAAACATAGTCCTTTGACGTGGATGACATGATGCTAAGCATAACAAAATGACATGGATGGCATCAAGGTAAACATATGACTTTATGATAAGTATAATGAAACAACGTGGGTAAATATAGTCCCATGACGGGTGTGACATAATTCTAGATATAATGAAATGACATGGATGACATGGTGGCAAACATAGCCCCATAACATGGATGACATAACACTGAGGATAATGAAATGACATGGATGACACAGAGATAAACATAGTCCCATGACAGGGTTGACATAATGCTAAGCACAACAAAATGATGTGGATAACTCTGGGGTAAAATATAGCTCCATAACATGGATGACAAAATGCTACACACATTGAAATGACACGGATGACACGAAGGAAAACATAGCCCCATAGCATGGATGACATAATGCTAAGCATAACAAAATAATGGATGATACATACAGTAGCTAAATGATTTCTCATGATTTGTGTGACATAATGCCAGTCATAATAAAATAATGTGGATGACACAAAGGTAACCACAGCCCCATAACATGGATGACACATGAAATATATGAAACAGGGCTCAGGAACAGGGGCAGCATATTAACTCCATAACATGTATGACATAATGTTAGACATAACGAGATGACATGGATAACACAGAGCTAAATACAGTATAATCTCATAACTTGCATGACATAATGTAATGACATAGATGACTCAGAGCTAAACTTAACCCCATAGTACTAAGCACAATGATGATGTACAGTAGAGTGGAGCATAATGTCATAACAAAGAGCTGAACACAATGTAGAAGACACAAACCTACAGTAAGCATTGTGCAGTATTGTGTATTGTGGATGGCATAGTGCTATCCGTAGTGCCGTTCCTAACACAGAACAATGTCTAGGTGTGTATAATAACATAATTGATAATAATGACCTACCTAATTTAATGTAATGCAGATAACACTAATCTTCCCATAATTCTATAACAGCAGTGTCGTGGATTTGCCCAAATAGAGCAATGCATAATACTGTAACTATATCTATGTGTAATGTCATAACACAAGGCCTGTGTTATGAATACTGCAGCTTACATAACAAGTAGCTATCCATTTTTTCGTTTTTTCCCCCCTTTTAGCGTTTGCGTTCGAAAGTGCTCGAAACTTTGTCGTTGCTGTGAGTTGTTTGAATAATCTTACTCAGCAGTTGAATAACTGCATCTTATTCTCTCCAGGTAGGAATTCAGAAATCCAGCAAGCTGCTATTTCCTCCCCTGGGTGTAATTGCATTAAATGTACATAAACAAAAAGGAACAGATCTTTTTCAATGTCTGCTTTTTCACTGTGTCGAGGCCAGAAGTGCTTAATGAGGAGAGGCGCTTTTGCCTCTGGGGCAGCAAGCAAAACTCTTTCTCTCTCTCTCTCTCTTTCTCTCCTTCTCTCTCTCGCTGTGGAACGAGGCCACGTCAGACACAAATGAAGTACCGTGCTGTGTTATTTCCCTGCTGTATTAACACTTGTGCTGTTTCTCCTCCATCCCCATGTCCCTCGTTCTGCTCTGAGCATCTTGATTTCCTCCTCCATTCTCTTCTCTTTTCTCCTCTCCCCTCTATTTCTGTCTATCTTTCCATCATCTGCTTCGTCCTTCCCCCCACTATCTCCTCCCTTTTGCTTTTATCTCTCTCTCTCTCTCTCTCTCTCTCTCTTTCTCCTTGACTCTCTCTCTCTCTCTCTCGCTCTCTCTTTCAGTAACTAGGCTAGGGTCAGGTAAGGTAGGGAAACATACATACACACACACACTCACACATACACACATATGCATGCTGAACTACGTCTTGTCCGCCTACACTACAGCATGTGATGGCCTCCTCTCCGCATCCTCTTAAAGAAATAATTCAAATCTGTAAAGTACACCGCGCTGACGTTTAACTGACACCGCGGGCTCCTCTATTAGCAGCGTTACGGTACTTCCATGATGTGGCTTAAAGAAATGTTTCGTTGAGCTGCTGGTGGCTTTGGGGGCGTGTTGCTAAAACCCAGGCTTATCTCTCAGGGGTAAAGTGCATGCAGAGTTGTGGGTTAGATCTGCGCCTCGGCGAACAGGAAGCTAAAACAGAACGGTTATGAGGTTTTAGACATATTTATCTTTGTTAAGTAGACTTACTGTAAGTGTGCTGTTATAGGAAGATCATCAAAGACAGGGCGATAAGATGTGGTTACTACCCTCGAGTCCCAATAACAGCACATCCTCTGGGGTTCTGGGGTTTTTATTTCTTTTTAGTCCACAGCAATTTGGCAAGATTTATTTTCTTTATTAAAAAATAATGCACACTTTATCTGTTTGCATTTAATGTTGAGGAATGTTCATGTAAAAAACAAGGCAAAGTAATTTAGAGATTTGTCGCATGTTGTCAGTCTTAACTAACACACACACACACACACACACACACACACACACACACACACACAATTCAGAAAAAAAGGCTTTATTTGATACATATACTTTATCACACCTACTATATAGAATTCTCTGCTACAAGAGGGGTGTTCGAGTCAAACCGGGACTTCTGATTGTGCAACATAAAACTAATGCGCCTATCCCAGTGCTTGGATACCATCAAAGTAGAACGTTTTTTCAGTGCACCGGATCAGACTGCATGCTTCATGTCTGAAACCCTGGCCTCCCAGGAACTCCTTTAATATCTCACACATGTGGAAATTGGTGGTGAAGCAGGCAATCTGATCAAGGCTCGGGCCTACTGTGCACAATTGACTGCAAGTCCCAGTTTGACTCGAACACTCTTTGAATGAATTAAATATAATAAAATATACCCATATACAGTAAACTACACAGGCAAAAAGTCTGTCACACTCATATGCTGTTAGGAGTTTGTGCTTATTCAGCTACAGGAGCATTAGTGCGAATCAAGCACTGATGTTGGGATGCTGAACGGGATCCAGTTTCCAGTTCATCCCAAAGATGTTCGGTTCAGTTCAGTTCAGATCTTTTTGTTATGCTTCAAGCTTCTTCGTATACAGAGACATACTACATGAATGTGTGCTTCCAACTTTGTGGAACAGAACCACGTACTGTATAGGTGTGATGGTGATGTCAGGGGTGCACATACTTTTTGGCTGAGTGTCATTATGCTGAGTACGCATTTGGAATAAATTCCTACAGCTGTGACTGCAAACCGTTTAAGGAAAGCATACTGTACATCTGTATACTGTACTGTATATGTAGCATTTGATTAGAAGTCATTAGCGTACAGTGAAGCCGCGATTCGCCTTAGCCGTCCTGCTGAGACAGAGTTAGACATATACGCTGTTTCTTTACAGCTACTGTAGGAAAAGTACATTTATTGCTGTTAACTGCGCTGTAATGTAACGTGGCCTATATGATTGTGTAGAGTCACGATAGAGAGCCTAAAGCGGTGCTAACCTCAATGCTTAAAATAGAAGCAGGAGGCAAGAGAAATGGCCTTAGCATGAAGTCAGCTCAGGGCTCTGCATTAACACCGCACATCTGGGATTAAATTAGGTCCTTAAAAAAGAAAAAGCCCCAAAAAATAAAATCACAGTTGTTTTGAAGCACAGTACTGTGACGAGACTCTTAGCCGCGGTAAAACATTTGAACGGTGCAAAGAAGGCCGTACGTCCAGTGCAGTCGTTCCCATGAACATTCAGTGAGTGGAACACCTGGTAAGTTGAAAATCGATTGATAACATGTCGAAAACTTGCGAAAGAGACGCATATCTCTGTGGGAACTGTACACACAGTCATTCACCAACACCGCTGGGAGTTACTGTCACATCCCCTGTACAGTCCTGAACTCGCTCCATCAAAGGAGTTCCTGTGAGGCCAGGGTTTCAGGTAAGAGTCATGAGACAGGTAGCCGATCATGGGCTCTGGCTCACTAAGAAAACTTTCTACATCTTGATGGTGTCCAAGCACTAGTGAAACACTGGGATAAGTGCATTAGCGTAGCAGGAGGTTATATAGAGAAATAACAGGGATTTCTCATAACACTCTTCTGTTATTCTGCGCCTTCAAAAGTCCCTGTTTGACTTGAACGCCCCTCGTATTTCTGTCATGTTTGTATATCACCATGTTTCCTATTAAATTAGCTTGGCTTGGAATTGTGCATATTAATTTGCGGGAAAGCTAATTAGCTCGTTAACAGATCGGTCCTGTGTTGACATGGGTGTGTTAGTGCGAGGAAAACACCGAAACGTGCACCAGAACCGCGGTCATGATCCGGCGCCCCAGGCAACGCCAACGAAAAGAGCAAAGCGAAAACATTCGCGTCAAGCTGAGAGATCCTGCCACAGCAGGCTGCTGTAACACATCCCCAGCATTTTAAGAGCTAATGTACTTACTGTAAATTTGCCACAACATAAAACAAGATGGAAATTGAACAGAATAAACAAATGTGTCAAGCTGTGGGACATGTTTGTTAGGAACAATGGGTGAAAAAGTAAAGCTGTGAGAAGCGTTCGCTGTAGTGAATTTCAATTCGGAGAAAATAAAAAAGCTACATTCTCGCGACGATCACATACACGGGTCTTATTCGAAATTTTACGATTTCAAATACATGTTTTGCTCTCAGGCTGTGAGCTTCTGCTCTGCGCAGTTTCAACTGGTCTGAGTGT
The DNA here is from genome assembly GCA_030014365.1 of Clarias pachynema. Lineage (NCBI taxonomy): Eukaryota > Metazoa > Chordata > Actinopteri > Siluriformes > Clariidae > Clarias > Clarias pachynema. The sequence goes on from JAQMYL010000038.1 coordinate 2,979,949, forward strand.
TGAGTCAGCTTTTTTCTCCTCCAGAGGCTGAAACAGTCCAGCAATTTTTTCTCTGGTGTACTTTGAGGTTATGGTCTCTCAGCATATACGCCTGCCCCGGTTCTGAAAATGTAGCTTTATACAATACGTTATAGTTTTTTAAACATCATCATCCGGCGAGCACAAGTTTGTTCTCCGGGTGATGCTACAGCCACTTATAGCCGGAAGTCTAGAGAGCAGATTGGCCACGCCCCTTGTTGGGGGTGGGGTCACTTGGGGCACAGCATACCCACCCACTTTCACATCAGTCACAGTAACACTAGCCAATCATGGGGATCAGTAAGCTATCGCAAGTGGAAGGGGTGGATAGCGCTTAGCTTGGAGTGTGTAACGCCGCTTCTTAACCATGCATGAGCAGCAGCAAAAAGATGCGTTCAGCGGCTTATACCAGGAAATTTATGGCACGAGGCGGGGTATACCCATCGCAAGGCACACACACACGCTCAATCACTCACCGCGGGCTATTTGGGAACGCCAATTAGCCTAATCTGCATGCGTTTGGACTGTGGGAGGAAACTGGAGCACCTGGAGGAAACCCACCAAGCACCCGACATGCATACATACCCAAAGCGGGAAACTGACTCCGTACCCCGGATGTGTAAGGCGACGGTGCTAACCACTAATCCGCCGTACTGACACCCTCATTGGCTGATTAATAAAATAAGCTAACAATATTCGCGTGCAGCAGCGGTTCCACCCAACTCTTCTACTTCTCACCATGCTTTTTATTTATTCTTATAATGAAAACTTCACGAAATCCCAAAACTGTGACTGCAAACAGTCTTTCAGTGTAAAATACGAGGAAAAAAAAAAAAGAAAAACACCGCTCTGGATTTATTTAGCTGTTAAAATCTCCTTGGTGTAAAATCGAGCCTTTAGATTCGAGTCAGTCTACCTAATGAGACAGACTTCATGGTCTAAACAAGCGACTGTATAATAACAGGAAAATGCAGAGTTTGACTCCGCAGACTTCGAGAATTCGACGCTGCTAATGGACACGGAGCCGTTTATGGAAACAATGCTACTTCTTCATGCCACCCTGGTTTCATACTATATGTAAACACAAAACCTGGCAGCGTGACTACAAATCCTCGCCATGTGCCAAAATAATCCCTGACTAAACCCTGCCACAAATCATACATAATCACTTACTAAACGAAAGCGGCTAAGAGGAAAACGATCCGACGTCAGTGTGAGCTAGAGGTGATGTACTTGTAAGTGCCGTACCTTCCACCGCTCTTTTGAAGAAGACTTTGCAGCTCCCGCAGGTGACGACGCCGTAGTGACACCCGGACGCCTCGTCTCCGCACACCAGGCACACTTTGGCCGTCGAGGACGAGTGCCTTAGAGGAGCGCTGTTAAGGGAACAGACAGACAAAACACTTTATTTAGTCTTTCTTTAGATCACAGTACTGAGTTTCGATTCATTTTCTAAAAAAAAAAAAAAAAAAAAAAAAATGTTAACAAGTCACTGCTGCAAATTGCATTCATTTGCAATTTATTTCTTTTATTTTATTATTATTCATTTTTTTATTTATAATAAATATCTTAGAAAAATATATCTTTATTTCACTCCTCCTCCAAATGTGCCATTTCAGTGTCTAGTGAAATTAGCTACAGCTGAGCCACACCCCTCCACAGGACAGCAGAGCTGAGCAACAAGCGGGGGGAGGGGGGGGGGGCACTTTATATACTGTATGAGGTCACATTAGGGGAAAAAGTCGAATTGGCTTCTTTAAACCCAGTTTAATACGGAAATGGGGGAGAAAAGACAATGGAAATGTTATTTTCTTACTGGAGACCCATCCAAACATCTAAAAATGACTAAATGCTTTTGCATAATAGGTGACCTTTAAGTATACTAGACAGTCTGCTTGGACATGTGGTTTGAAAGGCAACCTTGAATTCTACATGGTATGGTCAAAGTACAGTATGTGCCAATCTTATGTCTATTATTATATGATTATTATTATTGTTTTTGTAAATGCACACTGGGGACCCATCTGAAAGTCTTAAAATGATTAATAAGTGAATTTTGCATTAAAGGTCACCTTTACATTAACATATTATTTTTAACGCCAAAATCCTAAAATGTTGTCATTATATAGGTTTCCGACATCTAGGGAAGGAGTCTCCAGTGTCAAAGACACTTACAAAGACACTTATTATAACAATAAGTTTCTGTCACTTTGTACTTAAAAAATATTTTTGTGCTGAAATTATTGTTTATACGAGTAAAAATGAGAACCCTCTTGATTAATGTAATTATAAATTGATAAGTTAGTCTTTAATGAACAGTGGCATTAGTGGTAGTGTACTGTATTGCTGTGATATAAGCGGAATAAAACATGTTGAGACGTGCTGTTATGGGAAAACAATCTTCAGGGTGGTAACTGCTTCATCCCATGATCAGTAATCTTGATTTGATTATTTTTCCAAAACAGCACAACCCAAACTTTGTGCTGTTTTGCAAGCATTTAATTCCGTACCGCTGGACGGTTTACACTCTTGGTTAGACCTTAACTGAAAATCTGAAACATGAATTGTTCTTTTTATTATTTTTTTTAAAGGAAATTCGCGAGCACAGACCAACTGATCGATCTGTAAAATAATATCGTAAAATAATAATAAGTTTACCCACAACGACTTAACCGACGCGTTGTGGTTAACCTCGAGACTAATCAAAGTAAGCAGCTTATTTATTATTTATTGCATGCTGCTCGAATCCCCCATGGAGAAAGTATGCCCTGGTCTGTGTGCTGTGAAGTGTGTATGTGGATGTAATGTGTTTCTCCCTGCTGTTCCTAGGCACCCAAAAGAGTGCAGCATATGTCAGTGACTCACAACGTATGCTTCGTCATTTTGCTCCAGATCATGAGGCTTTCAGAGGTGGTCCCCTGAGACGAGATCCAAACCAAACAACAGCTCCCACCGCTACCGATCGCCTACGAAACAATCAAGTTACGCCCGCAACAAGCGAGAACCCGGCAACCGCCTGGGACCGGCGCACAGAGAGCGATGCAGAATAACAAAGCGACTACAGACGGCGAGAGAGCCAGAGCTGGAGAGAAGAGAGAGAGAGAGAGAGAGAGAGAGAGAGAGAGAGAGGGAGCGGGAGAGAGGGGAAGGTTTTCATCCTGTGTCCTCTAAATGCAATTGAAACAGTCAAAAGGGGGGGAAAAAAACCCGAGGCGTGCACTCCAAATAGTCGGGCTGACTCGGCAGAAATCCGATTAAGTCGGGCAGAGAAACCTGACATAGCGTGAGTCGCTAGGCATCGTCTCCCGAGCTCAAAGTCACCCACAAGCTGATCAACCCTCGTGTCGAGGAAATAAATAACCAGCGCATTGTATTCCTCTGCTGATATTCATCAAAAGTTTATTTATAGATTTCTGCTTTTTTTTTTTTAATACCACGGGTTCCTCATTCTGATTGGTCAGAAGAAATGGGATTGATTTTCTATAAGAGCAGCTGCAAGGCAAATCGCAGGTTTATATGAAAGCGCTCGGTCTAAATCAACCCTAATGCTTTAAACGAGTTTAAACTCTCTGTTCGGAATAGAGCTATAACTTTAAAGTGAAGTTTTTTCAACTTGGGGAAGTCTTCCTGTTTCTTGAAAGTCTGTTTCCTGGTTTGTCTTAGAAACTCCATGAAAGACATATGAGCTCCTGGAGGTCACAAGCGGGAGGGGTGGAGAGCGCTGCTCCTGAGCGCCGTCTCTGGTTGGTCGCTCTCGTTGATGGGTAGTGTCCTAAGAGACGGGCTGGAATTGGACACTACCAAATCAGGGGGGGAAATTCAAGGGGGAAAATAAGCGAGAAGTAGGAAGTAGGAGGTCAGGAGTAGCTCAGTGGTTAAAGGCATTGGACTATGGTTTGGAAGGTCCCAGGTTCAAACCCCATGACCACCAAATTACCACTGTTGGGCACTTGAGTAAGGCCATTAACCCTCAACTGCCCAGATGTGTAATGAGATAAAAATGTAAGTTGCTCTGGATGAGGGTGTTTGCCAAATGCCTAAAGGACTACTGATATCTGTTATAATGTTTGTAAGATTTTTTTAAATAATGGAAACAATGGAACGAGCAACAGAACATGTTGAGACGTGCGGTTATGGAAAAATAATCAACTTATCGTATCAAGAACTTCACAATCCCACTGATTACTTTGCTATAACAGCACGCCTCTAACTGTCTTACTGCTCACCAAAATGTATTTTTTTCCCTCCCAGCTTTTATTTTCTTATTCACTTATTTTCCTGCAACATTCTTAATGTTACAGTATCGACCGAGAACATATTCCTCCCTTTCTCTGGCTCGCGCTCTCCTTTTCCTTCGCTAACGAGCTCCCTCCCATCGCAATCGATAGTGCATGGTAATTGTCCGCTTAACATTCTGACAACAGCATCGCATCCTAACGAGCCGTCTGCTCTCGGAGGCACACTCGGCTCAGAGCGAGAACTCGCAGCGACTCCCTGACACAATCAGGGGAGCTGATCTAATTCTACCGCGCCAGTCCAAACACGCATTCAATTTGTTAGCGGCTTTAGCGAGCCCCTGGCGAGGCAGACGATCGGGAGGCCCTGAAGAGACGATTACTGCGGGCACTTGGCACGTGCGCCGTGATTAAAAGAAGCCCAGCTGTGTTAAAGTCAAAATTTCATTCATTATTATTGGTATTACGGTCTCGTGCTGAAGTCGGAGCAGAAAAATAACTGACGCGAGACAAGGTGAGTCCCTCTGTAAAAGCGGGACAGTGTCAACTGTCCGGAAAACTGCTGACGTGTGGAAGCTGTGCGAGAGAAACATCAGAGTGTGTGCTATATTTAAGATAATAACACGCCATTAAACTAATGCCGGATGACGTGATGAACAACAAGCGCAGGTGAACTGAATTAGCGCTATTAGCGGCGATGTTCAGAAACGTGGGCTAAAGGAAGCCGCGACTGGCTGAAAGGTCTATTTCGGGCAATAGTTATCCGTGCCAGTTTTGTGTCTGTGCATAGGAAGCTGAAGGTATTTTTTTTCTCATAATGTGAAAAGAAAGAAAAAAAACAAACAAAAAAAAACCTTGTGGAACACCTGGATTCTCTACTTCTTCCGGATGAGACGCCGTGTTCTTGTGAACGCAAATATCACACGTTACGTTGGGAAAAACTAGCCTAAAGCATGTTACCGCTCCGGAGACGATTATCTATAACGGCACATCTTTTATATTTATTAGAAATTTTTCATACTTTTATCATTTGTGAAAACTGTTTCAACAAACTTGAAGAACATCCATGAATCCGTGTTCTTATTAACATTACAGCATCAAACATTCCCTTACTCACCGCTTTCTCAAACTTTACAAAGTGATGGTACAAAGTGCTGACACTGGAGACTCCTTCCATCAGTCTCCTCCCAGAAATATCAACATATCCACGATCATGCGGGCTGAGGTTAAGTCTTTGGATACAGAAATGTCAATCTGCACGAACCTTTTAATCTACTACGGTCAGAGATGCTGGTATAAATAATAATAATAATAATAATAATAATAATAATAATTAATCGACATCTACGGATCAGGGTTAAGAATTCTACATTACTGCAGTGCAAATGCTTTTACTTTTAAAGCAAAGGAAAATTCGGAAACAGAAGATCACAAATGCAGAAGCGCCGAGATATCCAGTACTGAAATAAAAAGACATACAGTATATTTTACTTGAGTTGAAACTATTACACACTATTAGCGGGTTGATTTACCACGGTATGCGTAATGTAAGTGTTAGTAGACAGTGTTGTGTGTTAGTGGATCTTGCCAGGTGAACACACTCTCCTTTAACGTTCCCCACAAGAAGGCATCATGTGGTGTAAGATCGGGAGGAATGTGACGGGTACGGGAAGGAACGTGTTCTGCCACCTTTTGTAAACTCGGTCTCCGTTCACGACCTCTTCCGTATGAGCGGAAATAACACTCAACTATGGTATGAATACTTTTCCGTCCATCGAGAGACACATTTTCAACAACAACTACACAACACGACTTCCTTTCCACCTTTTCACTACAGGGAACACTGGTGTCTGGAGGAAGTGCACTTCTGAGATGCGCGAGTTTCAGTACTGGATATTTTGGCGCATATCGTATCTATACAGTATGAACTTTGCAGTAATTTACGTTGCTTTAACTTTTCACTTTTTTCCACTTTTTAACACTGTTACCAAATTAGTAACCTTCTGAATAAGACGTACTTATAAATGTGGAAAAAGATGATTTTTTTTTTCCCCGTCACTGCATCGAAGTGAAGTCACGATGACGTCATCCTTTGTGTCACCACTCAATATTTCACTCATAATATTAGGCCTTGTTCGGTCTGCAGGCTAATCCTAATCTCTTTCACAAGTCTGATCTTTGTTACTGACTCTCCACACTGTTATCTGAAAGCGATCTGATCGGATTCGACTCTGTTCAGACTGGCAGCCCAAATCCGTCTCACTTACATGCGCTGGTTTCTGTGGTTCCATCTGAATCCCCTTTCTCGTCCGCAGGGTGATATTTCCTGATATATCGCCCCGTTTGTGGTTTGTGTCTACATTCTCCTGTACAGATGCAGCGCCCTAAAGTGCCCCAGACATTTCAGTTTGTTCTCTATCCAGGGACTGATGTTCCTCATTTCCATCTCCAGTTCATCCGTTGTCTCCCTGCTCGTGGATCCATAACCAAACCACGTGATCACGTGGACGGAATGGACAGAAATCCGATAGACTGAGACACGTCTTTAGGAATCTGATTTTAAACTGCCTTTGTATGTGATTCAGATCGGATTAGCAAAAATCTAATTCAGTTTTACTGTTCAGACTACAAGAAAACAATCTGATTCGGATTTGGACTGGATTCGGCCTGGCAGTCTGAACAAGGCCAAAACATTTTCTGATATTTAATCTAGACTGTGTTAACTTTCACACACTTCGCCCTCTCTTTGCACTCCTCCTCACTCCTTATATGGCAGTGCTTCCCATGGTTTATCGCTGGATGTCTATAAAACTCCCCCACCGGATTTCTAAAGAACATGCGAATGTTCAGGGCGTCCTGCTCTTTTTTATAAGCGATGTATGTTTACTCAGGGTGTCTGGCTCAGAACTTACTTCCTTTCCTATGAATAAAAATGAATAGACTGATTGACAGGTGATCAACAAACGTGTCTGAGCACAGCGGACAAATCTAGCGGTTCACCCGCCGATTGTAAACCTTAAACCTAAAACACGATGTGATGAATTAATATCCGAAAACAATAACAAAGGTATTAAAACTTGTCAAACTGTCAATTATAACAATTTCCCCCCTTTAATAAAAGCCCGTGGCTGAGTATGTGATAACTTTAACAGCTAACGTCATGCATTTCACCTAACTAGCAAGCAGAGCGTGATGCGTAAATGGCAAACACTTACTCGATTGAAATCAATCATCTAATTACAGTTATTAAAGGTGTGTCATTATGAGAGGGTAAGAACTGAGGATAGACGGATAAGAGGTGAAAATGAATTATTCTATTAAATTAATCTCGTTTTTGTTTTCTGTCTTGAAACATAACTGTTATAATATATTTGAAATATATTTTTCACACTTCTGAAGCATGCATTTAAATCAGTGCATTTCCATTTCCATCCAGGATTTTACAAACTTTCTTAATCGCATTCATTCCCCCATTCTATAACTTAAAACAATACAGTACACAGTAGACCAACACCAACTAATATGATCTCGCAGGACAAAACCAGATGTGTCATTTACAGGCAGGCAGAAGAGCGTTAAGGCTTCGGTGTAGAAAATGCTTTATGTAAATGGGAATCCGTTCTGCTCCGCAGCAGATGTTGAAGCCGAATGTGGAACTGATGGGAACTGATAGGAGTCCGCGTTAGACACGGCGGCGCGAGGCATTCTCGGGATTGTTTGGATTCTACATACTTTACGGCTCTTTAAGGAGTCCCGGAATCAGCTGAGATCTGCAGAGAACCCGGACGCCAAGCTTCCACGAGATCGACGAGAGACTGACAGATTGGCTGTAAAAAGACACGACCCATGAGATAACCCTGTTCGCACGATGCATGTTGGAGCTGTCAGGTGCCAATCTTCAGCATGAGGCTTCTTTTTTTTTTTTTCTTTTCCTTGCTGTTTAGAGTTTAAACAGATTTTGGCCCGGTGCCTAAAATGAAACCCGTCTTGTCGAGTGAACTGTTGAACTCCAGGCCGCTCCAGGAACTCTGCGGGAGCTGGAGGAAGTGTGATGCTTAAAGGAGCAGTTTGTAATTTTTATTGCATGAAATTGGAATTAAAAAAAAAAAAAAAAGGAGAGAAAAAAAAACACTGCCAGGTTTTCCATGTGCAACAACTCTGCTGGCGTTATTGGAAAAAAAACGAGCCGAGCTGAGATGATGCGTTGTAGCTGTGAGGAATCATTTCAGCGGCACATAATTTAAAATACTTCAACAGGCACATTTCAATTTGCATTATTAAGTTTTAAGTGTACTTTGAAAAGCCGAATGTGTAAATTAGGTGCAACAACTAAAACGTGCTGTTTTTGAAAAATAATCTGTTGTCGTTGATTATTTTCCTATTAAAACGCGACTTGGAGTGATTTATCCCTCTTATAACTCAGGGACTCACCACTGACTCACATTATTATTTAATTAATCAAAGGACATCGTTATTTCTATCCGTTTGTAGCATTTAACATTTTTACATTTAACATTTGGAACATTCAGTCAGTTCCAGTCAACACTTATGTCATGCAGTTGTAAACAGAGGTAAACAATCCGTTTCATAAAAATTATATACAGTGGTACCTCGGCATACGAATTGTAAATTTTACGGCTGAAGAGCTGAAATTTTGCAAGAAATTTGCCCTGGCATATGAAGCATTTTCTGCATATGGTCTCCGAGTGGCGCAGTGGTAAAGTGCTCGCTCTATCATCCGGAGGTCGCTGGTTCGGTTCCCGGGTGATGCTGTAACCTCTCGCAGCCGGAGGTCTAGAGGTGTAGCTCAGTGGTTAAGGCATTGGACTACGGTTCGGAAGATCCCAGGTTCAAACCCCACAACCACCAAGTTGCCACTGTTGGGCCCTTGAGCAACTGCTCAGATGTATAATGAGGTAAAAATGTAAGTCGCTCTGGATAAGAGCATCTGCCAAATGCCTAAATGTAAATGTAAATGTCTAGAGAGAGCTGATTGGGGAGGGATGAGAGGTACTTAGTGCTCCCACATTAAACAGGGGCGTCTGTGAGCTCACGCAAGCGGAAGGAACGGATAGCGCTGTCCTCCGAGTGTGTTACCCCTAACGGTGCGTAAGTGAGCAGAAAAGATGCGGCTGGCTGGCGTCACGTGGTTCGGAGGAAACAGTAGTAGTTATAGTAGTAACAGTAACAGTAATAGTAGTAGCGACGGGGAGGAATTGGACACGACTGAATTAGGGAGAAAATTCGGGGGGGGGGAAGCATTTTCTGCATATGAGCAGCCGAGCCAGTCGTGAGTACTTCTGGTTGCACGAACATCTGTTAGCCGATCAAAACTTGATTGTCAGTTTAACTTCATTTACCAATCTTTTCTAAATGTTTTGATTGTTTTTATATGCAAAAATATGATTATAGTGATAGAAATTGGTAATATTCTTTGTGCGGCTGGAGCGGATTATCTGAATTTACAATATTTCCACCTTTGGGAAACTGCTTTTCTCAATATGAAATTTCACATTTTATATATATATATATATATATATATATACACAGTGGTGCAAAAAAGTATTTAGTCAGCCACCAATTGAGCAAGTTCTCCCACTTAAAAAGATAAAAGAAGCCTGTAATTTTCATCATAGGTATACCTCAACTATGAGAGACAAAATAAGAAAATATAATACATACAGTATATGATCATACATATCTCACTATAGCCTTACAAAGCTGCAAAGTTATGTTTCTCTGTATCGTAAAACTAGCTAAGCACTTGACACTGGAGACTCCTTCCATAAATGCCATCAAACCATCTATATACAGAAACCTTCAAGAAATTTCAAGAAAGAATCATTGTCTCTAGACTTTCTTGAGTGTCTGGTGTACAAACCCCTTATGGTCTCAGAGCTGCTGTTGTTAAGAATGAATCGAAGGCTTTTGACCAATTGGAACCAAGCATCCGATATTTAGATCTCAAGTGCTTATTTAACGTATACGATCCAGAGGAAAGACACGCAGAGTCAGGCTCGTCACATGACCTCTTGTACACATATATATATATAAAATATTACAATATTTCCAAGCCCTCGTAGTTCATTTTTTAAATATCTTTATGGGACACGGGTATCCAAGGGCCTATCAAAACAAGGCCTCGGTTCTGTAACCTATTCTCTATCCATGGCTCCTCAACAGCTGTTTTGTAATTAGTCTGCAGGCGTATAATAGACTTTTATCGCTCCAGGGACAGTAGTGCACACTTCAGTTTGTTTCAGCTTGACTGGGTTAGCTTGAGCTACCCAGCTAAGAGAGAGAGAGAGAGAGAGAGAGAGAGAGAGATTTGGGGTTTACCCACTATTCTGTTCTGCAGCCCACTGTGGATGAGGCGCCGTCCCCGAGTCTGGACTCGTCTCGCTGCGGCTGTGTAAAGTCAGATTTGTCGGTCTGTTTCCATGTTCGCGTTCACCTGCTCTAGCTTCGGCTTGCATGAATGTTATATAAATGCTTTATTCTGAAGAGGCCACTTTTAAGGGACGACTGGCTGCTGTTTCACTACTTCACAGAGTTTAGTCAGAACACCTGTAATGTTTTTAAAGAAGCTCCCTTGTGCTCATTTAAGCACGCTTATATAACATTAAAGGTGCCGTGTGCCATGTTGAGAAATCCTAAGTATCTGACTAATAAAATGACACTACAGTTATCCGCAGACATCGGCGTATTACATTGCGATTGACTTAAATCCCCGTCTGTAAACTTAAAAAACACACAAGAAAAAAACATAGCGCTTTCATCCCGACGCACAGAAAGTTAAGCTTCCGCTAAGCCTACGTTAATCGATCTTTTCACTACTTCACTTCTCCTGACTTTGTGCCTACAGACTCCGCCTGACTCTTTCACATCTTTCTATTCTTCTCCACGAGGCACCGAGCCAAGCGAGAGAGAGAGACAAAGAGAAAGAGAGAGAGAGAGATGTGTTCGGAGGGGGAAGCAGAACAGCCTGCAGGTATATAAAAGCAAGGAAACTTTAGGAGGAAAAAAATACACACTTCACTCTATCACCTTCACACATTCCATCTCACCTGCATCCCACCTCTACATAAAGAGAAAAAAGAAATGTGCGCCGGAACCAGACAGGCTGGTCCCATCGCTCTTCGCCCGGGCCGGCTACCGGATCTGAAATGTATCACTTCACACCAGCCCGACTGACATCAAGTCCCTGCGCGGCAGAACTTCACGCTGCTACGTTTAAATGTTTAACGAAAGCTAATGAAAACAGGAGAAAAGTTCGGATAGTTTTTTTTGATGTTTTAATCATCATAACATTCGGGGTCAGCTTGCGACATGTCTTCTTTTTTAAAAACCGTAGCTGGTCGTTATTAATTAGGAGGAATGATAACGAGCTTGTGCAAAATTTCAATCCTCCGTTTTCCCAACGACGCGCATTGTAGGCTAATTGCCATTTCTGAAGTGTATAATAATCCCAATTTGTCTGATGTGTAACCCTCATTGTGTCCCCTGTGATAGGCCCCACCCCCTCTTTGATCCTACCCACAATAAACACAATAAACAAGCTGTTTATTTAACATCGACCGAAGGAGTCACCAGTCCCAGCGTCTACTCTGTAATTATTTCCGCCATGGAAACGTCTTCAGGATTTTCCACTTTCTCATTAACATGACGCGCAGTCTTTGACTATTTACAGCTGCTACGACGACAGGTCGAAGTATGATGCGTCACTGTTTAATCAGTTATGAAAACACTTACAAGCTGTTGTTTACTGCTTTACAGCACCGCACTCGGAGTCTTTCGAGGGATTCCAGCCGTCCGATGCACGTTGCATTTCTCCGTATACCGGCACCTAGAATTTTAGTGCACGTACGGCTTGTTTGAAATTAGTTTATATGACCTATGATGATGATGATGATGATGATGATTACTTCCTGTCATAAAAGCAGAACACGGGCCGCTAATCAGCTGCAGCTTGAAGCGGGTAACAAGGTTTATCCTTGAATCAATCGACTGTACTGAATGAATCATCAAAAAACGAAAGCAAAACACCTTAATCTTCATGGAATTTAGGTCATCGATAAGGAAGCCAGGTGTTTTCTGTTTTCTTGCTTATTTTGGAGTCGCTTTGCTTTTTTTCCTTGGTAATAAACGATAATCATCTTTTGCGGTCATTGCAGATTTTCCGTTCTGACTTTGCACTATTTGCACGTGAATTCGTCAAACCAGGCATCTTAATGAACCACAGCCGCAAGGAGGGAAAAAAATAAATAAATATATATATATATATACAGTATATATAGCTGTACTGTATATCTCCACACAAATGAAGGTACCAGTAGCCTGCAGGAGAATTCGTTTATCTCTCGCGGCTATATTTAGAGAAACTTGTCTTAACTACATTTTTTTTGTCGTTGTTGTTGTTGAGTTCAAAATTGGTGCGAAGCTCATATGTGCTATAGGGCATACTGTATTTCCTGGAAAATCAGTGCGCTGATAGCTGTAACAGGATGTGCGGGGGATGAAGGTTTGCGTTTCAAGAGGCGCCAGATCAAAACCAAAGCATCCTGTGAACACCGAAGTCGATCTTTACTGTAAAATGGGTGAAAAACCCAAAGTGCTTGTCACAACGTGGTGAAGACGAGTGTCTTCACTTAAACGCTTTCCCCAAAGATTAATAACGCATTATAGAATAATTATATAAGACTGTCCTGGATCATAATAATTATAATAATCATTATCATAATAATAATAATAATAGTAAGCATAATCATAATGCATTATTACTATAATTATTTATGGGTATTATAATAATATCATTTGTCTTTCAAAATATTAACGTTAACATTTAATTTAAGTGAATATGCTAGTTTAAAAATGAGAAGTAAAGATGTGAAGAAAGAGAATTTTGAGTGTAAACATTTTGTATTTTTGGGACATACTGTACTTTATTTCATGTAGGGTGTATATATTTTAAAGGTTTATTTATGTGAAGTGATAACTTTTTTTCTGGCTTCCACTACAAATTATATATATAAAAAAAAATAATAATAAATAATAATAATAATAATAATAATAATAATAGTGACCATTTTACTTATTCCCATCTTCACAACCATGGTAGGACCTCCGGTCAACATTCACACACGCATTCACACACTATGGGAATTTGGGAAAGCCAGTTAGTCTAATCTTTGGACTTTGGACTGTGGGAGGAAACCTGAGTACCCGGAGAAAACCCACCAATCACGGGGAGAACATGGACACAGACCCAAGGTGATAGGCCCTGGAGGTGCAAGGCGATAGTGCAAACCACTAAGCCACTTTGTAGCTAATAATAATAATAGTAATAATAATAATAACAACAATATATTCCTTGTTCAGCACATTTCAATATTTAAAACTTATTAAAACATTTCTAGAAAATGCATGCCAACTCAACGTAGCATGGTTCATACTATGACGCTCTGTATTGAACAACGTTGTGCTGAATATCAGCATGGCATGGATGCAGTTATAAGCATGAGGTCATAGACCCCAAGAAAGGGATTTTGGATTTAGTCTTGTGTTAGAAGCTAGTTTACTTTATAAGGTTTGGGTGTTAGCCGTTAACAGAACAACACGGACGATTCAGAGGAGATTCAGAATGACTTACAAGCAGTTACTAAGCATATGGCATGTTGTTTAAGATGATATAACATCATCAGATGTGTGTTCTAGCTGAAAGTGCTCCTGTGGCTGGGTGTGAATGTGGGTTTTGGCAGGCAGCTGCTCTCTCCTCAGTACTGCGGACCGTACAGACCTACTTTCTCACCCATGCTGCGTTCGACAGTTAGTGTAATTAACGATTGTTAGAACAGCTGGGACACGGAGTACTTATAGCTAAATGTCACAGTGCAGTTATGCTCAATCATCATCACTATTGGAAACCCTCCCATCCAAACAGATCACTCGGCCAGAATTAACTGTTGTATCTGAGCAAGCAGGAACGCATCCAATAATTTTACTCAGCACAACTTGGTCATAAGAAAAATACTGAATGCATTGAACAAGGTCGGTAAATAAGAGCCTTGTTTTGTTTTGTTTTGTTTTTTTTCCTTCCCATGATGTTAACGCCCTGAAGGAACATAAAAAATACATGGAAGAAAAATAAATCTCCTTAAAAAATATTACATAGGGGAAAAAAATTAATAAAAAAAAAAATATATATATATATATATATATATATAGTAATTTAATGTGAGATCTCAAAAAAAAAAAAAAAAAAAATCACAAATGACTCATATATACTTCCAGGGCTTTTAAAGTGCACTTGAAATCAGGAGTTAAGTTTCTAGGTTTCTAACCAATAGAAATTCATATCAACGAATCAAAATGCAGTAGGCGGGACTTCTTAACCTCACACGAGCTTGCTGACAGTTTTGCAATCATTCATTTATTCGTATTTTTCTTCTTATTATTATTATTTCAATAATCATAATCATTACTTAAATGTAGTTTGGACAGACACTGAGATTTAATAAATAAAAAAAAACATTGTGCTAAACTGCGCTAAAAAAACACAACATCTAAGTCTAACCAATCATAGATGGGATTGAGTTCCTCCAACCAATCATGATGCAGAAGGCGGGATTCATTAAGCTCACTTAGAGGCTTGCTAACATTTTCGCAGTTGTGATTTTTATTTATTTATTATTACAAATAAAATATAATTTAAAAAAAACTATTTGTATAGAAATTACTCTTATTACATTGATCCAAATATACATCTATGTAATTTTTTTTTATCCTATAACTCTTATGTCCTATGTTCCCTTAAGGCCGTCAGTAGGTAATACTGTGTAAGATGTAATATCTGACACCTCTTTGCTCTATTCCCCCCATTCGCCACTTCCCACTCATTAGCAAGCTTGAGTCGTTTGTACCGAATGCAAAACAACAAAGGAAAAAAAAAGGCTAACAGTTAAACTCTCCAACATTCCCCAGTACTAAAACCTAATCAGTTTTTCTCGGAAACAGCGGGGCCTTTTGAGAACAAACCGTAACTGCCCCCCGTGGCGTCCCAGTGCTAATGCTCCACAGAGCCGCCCTGTGTATTCAGCACCTTTTGCCGTAATACGCCTCACTATTTACACTAATCTGGCTTAGCGGCGAGCCCGAAGATCCAAATAGTGCAGCCTCAAAGCACAGAAAGCTGCTTCATTAAAGCCACAAATCCCTTGCTGTTGGCAAACCCATGACCCAGCGTTCACCTCGTCCCTCGTCTCTCGCTCCTCCTCCTCCTCCGTCGCCCTCTACCTGCGCTGTGCGGACCGCGCGGCCCTGATTCGCAGGTGACCACCGCGCTCGCGTTATCCCAGCAAGGACAAACAGGAAGAGCAAATCCCTAAAGAGTGAGCGAGGGATTATCTCGGGGGAGGATCACACAGAGTCCTCTCAGCCCAGGAAATCGGTCCTCGCTACTGTTTTTAAACAACGATCCAGCTGAACTTCCTGCCCAGACAGGAAGTCAACTATATATCGTGTATAAACAGCACGGGCTTGGGCTGCTACGGATTTTTTCTAATCGCTCAGATCAAGGGAATAAAAAAAAAAAAAAAAAAAAAAAACGAGTTGTGGGAAAACGGTTTAATCTGTCAATCTGGGTTTGGGTTCTAGTTGGTTTTTATGCACTCGGTGACCTCTTTATGCAGATAATGAACATAACAGCTGCCTGTATTCTATGGTGAAACTTTGTGGTTTTAAAGCTTTAAGAAAAAAAATAAATAAAAACTTAAGGGGTTTGCTCTTCCAAGAAAATAATCCACAACCCTGTTTTGTGTTCAAACACAGCTCAGTGTATTATTTTCCTATGACGACACCTTTCTCTTACAACAGCAATTTGCTGACAAATACACTTTTACACTTAACATGTGGTTACATTTTATGATGTGGAAATTAGTCGGGCGTTCCCATACAAGCATGTTTTATTTTTAATTAAAACTGTCATATTACTATAGACAATCAGGAAACGATGATCAAACACTCATAATGGCGACTCCTCCCTTAATTGTCAAATAAACGTCACCATAGCAAGAATTACACGCCTTTGTTAGTTTGCTTATTATTAGTCTTAAATGATGTGCGGCTTCAAACGCGCATTCTATAATAATTGGTTATAATTTATGAGAATTAATGGACGATTAAAGGATTACAATATCCTGGAAAGTGTATTACAGCAAGCAACCAATCAGAACGCACAATCCGACAACACTATGATTTTAAAAGAAAAAGTGATATTTATACAAATAAAAGAGAGGTTTTGTCCGTACATTGGTCAGAACCCGCTTCTTTAATGATCTTTACGTTTCATACATTGAAAGACCCGAAGTCAGTCTCTCTGACTGTCCAGACAGATTTTGTCGCAGCATCACGTAAAACTGGTTTTAATGAATTTTATGAAACTTTTGCAGTAATTAGATCTCTGCCTGAAGTTTAACCTGCACCATAAGTGAAATCAAAATGTTGAGTAATAGCGATGTTATGAACAGTTACAGTATGTGTCGGATTTAATAATCTACTTTAAAATAATCTACTAATGCGCTACTGTCTCAAAGTAAACAAACACCTGCACCAATAGATATTAATTAGAAAAGATAAACTGAATATTTTTACTGGGATTAGTTCATATTTTCACTTTGGCTGAAATAACAGTGCTGATGTAGTATAAGGCCTTGGGTAGCTCAGTGGTTAAGGCATTGGACTATGGTTCAGAAGGTCCCAGGTTCAAATCCCACGACCACCAAGTTGTCCATATTGGGCCCTTGAGCAAGGCCCTCAACTACTCAGATGTGTAATGAGATAATAATAATATCATTGATTACATTAAAGATCATCATATTATTTATAGCTTTAACCTTTGAACTATTTCTACAAACTCTTTAACCGTCAACTAACGCTAGTGAGAAATTAATCAGACCAATCAGAATGCAGAACCCAACAACACTATGGTGTAAATTAAATTTTGTTTTTAAATGCTATAAAATGTAAAGAGTTTATAGTTGCTTGCTTGGGAGTGTGCCCGAAGCGTCTGGCGTAGCTGCGTGACAGCGTGTGTGAACGTGTTCGTATAGCGCTGCTCCCTGCGCTGCCTCTGCCAAACCACTCTGCCAAGTTTGCTTAACGAATATATAGTTAATGAAAGAGTGGTTTGCAAAAGGCACAGGGTATAAAACCACAACCACAAGAAACAGCATACCTTCCTTCCAAAACACACACACACATTACTGTACATATACACAGACGCGCACACACACACACACACACGCTCGGCTGAATGGGAGCCAGACGCTTTGCCCTCATCCAGCAAACTCAGTATGTGATCCACAGGTCCGTGTTTGGTTTTCACTCCACTTTATTTGACATGTAGAGACGGAATATCACATCACACGCCCCCCATTCGACACTCTCGCGCGGGGCCACTCGCTGAGGCTCTCTCTCTTTCCCAGAAAAAGAAGCTGACTGACCCTGGGACCTCTCACCCTTTGACAAACGATTCCGGAACACTCGCACAGCTTTTACACATTAGCGGTCTTACACCATTTAATTTATACGGATCGGAAAAACGACACGCATTTCACAAGTCATCGTCATGTTGTTTTCCCAAACACAATTTTTTTTAATAGATGTAAAAAGTCCTGTGAAAGGTCTGGAATGGACCTGCCACATCCTGAAATTCAAGACATTGTATAAATAATATGTAATCATGTGAAAGAATAATGGCGTCACAGTGGTGGAGTGGTTAACACTGACGCCTCGCACCTCCAGGGTCCGGGTTCAGTTCCCGCCCTGGGTCTGAGTACATGGAGTGTGCATGTTCTCCATGTTATCTCGGTGGGGTTTCCTCCGGGTACTCCGGTTTTCTCCCACAGTCCAAAGACATGCAGATTAGGCTAACTTTCGTTCTTAAATTGCCTGTAGTGTGTGAATGTTGACAGGAGGTCCTACTACAGTCATAAACAATGGAATAAATACAGTGGTCACTATACGGTCCCTGGTTGGACTGCAGAGGTTCCTAGATGGATGGACGAATTCCCAAATTGTGCAAATGAGCATGTAAGTGAGTGTGTGTGTGTGTGTGTGTGTGTGTGTACTATGATGGACTGGCAACCCGTCCAGGGTGTACCCCGCCTTTTTCTGACCTATTTCTGAGATAGGCTCCAGCCCCCCCGGATATACAGGATAAAGTGGTATAGACGATGAGTGAGAGAGAGTGAAAAGCTGCTAAAAGAAATGAAAGAAACGTGAAATTAAACTGATGTAAAAAAAATAATTAAAAAATGTAAAACTAATGCAAACTAAGGAATAATGTTTAAATATCATGTGTGGATAATGCAAGCCACTGTACCATGCACAGGGTCATCCCTTTGTTCCCAGGGTCCTCGGGTCCTCAGATTTATATGGCACATAATAGGAGCATGACAAAGTTCTCAGAGTCCTGTGGTCCCAGTTCTAGGGTTCCACTATTCCCAGGTCCCTATTTTTCTAGGGTCCCATAGGTTTGTTTCTTTTTTTTAACTGTTTGATGAAATTCTTTTTAGAGATCTCCAAAACCAGATACAATGTTAATCATTAGATTAGCTGTTTTTAAATATTGTAGCTTTAAGACTTTGTTCTGATAAAATAAACTGGATCATATTCAGGAAATAATTGACCTGGATATGGGGAACCTGTTGGACCCTGGAAACATAGGTACGCTCCCCTGTCAACTACATGTATCAAGTCAAATCATTTATAAATGATAAATCTCAAATATGGAAAAAAAAAAAAAAAAGGAAAAAAAAGGAAAAAAAAATATATATATATATATATATATTAGGGCCGGGACTTTAACGCGTTAATTTAGATTAATTAATTACACAAAAATAACGCGTTAAATTTTTTTTACGCATTTTAATCGCACTTATTTTTGCACATGTCTAGCGTTCAGACAAAAACAAACCACAGTGAACATGGACAAAGAAGCTGATGAGACCGCTTTGGTTGGCCCTGTGGATG
>JAQMYL010000038.1:3005560-3031193 GCA_030014365.1 Clarias pachynema
CACACACACGTGTGTGTGTGTGTGTGTGTGTGTGTGTGTGTGTGTGTGTGTGTGTACGTCTGTATAAATATATCTATAGCATGTCTGAATTCGTATTGCAAGACCTGGATTGATTTCATGAGGGAAAAAGGCAGACGCTCCCACATCCCTATTGTTCTAAATAAATAAGCGCCTGGCTAGACGGTGGGGAGATAAAAATATTCCTCACTCTCATCTTTCCACTCGAATACTCCGCATGAAGACTTGCGTGCCACTCAGCTGGAGCCCAAAGCGTCTCCTCTAGTCCAAAATCGCAATCTAGCACTTTGGAGCAAGTTAAAATAACACGTGGCGTGTGTTGGGAGGCGATGTGTAAATCGTCAGCTCGCACCACTCGCGTGTTTTTCTGTCGCCGACACACACTCGGGACAGTCACCTGTTAAATGTGAAGTCTCACCTTGTCTTAGCCTGATTTCATCTGCAAATGAAATGCCGAGGGGGGTCTACTGGGCATTCCTGCTCTTTAGCACATGAAAGATTTTTTTTTTTATATATATTTAAAAAAAATAATCTACAGTAACTTACATTTAACTTTACTTCATCATTGTTAGATATTTCAAGACCTACTTTTCCACTTGCTTAATATTGATTTGCTTCTCACAAAAGCATCAATAAAGCATCTTTGTTTAAATTTATTTATTGATTTTTATTTTAAACAGCGCAACTTCTGAAACGTCTTTTTATTTTTTTTCCTTTTTTAACTGGCCCAATTCCATTTTCGCATCCCGTCTATTGTTTCCACCTCTGCTCTCTCAGCTTTGCCCTCTTGCCCCCGCGGCCAGCTGACGTGGCACTGCTAGTAAACACTCATTCTTTTGCTGAGCTCTTTTTCCCTTCTTGAGAATTTAGATGTTTTTATTAGTTCTCTCCTGTTGTTCCTCGTTCTCCTCACGTCTACATCAGTGATACTCATTTTCTGGCTGCATGTTTACAAGAACATGTGATGGAATACACTGTAAAATGACACTAATGATGATGAGGAGGCTCGTCTCATATTAACAGATTTGTTATTTAAGAAATGAAACACTTCGGGGTGTGCCGTTATAAGAAAATAATCAACAGTACTGTGTTGCGAAGAAGTGTAGCAGCTACTCTTACCACCCCTGAAGCTGATCATTTTCCTATGGAATCACATGGCTAAAGGGCTTTATTCATCATTCAACACAACAATTTGGCAACAATTACCATTTTCATTTATTACATTTAATTTGGAGAGATATTTCAATAGGGGCGTGCTGTGGTGTCTGGCACCAGGACCTTGGCAGCGGATCCTTAGGGTGCTGTGGGTTGCAGGGTGGCTCCTCCATTGAATGGACTTCTTTGTGCGGCACATCCCATGAGTACTCGATTGAATTGGGATCTAAGGAGTTTAAAGGCCGGATCAGCAGCCTTGACTCCTTTGCCTGCTGGGTTCCCATGCATGGCTGACTTTGGTGCACTGGGTGGTTCTTTGCATTGACTTTTTTTGGTCATTTGTGCTGCAATGGCTTTTCTACGGGATCAGACCGGACTGGTTAGCCAGTGGTCCCAGTGGTCATGGGTGAGCCTTGGGTGGCTATGATTCCGTCACCAGTTTCCTGGTGTAGTGTTGGTGGTCAATATTGTGCAGCTCACTTGGTGGTGTTCTCGAGGATATGGCAGATCAGTGTATATTAATTGAACATCCATTTTTTTGGAAGGAGTCTCCAGTGTCAGTGTTTTGTACCAGTCAGTTGTAAAGCTCTAATCTTAGTTTCCATGCATGGGAACATCTTCAAGAAAGAAACGACTACCATTTGGCTATTATGGATACGATCATTTAATAACATTGTTTATAGTTATGCTTAATTAGATACAATAATGATAAAAGTAGGTATAATGATGTTCATTCCTAAAAACAATCCTATTGCGAATAAATGCTATTGTATAAGAGGAATAAAACAGTAATTCGGTTCAGTGTCAGGCTGCATGCCATCACGCTGGCTTTGCCTATTTTCCACTAACAGTATGATTTATATTTTGTTCTCAGTTTGTCTTTTTTGCATTCTTTCGACATTTCTTCATCCATGCAAAGTATCGCAACAGATGCAAACCTCGCCAGATCTATGATGTGTAATTGCATTAGTGGGTTCTCTGAAAACAGAATGAATAGGATGCACGCTATGAGAGCCTTGAGAGACCTGTTGCATGGTTCGCTCACACATTCATACTATGATACTGTTTACGCATCTAGAGATTGATATAGATAGTTGTTTATAAGCATTGTCCTATTAAATT
The DNA here is from genome assembly GCA_030014365.1 of Clarias pachynema. Taxonomy (NCBI): domain Eukaryota; kingdom Metazoa; phylum Chordata; class Actinopteri; order Siluriformes; family Clariidae; genus Clarias; species Clarias pachynema. The sequence continues at coordinate 3,007,856 of JAQMYL010000038.1, forward strand.
GTGTTTGTCCTAACAGGTCGCATTTCAAGGTGTACAACTTTTCTCCCTGTAGTTTTCCAGCATCTTTTAACCATCATACTTTGGTCTTGGGTTTGTTTTCCCCAGCATCTTTTTACAGAGCATTTAATTCGCCTGACGAAATGCGTGCAACTTGAGAAACAGCCTGTATTTGTTATTTAGTACAATGAGCTTTTTGGTTATTTAATTTCTAAGGCGTGATTAGATAATCAGGCTCATGGTGTTGTGGCAGCAATAATTATAAAGGTCAAAACACTTGTGTAATAGGTTAATAGCATAATGGTGCTTTCTCTGGCATTGTATGTAGCCTGTTAGTGACCAGATGGGTGCCATCTGTGATCTGTGATACTGCAAGATGTAAGTTTCTCACTTACATGAAGAATGAATTTTAGGAAATATACAGTGTTGTCAGGTCTCTCTTTCTATGTCCCGAAAATGTCTTCTGTATGATACGGAATTGTATGCGTTCATAAGAATAACGGTACAATTAGATTAAGTGTAGACTACAGATGGGTGACGTGACAAAAATATCACCATGCTTAAATAAATTTCTACAATATACAGGAATGGTTTGCTTTCACAAACTGGCAGTAGGGTCGCATTTGGAATGGAACTTTTAAAGTTGATTATATTCCTATGATTGTTTCATTTCTTGTATTCCGACAAAATTCGCAACTAGTCATTGAATAAAAATGAAAGAGACGTGCACTTATGTTTAAGATCTAAAACTACATCAGGATAATCAGTAAAATATGAACATTTTCAACATCAAATCAACTGCGTCCAATCATCCACTAGATATCTGGAAAATACCTGAGAAATATTTTGTTGTTTCAATATTTTATTATTACATTTCCCAGCCCTTCTAAAACCAAGTACTGACATAACCAAATGATGACTTGTGCTGTGTTAGAATGTAAATTCAGGGGACAAACTAATGAGGAAGTTCTGGGATATAGATAAAAAACCAGGTAAACACGGCCATGTGCTTTGTTTCAGTCTAGACATTGTTTTACATGTTGAATGTAATGGCACCCTTATTACAAAACAATGGCTTTAGTTTCTCCTGATTTGTTCAGACCTAATTAGAGAGTGCATGTATTTCATATTATATTTTACCATACGCACACACACACACACACACACACACACAGCCTTAATCCTCTATTTGTGTTCGCTTCTTAGTAGGGCTCTCAAATTCCTCAAAATGGATTAAATGGATTACATTTCTTAGACGACCCAGGAGCCACATAAACATCCTCATCATGAGCTTTTATAAATATAGAATATACATATCAATCAGTTTATATAACAAATGGCTTCCAATGAACTATACATGTCCACTCTGAAATCAGCCCCATCGTGGGGTTATAAACCTCATTTATAGCACAGTTTATATCCAGTAAAACACCAAAATGCACATTAAAAAAAAAAAAAAAAGACTGAATAAATACAATTTTATAAATAATGTTGGTGAAATTTTAATAGAAAATTTAAATAAAATTTTAATTGTGTGAAAACAAATGAAATGATATTAAACACCTACAAATACACAGATGAGGGGTTTTCAGGTTAAACCATGTGATGACATTTACAGAAGACTTCAAGCACAGTACGGTGGTGAGACTCTTAGACGCAGTGAAACATTTGAACGGTGCAATCGTTTTAAAGAAGGCTGTACGTCCAAGGAATGACGATCCCAGCCGAGGTGGCTCGGGATCCGGACTAGGAGTTATTGCCACATCCACCGTACAGTCCTGACCTCGCTCCAAGCCATTTCCGCATGTTTGCGGCATTAAAGGAGTTCCTGGGGGGCCGGCGTTTCAGACGTTAATCAGACAGGCAGTCCGATCATGGAGGAAACATTTTACCTTGATAGTATCCAAGCACAACAGGGAATTTTATAGTGAAATAAATGTTGTTGAGTTTTTACTTATACTCTTATACTCATATAACTTATACTGTATTCTGTTGTACTGTTCTGCACAATCAAAAGTCCCCCCCCCACACACACACAAACTCACACTGTATAATCATTTAAAATATTAATATTAATATAAAATGTATGCATATATTAAAACACTATAAAAACAAAGTGCTGGTATTAATTCAATATTATTAAGGATTTTTATTATGTGTTTTTGTTATGCATTTTACAGTTTTATTAACTATTATTCTACTTTTGTCTCAAATTGTTGATTATCACTATTATTATTATTATTATTATCATGATTATTATGCCCATTCATTTGAGCTCCACATCCTATGTCACGGAACAGTGTCAGAAACTCAACCCCTTTCATGTGACAGGCACCTGCACTCTTCCACAACATTAGCTGCTAACGTAACCCATTTACGGCTGTCCAAATTTAGACCGAGAGGAAATTAAATATGACTTCTTTGAGCGCCAGACGAGAGATTGTGCAGTCTCTGCGAAGCTCCAGCTATGCACAGTTTCTAGGTCAAGTGAATAAACATTGGCACTATCAAACGTATCTTCACACGAGACGAGACACAGTGAGTGAGAGAGAGAGAGAGAGAGAGAGAGAGAGAGAGAGAGAGAGTGTGTACAAGTGAGAAAGTGAGTCGAAAACTTTTTCTCTCCTCAACAAAGTTGCTGAGGAACCTGTTTCATCAAGGCGAAAAATAACCGGCATCACGTAGAGCTGAGAAAAACGTACCAAAGTGCTGATTCGGATAAAAAAGAAATGACACGTCGGGATTGACACATCAACAGGCTCACTGACAACGAGACGCTAATGTGCTTGCGCTATGCTACAGTACGCCTCCTGACGCTATATAAAGCCTCTGTGGATCCGAGGGCTTAAATGTCACGTCAGATCAATGTCATTTGCAATAAGCATCCCGGATATGACAGCGTACTGTATGTAGGCCAGTGAGTATTCCTCATTCAATCCCATTAGCTGGAAGGAAGTCTCGTGGAATTTCAGCTGGGAATTTCATTCCACCCAAGTCCCTTTCCAACGTGTTATACATGCGTAAGTAACAATCGCTCCCTACAGGCAAGCGGCATGCGGGAGCTGTTTGTGTGGGCTTGGCGCACCTGGAGCCCTGCCCAGTGGCGTCTTTATTGTGAACCTGAGAGTATCTCCGTCTCTGTCGAGGCATGTACGGAAGAACCGGTGCTCACACACAGTCTGTTTTTTTAATGCTCTTTATTACGAGTGCTTGACGCGTGTCTCGTCTCGAATTCATGCCACATCCTAAAACGCTTAATGAGATAAAAGAGTAACGACCTGACACTCAATCTTTAATGGCGCGATCTCGTCAAAAACGCTATCCACTGACCAAGGGGCAAAATGTTATTTAAAACCGAAGACATTTAACCTTTCCATGTTTTAAATGTCATTATAAATGAACAGCCAAACACAGCCTGGCATGTTTAAAAGGCACAACTTATGTTTTTCTCACTTCGTTTGATTAGAATTACTGTACAGTATCCAAAGGATGTCGCCTTGCACCTCCAGGGTCCGGGTTCGATTCCTGCCTCTGGGTCTGTGTGTGTGGCGTTTGTACTGTATGTTCTCCCTGTGCTTGATGGGTTTCCTCCGGTTTCTTCCCATGCAGATTAGGTTCCCAAATTGCCCTTAGTGTGTTGAATGTTGACCGGAGATCCTACTACAGTCATAGAAATGGGAATAAATACAGTGGTCACCATTGGCCTCCATGGTCCCTAGTTGGTCTACAGAGGTTCCTAAATGGATGGATGGATGGATAATTCATGTGAGTGAGCCCACTGCAGTCGTTCTCGTGAAAATTTGGTAAGTGGCACACCTGATCCATGAAAATCGATGGATAACTTGTCGCCAGCTTGTGGAAGTGACACATCTGTCTGTAGAAACTTTACACACAATCATTCACCAACACCAATGAACTCTGGTCTGGTTTTAGTGACACCCACAAAGTCTTGACCTCACTCTAAGCCATTTCCACATGTGTGGGCCATTAAAGGAGATCCTGGGAAGACAGTGTTTTACACGTAAAGCAGTCTGATCGTGGCTCCAGGATATTGATAAAACTTTCTACCTTGACGGTATCCAGGCAATAGTGAGACACTGGGATAAGTGCATTACAGTATCAGCGGATTATATAGTGAAATAAAGTTTTTTTCTCTATATAAAAAAGTTTTTACTTTCAGAACTGGCTACTTTTTTATTATTATTCTGCATTATTTACAACACCCCTTGTACACATGACCTAGATGTGGTCCTTGCCTCTGACGTTGCCAGATTTTAATCTCGTTTTACAATACTGTCCAGACCACAACTTCTAAACCAAAGCACCAGCCATAAAAGCTGAGACAGAAAATACAGACTGTAAAAGGACAGCTGAGAAACATGAAATAAATTTTGCTAATTAAGAGCAGCATGAATAATCACATTATTTTCTGCAAAATTATTATTATTTTTTTTTATTTAGAACACCGTCTTCCACTCGTTCAACATTATTTTACAGAATAGCACTTGATTCAGGGCGCTGTGTTCTTTTGGATTTTCCGCAACCCCTCTGTGTTAGATAAACTCCGCCCACTTTTTTAATAACTCGTGCTTAATTAGCCTGGTTACGTTTGAGGTCGAAATTCCAAAATCTCCAACTTTTCAGTATTAAATCCTTACTGCGGTTTAAGTTTCTCCGTTCCCGCGAACAGATCGCTGATGATTTGTAAAAGCGTGTTGCTCACTAATGACTAGAAAAGCGGATTTGGGTCTGGGTGCTAATGAAGGAAAAAGCGAGAAGCGAGTGTCACGGTGCTACTGGTCATTACACCGCGGCAACAGGAGGAGGAGGGACAGGAACCTTGACCTCAGCAGTGAGCTCCAGTCTTAGTTTTCAGATTTTTCCTAACATTACGTTTGCTGCTTATTTCACCTACAGTATGATATTATATATATTTTTTTAAATAATAAAATAAAAAGCTCTAATGTCTCATCACTTTTGTGCTCGCTCTGCCTCCGCTAGCCGTCCAGACACACGTTGGTTTCCATACTGTTCCTACTCCAGAGCATTTGCACTCCGTCTAATCTCGTTAGCGCAGCTTTAATGAACTGCGAGTCCCAGACGGCTGCTAAGGAGAAATGAATATGGTGCGATTTGTTCACGTAAGGCAGAGATAGTCGGCTGGACTCCTCGTTTCCTGCGTAAACCGTCTGATTGCGTCTGCAAATAGATGTGAGGATCGGGAGAGAGAGAGGTCAGAGGAAGGTCAGAAAGAAGTCAGAGAGGTCGAAGAGAGGTTAAATAAAGGTCAAAGAGAGGTCAAAGGATGTCTGGCTGCTTTTTCCAACTTCAAATCCAACGTCTTTGTTTATATTCAACACTAGATATGAGACCTGATAAGAATCCCAGACTTTCTCTTTCTTTATGATACAGTGGACTCTCTTTCTCGCTCCTTCTCTCTATCCATGTTACCCTCTGGTTTTTACAAATCCCTCCACCCGCCTTGCTCTTTCTCTCTTTACCACTTTCTACTTAATCATTCTCTCTTCCTCTTTTTTTTCTCCCTCCGTCCCTTTCTCTATTGCTCTCCTTAACGTACCTCTCTATTTCTTTTTAGCTCCTTTTCTCTCCCTCTGTTTGTCTCTATTTGTTTCCCCCAAATCCTGCTCGTCCTCTATTTCTCCCTATCACTCATTCTTTCTTTCTAAATTTATGATCGCTCTCTCTACCTTTTTTCTCTTTATGCATCCCTCTACTTCTATTGCTTTTTCATTCCTGTTCTCTCTCCCTTTATTTCATACTCTATCAGCTTCTCTACCTCCTTTTTCTTCCCTCTCTACCCCTCTTTTCCTCTCTCCCTCTGTCATCCCATGCAATTTTATTTCTCACTATCCCTCTCTCTCTATTTTCCTCTTCTTTCATCTTTCTCTGCCTCTTTTTCTATCCTTTACTTTTCCCTTCCTTTCCTCTCTCTGCACCTACCCAACCTCTCTCTGCTCCATCCATCATGTCTCCTTTCTTTGTTTCCCCTTCTCTCTCCATCCCTCTGTTCCTCCTCATGTTCCATCCTTTCCTTTTTCTCTCTCCCCATCTCTCTCTTTATCTCTCCTTCCACTCACCCTCTTCATCCCTCTCTTTTCCCCTCTGTCCATTTCTTCCTCTCTTTTCCTCTTTCCATTCCTTCTGTTTCTCTATCCCTTTACCCTTTTTCTGCCTCACTCCATGCCTCCCTCTCTCTTTCTTCCCCCTTTCTACGTACTCGACTCTCATTTCATTCCCCCTCTCTCTATCCCTCTCTTTCTATCTTCCCCTCTCCATTCTCCATCTTCTTTTCTTTTCTCTCTCTCTTTCTCTCCATTCATCTCTCATCCTCTCTTTCCATTACTCTTGCTAGATTTCTTTCTAGATCCACTTTACCGCCCCCCCCCCATCTATGCCTCATTTTCTTCCTCGAGTTCTGCTTCTTCTCTTGCTCCTAATTTTCTCCCTATATAATACCGCTTTCTCTATTTTCTATCACTTCCTCCATTAATTCCCATTTCCTCTCCACCCTACCTCCTCTATTCCATCCATAGTCGTTCTCGTACTCTTCAATGTCTCATACCCATCTCTTTCTCTTTTTTCTCTTGAATCCCTTGCTGTCTCTCTCTCTCACACACACACACACACACACACATTTTCAGTAAACTCGTGTTGGAAGTGTAAAACACTGGGGGACGTAAACGAATTTAAACGGCACGGTGGGAAAAACAGATTGCATGTAGATGTAGGTTAAATCAGCGCCGGAAGGTGTCTGCCATAAATCATATATTCTCTTATTACGAAAGCCCAAAGCGCTGTCTTCGCACTCTGGGTTTCATCAGCTGCCGAAGGTTCGAGTCAAACAGCCATAAATTCCTACAATGGTCCTAAATTAACCATTTCTTTTTTAATTTACTGCCTTCTTGTGACATGGTGAGATAACTACAGTGCTGCAGGTCGTACGTACTCTATCAAAACCCTGATAGGTTATTTCCTATACCGAGCCATACTGTACATCATATTCTCACTTTTTTTTGGCACTGCACGCTGTAGAACTCCTCTGTACTACAGTATATATACGATGCTAGCACTTACAGCACAGATAACGCAAGCAGAATTCTTGATTTGTATCAGCGATGTCTTTAACACCAACCAAACCTAGTCATAATAAACAACAATAACCCAAACATCTAAAAAAAAAAATAAAAAATAAAAAAACTTTAGGCTAGTCCAACAATTATCAACTTTTGTTACCTGGCTAGCTTAGCATGCAGCAACTCTTCACATCCGGCTTTATCAAATTTCCTTTAACAGTACGCCTCTTTGTGTTTTCTTGTTTACTACAGTAAATCATACACCCTATGAGAGTTAAGGTCTACAAAACCTGCATCTAGCCTTAAAAAGAATCCAGAAAAAGTACACCATGAAACATGATTCTGACCCTGTTGGACCATGTTGGGTTATTCTCATTAATCCAATTCCCAAGACGCAACAAGGTGCTGAGAATCAGTTCATCTCCCAACATCCTCATTCTAACTGACCTGAGTACTGAGTGAAGACACCTGGATTCAATCACACACAGTCACTATTTAAGTAACTTTTCATTCATTTCAGAATGTAATGGTATTCTGGTTCTATGGATCAGGCACTTGGGAGTTCAACCTCTTCCACCACTGGGTTCCCACTGTTGGGTCCTTGGGGAAGACCCTTAACCCTACACCTCATTCAACCCTGCCACGGCATGCAGCGCCGGTCCCGAGCTTGGGTAGGAAATGGGCGGGTTGAGACAGGAAGGGCAACCGGTATAAAACCTGCACCAGAGCTTGTGGATCAAATGATCCGATGTGGTGACCCCATGGATAAAAGGGACAAAAAAACCCAAGAAAAAAAATGTTTTTCTGGTTTTGACGCTTAAGGATTAAGTCTTGCTTCAGTTCAGCTTGTTTGTAGATTGCGCTACCTTGGCCTGGCTTTTGTTACCAAGTTTGATTTACATGCTTGTTTGGATTCTTAAAACTAAAAAGTGTTGTCAACTTGCACTCGCTTTCTCCTGTCCATCCATGATGCTAGATCTGTTTAAGTTTAAGATTTGATTTAAACCCATTGTGAGTTCCATAACTATATTTAAAAATAATTGCAGAGATACCTTGTAGATCTCTGTTTGTCTGTTCATTGATCCTACAGTACTCCTGTCCTTCCTGCATTCACACTAGAACATAGAGGATAAATGCCTCATTTGGCCCCTGGACGATTCACCACTCTGTCAGCAAATCCGTCAGCTCCAAACACCTTGAAATTCTGTGATAATTAGGTTGACATATTATAAAAAATGCAGATTTCTCTCTCCTTTTCCCCCCAACACTTACTTTTTTTTTGCAAACAGGATATATTTTGCGGTGATGATGGCAGAGAAATGCATACACACCTTCCTATCCCGTCTCGCCCGTCCTTCTCGAATCTATTCTCAGTACATGCTAAGCGTCCCTGCTTTACTCCTGACCAAATCATCCGAGCCACTATCTCTGCTCGTCCCAAGACACGTCCTGGAGAGTCTGGGATGGAAGCTGTAATCTAAGGTTATGGGCTGAGTGGCAAGAATAAATGCCTCTCAACGGTCTTTGCAAAACTAAAGGCCAATTACTTTAATGGTCGGCCCAAAGGGGACGCGATTCAATTCTGTACAGTCGGAGCCGCTACGGCAATTAATCACACCTGCCTCCTGAAAACAGAGAAATCAAGCACACCGTCCTGCCCAAGTGCAGCCTGACCTTCATTTAGCTGGAAGGCTTTCTAACACACACACACACACACACACACACACACAAATAGACCATGTTGCCAAGCATGCAGAAAGAGAAAGAGCAGTGACGCTATCAGGAAACAAGCACAGATACAATGCATACTCTCATCGTTTCATTTGATTCCATCATTTTTCAGTATTTAGGTATGGAAAAAATTAAGATGCAATAAACCAAGTTCTGACATATTCCAGTATCTGCTAGCAAACCTTAATGCATTTCACATGGGTGTAAAACTGATGCTAGCACATTTTTATCTGGTGCTCGCCCATTTCCTTTTCTAAACCAAAGCCTGAGTGTGAAGTGACTGGAATGCAAGTCAGCATCTTTGAGTTCAAAGCCACAGTCCTCTCCTGGAAAACTACCTACTGTATAGGTGAAAGAAAAGACCTTGCCTCTGAAGAAGGAGCTTAAGTACCTCAAGATCCTTTTGATGGATAGTTAAAAGATGGACAAATGGTTTCGCAGCTGAAAGCGATTGTGATGTAGGACCTCAGTTTGAGGATGAAGACTGCTCGTTAATGATGGGTCGATGTGAGGTTGCGGTATCCTCAACAAGGTTGGGGGGAAAATCTAGGAGAACCTCAGAAAGCAAGAACTGCTGCCTTTACTTGCATGAATGCCCCCTAGTCAACTCCGGGGAAGCTCCAGAACCCACTGGAGAGATGAGATCTTCCAGTTAGATTAGAAACATCTGGGGATCCGACTAAGAATAGGGCTGGACAAGCCCGGCCCTCGCTCTAGTCGAGTTTCCAATCATGCATCAGCTAGCAATCTTGGGGAAGAACCAAGAAGCCGTCGCATCTTTTCAAACTGCAGCTCCTGCAACGTCATAACCTAGCATCACTTAGTGACAGATCAGCAGGAGGACAGAACACTCATCCACCCCCCTAGGCATGAGAGAATGTGATTGTTACATACTAGTTCACCATCATTTACTGATGTACTATTATATCATGAGACTTTTAGTAGGTTGTCATCATTCATCCATCTTCAGGAATGATTTCAGCTAGTATACATCCTATAGCCTAGTCTCACGAAAATAGTTTGAAGAGCCCTGGGAATTGAAGAGTCCCTTCGTTTTTAGCTCCCCAGATGTTTTCCATAAAAACAAAGCTGCAAACCAAAAAAAAAAAAAAAGAAAAGAAAAATAAAAGAAGCAGCTGCACATGGATTACTAAAATATCTGAAACAAGCTCGGCGTCGGTGGGGGTGAGAGCAGAGGCACCAGGAGCCTGAGCGGAACAACACGACTGCAAAACAATTACGCAGAAACTGTGTAAACACGCCGAGGAGAAATAGGGAACGAGTGCGGCCGCAGTCGAGTCTCGAGCGCAGCACGATGCGCCTCGGAGACTTCTCGAGGGCTCTCCGGGGACCTCCGTCGCTCCTGCGTTGCCTGCAGAGTTGCAATCGGAGGAGGAGCGCATGAGCGAGGGAGTCACTACTGCGCCGAAAAACGACTCCCACGACACAATCGGTGACTCAGCATGTCCTCAGTTGCCCTGGCGGTATTCACAAGGGCGTTCTTTCCAACTTGGGACTGTCACCACAGATTCCATAACGACACAGGAAGTCGGCCCTTCATACCTGAACGCTTTGATCTCCAGCATCACTGCATGGCTGGATTTACCTGCTTTATATACAGTATAGTTTCTTTAAGTCGCTAAAATCAGTTCTCCTACAAAGCAGCTCAACCGCTTCATTTGATTTTCCAGTGCTGTCGAGAAACGCAGGTACAACTCTTTTCAACCTCTCTTATTTTAGCACATCTCTCTCCTTTCCCACCCCCCAGTCTGCGCCTGCTCGCGGGAATAACAGCTGAATACACACAGTGGGGGAAAAAGACGTCCCTTTCCTCACAAGGTCTCGTTCTCTTCCTCTGGCTGGCCGTTCCTGACATGTTGGATTGCGGTGAGCAGCCACTAGTGTGATCTCTTTGGGGGATACACCTCTAGTTCACGCGATACCTTCTTTTTTTTTCTTTTTTTTTGGGCTTCATGAAAAGAAATGAACATCTGGCTCCTGCTGTAGACGATGCCACAACTGCATTCATGCATGTCTAATAAACCTAGAAAAAAATCCTGGACAGGCCCTCAGTATATTTTTAGCTGCAGAGATTTGCTTTGTTTGATAAGCAAAGAGAACTTGGAATTAACAGCATCCTGTCATCCAAGTGACTGTTAAAAACAAAGAGATAGAGTGAGAAAAAAAAAGTGAGAGAGCTAGGAATGATGAAAATTCTGGCCTGGAATGATTGAACAATGATGAAAGAAATATAATTAGTAATAATGATTTTTGGTAGCAGCTGTTAATATCGCTTTGGATTTTAAGGACTTACTGTGGTTTATTACTGACTTTTATTGTAATGAACTTATTAATAGCTTTATAGCCATTTATAACTGCTGCAGGCAAGAAATAACGGCTCCAGAGTGCATAACTTCTAGTTGGCGAATCATAAATATTTTAAATAAGGCTGTGTGAAATCTACAAAAATAAGACCAACTTCAATAACAAGTGCACTGTACAAGGAGCGTCCAAGTCAAACCTGGGACTTGTTGAAATTTCTGCCGAACGAAGGTGTAAAATCGAAGAATTCAAGCACAGTCTGGTGATGAGACTCTTGCAGTAGCTGCAGTAAAACATTTGAACGGTGCAAACATTTTAAAGAAGGTCCGTGAATGTCGATCCCGGCCGAGGTGGCTCGGAGCCAGCTGGTTCGGCGAGTAGAATGCCTGATTTCTGGAAAATTAACGGATAACTTGTTGCCAACTTGCGGAAGAGTCAGTTGGAAATGTACGAACAATCATTCACCAACACCACTGCACATTACAGAAACTCGGCTGGGAGTTATTGCCACATCCACCACACAGTCCTGACGCCACTCCAAGCCATTTCCACATGTTTGGGCCATTAAAGGAGTTCCTGGGAGGCCGGGGTTTGAGACGTGAAGCAGACCGTCCAATCGTAACTCTGGCGTACTGATTCAAGATTCAAGATTCAAAGAACTTTATTAATCCCAGAGGGAAATTGCTTAATTGAGAAGACATTCTACCTTTGATGGCATCCGAGCACGAGTGAGACACTGGGATTAGTGCATTATTCAGCACAATCGAAAGTCCCAGTTTGACTCGAAGAGAACAAATTTTATAAACCGACTACTTACTGGCTATGTAAGGAATAAAACATCACATATTGAATGATGTAAAATGACATAAATTGACCACTTCTTCTCTTGCTAGCATTTTTTCAATCTACATAAAAGACGAAATAGACGTTTTTCCATTACCAAGACCTTTCAGATACTGTATAACTCCCAACTCTTGTGTTCTGTTAAAATGCTACAAACTGAGTGGAAATAAATATACTACAGTGTATTAATTAGCAGCCTTCTGTCATTCTTGGGCTGACAGCAGATGCATGTTGCTGATTGAACCACATGCCATTCAAACACTACGTGGTAACGCTACTCTGAGGTAGATAAAACTATCGATATAATATACAGTACAGTACACATAGACTCTCTTCATAGTTCTCAGCCTGAACTAGCCAATTAGGAACCAACCAATGGAGCAACAACCTCCATCCAAAATGGTATAAACAGCAGGCTGAGAATTTGAGCTTCATGACAGCCTTTAATGCTCTCGTGCCATGAGACACACACATAAGAAGACATTCATGTGTCCTGATAGGTCCATTTATATATATAATACATATGTGTGTGTGTTGGATGGGATATCATGTTCTCACTTGAGGTGGAGGAACAAGAGTGGAGTGACGGGCTTCGAACGGGTTCTCTGACATTGACAGAGCTTAATCTACTCTGTCAGTGCCAATGTTTCTCCACCTTTTCCCATTTCCCAAAAATTCCATTTTCCAAACTCTGACTTCCTGACTGAGGTCATTGGCGGCCTCAAATTCCCACATGCAAAAAAAAAGAAAAGCATGATTAAGCTCATACAACTGAAACCCACTGGTAGAAACTGGGAGGATCTCATTTTTCTCATCTCCCTGAACGTTGGAGCTCAGAATCAACTTCAATTCTGTCAATATCTAACTTCATTTCTGGAGTATAAAGACAATAACAGTGCTGACTTACTGACTTATACATAAGAGACAATTAAACATTACCCTTGCTGAACAATCAGACACAGAGAAACTATATAACCACCGAAATGCTCAACTAAGACACCATCCATCTATCTATCCATCTGGAAACTTTTGTAGTCCAACTAAGGACCATGGAGACCAATGGTGATTAACTTTGTATTGTATTTATTCCCATACTGAATGACAGTGGTAGGTCCTCTGGTCAACATTCACACACTACGGGCAATTTGGGGAAACCAATTAGCCTAATCTGCATGTGTTTGGACTGTGGGAGGAAACCTGAAGTACCCAGAGGAAACCCACCAATCACAAGGAGAACATGCAAACTTGTGTGTACGCAGATCCGAGACGGGAATCGAGTCTTGACCCTGGAGGTACAAGGCGACAGTGCCATCCACTACGCCACTATGCTGCCTAGATGATTCCTGACCTGGTCAACTTGTCTTCCAGGATCAGGCGAAAAATAAAGCATTTCAGTTCATCTGCGTAGTGTGTTCATGAACGAGCTAGCCGGCTTTGCAAGATCTGCTGGAGCAATTCGCCTCAGCCATAATGTAACAAATTAGCGCACCAGATGTAAGCTTGAGCTATGCCTGAGGCATGGATTAAATGCTCATTTGCATTAGCAAGATTTATGTGGTGTGGAGTTTTATTGCATTAAGTCCTCTGTTTCAGCTTAGAGAAATAAAAAGCTTTCTTTTGGGGATTTTTACCCCATCTAATCACCCTGCTGTCCCTTTTAACATCACAAGACAATGATGAGGAATGCACGAACTGGACGCTCTCACAATCTGGGAAGACGCAGATACTCATAATGTGAGCAAATGTTGCTTCGATTGACGTTGGAGAGAGACAGAGAGAGAGACAGAGACAGAGAGAGAGAGAGAGAGAGAGCGCAATGCCACCCCTGACACCTCAAGCACTCGTCCTTGGATGGCTTATGGCATTGCCGCGATTCGAACTTGCCGTGGGGAAACTGATTGTCTGGAGGCCCTGACATACTTTCTAACATAAAACTTACCTGTGAAAATTAATTTGTGCATCTTGTGACTTTATATCTTTTCAGACAGATATTTCTCTAGTAGCTTTGCCAACCAGTTCCTATTTTTTCTATAGTAAACTGTCATTAGGGATCAAAAGATCAGCTCCTGTTTTTTTTTATTTCCTGCTTTGAGACTTGCAAATGTGGTCAATTACTCAATACCTCTCTTCCGTTTTTGTTTTTCTTTCCAGTCTTAACTCAGCCAAAGGAGAATTTCTATCTAGAACATTCCAACTGGAAGTGCAGAACTTGCTGCTTGATCGTTTCAGACCAAACAAAACCCTGACTCTCTCTCTCACGCTTTCTCTACAGTATTTCCTGTCATATCTTCCTCACTCATGCTAAAGTTACCTAATCTTAGCGTGACTAAGAAATCATTAAGAAAGAGAGAGAGAGAGAGAGCAGCAGAGGGGACAGATGTGAAGATGTGAAGATGTCCGATTCAAACTAGTCTAATGGTGACGTGTCGGGTAGACAGAACAGCTATGGTTGTTTCAAAGGTTAGAACGTAGAAAGGTTCTTAGATTATATATGTAACCACAGGTGGAATAATAGATACAATCAGTTACTGATGATGAAGCAGTGGAAAATAAATGAGTGATGTAACATACACAGTTTCGAGTACACACTCTGTACACATGCATGTTTTTAAATGGTTGAAGGGTTGAGGAAGATGTACAGCTCAGGACTGGACCCCTGACTAACATTAACATGTTGCTTCCTCTTTATTTCCCAAATGAGGTCTTTACTTCAAAGTTGCCTGGTCTAGTTTTTGTTGAACCAAATCAAATCGATCGGACGTTTAACAAATCGTCCACAATATCATGCCAATTTTTGCAATATAGTGGAATTTGCGAATCATTCAAGATTGTTTTTCTGTTTCCCGAATGGTAATCTAACAAAGAGCTGTTTCATTGATTTGTACCATGCCCAGGACTGATTACCCCCCTCCACCCGCCGCCACTGGCCTGCGTACCCAGGTACATTTGCGTTGCAGCACATGGCAGTAGGCACCTAGTTAGGTTGCAAGCTATTAAGCAACACAAAGAGAACAAGGAAGTCGACTTTCGCACTATGCCTAATATTGATATTTTGAAAACAATATCAAGAGTAACATTCTCACGTGCCTTCCTCCTAGAATGTACCTATACGGTGGTCCACTTCCGTGTTCAGGTACGATTGGCTTCGATCCATGCCAGAGTGCTCGAGAACACATTTCAAGCAGTGCGGTCTACTGATTCTGGAACGCTTGTGGTCTCACTGATCGAAATGAACCAAACTTGTGGTCGAGTGCTCTCAGAAACCCAGATCCCAGAACCCTAATGTTGAAACATGTGTGGCAAAATCTTTTCCGCACAATCTGTAGGAATCTGTTCGCTGGATTACGTGTGTGGAACAAGTGGATGACGTGGTAGTCCCAAGTCGATCATATCAGATGCGTATTTGACATGCATGCTGCAAGGGGGAGTGGACAGATATCTCGAGCAACTCCTCCTCCTGTGGATTTTAACAATGGAGCCAGTCTACTCAACTGTCTCCCGAAAAATAAAAATAAAAAAGGTTGCAGCCATTCGTATTTCAATGCCTTCTTCACAGTGTATACCACAACAATGACTTTCCCCTCCATTGTGGAGGAAGGAATCCCATTGTTCCACATTTGGCTTGCACAGATGCCCTAACCCGCATTTGACCTCGCAGAAAGTGAACCCAAGAATGGATCGACGCTCGATAAAAATGGTCTCAGATGTGACTGGATCGTGCCATGGCTAAACCACGGACCTGCCCTCAACCCTACAGGCACTGCTTCCCATTCGCAGCTGTTACGCCACACTCTTCTCATGCTAGTGCCATTCTCTACCCGCGTCCCGCTAGTGTTTCCTCTTCGGCTTATCTTCTTTGAGGCTCCTCTTTCGGCGCGTGAACATGATATAGTGTGTTTTCTACAAAGCGCTGTCCGACACCTGCCTGTGTATTTTTACCTGCTGGTTCAGTCAGATGTTAGCTCTCGCTCGAGGTCACGACTAGCACTGATTAATGACCCCCGTGCCCTTTATCCCAGACATAGCAAGATGAACAAGCATGTTAACGTGTTCTTTTCACTTTAAAGGCCTGACAAGTGTGTGTATGTGTGTGTGTGTGTGTGTCTCTTGCTGTCGTATCAACATGGGGGCTGGAATGCACACACAGCTCACTTTCTAGGTCACATTCGATGTTGTGGCTTTGGACACTTTGTGAGTTAACTGGATGTTAGGATCGCGCGTTTGTACAGAATCTGTGCACGAGCACGCATGTAAAACCTGCTGGCAAAGTTTGCACGATTTCCGCTCTCCCTCCTGCCTGCCTTGTTTAATTGAGATATACTGAGCCTGACCTACTTTGCCAACAACCCATGTGGAACAATTAACTTCTTTTTTTTTTTTTTAAGAGAGAGCCTTCATTAACGGCTGTCGTTTCCGACCGCGTGGGTGAGTCTGCCAGGTTGCTTAGTCGAGCCTCATCCACAGACAAAGTAAAAATGTTTAGCAGGAAAAAAAGGAACTCATGATGAACACTTAAGCAAACCTGCAATTAAACGTGAATGATTGAGCTTCGCATTGTTTGCGCATTCATCCACGGACAGCAGTCGTGACTGTCAAGCTTGCCTTTGCTTTAAATACACAGTACATCCATAGATCCGGATGTACAACTTCATTAATCATACTTTTTATAACCCTAACTTCTATGGACAGACGGACAGACAGACAGGCAGACAGACAGGCAGACAGACCTGGGCCTGGTTTAATAAACCGGCGTTATGCAATGCATTATGTAACACTAAAGCCAAACTGAGATTCCAGCATGAAGACACGCTCTCCTTCCACCTAGCTTACATTCGAAAGGAGAAAAAGAAAACAGCTAAACACAAAATGCTGCCTGAAAAAAAAAAAAAAAAAAAGCTTTCAGCTAACCCGTAGGTGAGAAGCGCAGCCTGCATGCGAGATAGGCAGCGCAGGCACCGAGGCGAGCAGTTCTCCTTGTGCTTCGCGGAAACCTGGCGCAGCTTCACCGAGGAAAAGTTCAAATCAGGACAGCCATTCTGAGTGCAGAATCCCTAGCGTGCAGGAACTACACTTTATTAGTGTGCCAACCCAGTGCTGTTTCTGTGTGTGTGTGTGTGCGCACGCATGCGTGCTGTTTACCACGAGAATGTGACACTGCCTCATTGTTAGTTTGAGGGGAGTAATTTAAGGCAAGAGCAATTTTTATTTATTTTTTTCTTTCACAGGTGCACTTGATTTCCAAAGGCACAAGTTTTCCCCCTCTGGCACAATATCATAATGTAATTGATAACGATGACACGCTGCTATTCATTTATACTTGCATTTCAGCGTGAATGCCAAACGGCATGCGTAACAAAGCTAATTAGTGTAGCTTTGATGTAGTGTAGCTTTGTTTGTTTTGTCTTCCTTTGAGCTACCTGATGTCACTAAAAGGGGCTTTCCGCGTCTAAATCAAACACTGCGCTGTGATTGGCTCGTCGGCCCTCGTTCCTCAAATAGTCCAAATCTTCAGGACTCTGCAGGACGTTTTGTTCGCGCCATGACAAGCTCAATTTGGCCCACGTGCTTACCGCCGTCACTCCGAGATTGATGAGTTTGAAGAGCCTTTGATGGTGGCGACGGCGTTGAGGGCGTCGCCGACTCCAACATCGGGTTGGTGTATTTGGATTAAAACCGCTCCGTCCTGAACGCGGCCCAAAAGTCAAACGCTTTCGTTACTAAGGTGGACTTTCGCTCAGCTGATCCTGTACGTCAGGAGCACGTTATGTAAAATGGAGATGAACTAAGGATTGATTCAATTCTTTCCACACAGCAATTGCTAGATTTAAGGAAATTAAAAAATAAAATAAAAAAACTAAACAATGCTGTCACACCACATATGTCACTCACACAGCTTCTAATTGCTGTCATCTCCTAACGAGTACAACCTGACGTCCCAGTTTGTGGGCTCTTTTATGTTTTATTGAATAATTATCTCTCTGCTTTACACTCTTTGTTCACTGTTTAAACTGAATGACTGTTTAAGATTTTATTTATAAGCAATAAAATTAACACCATTTGGTAAAAAAAAAAAAAAAAAACACTTTTTAAAGCGTGTGAGACTTGGGGGCGATGTTGGAGTGTGTGTGCTAACGGTACAAGTCTGGCTTGTAACCATGGTGTACCGGGTCAGCTTTCGCGAGGTGGGGATTTAATTGGATATTAGCATCCTGCCGTGTCTGTATTAATCAAATCAACGGCGTCCATTAATTTTGTAGAAGAACATACAATTACGCTGTGATTAGCGCAGCTCTCGCAGGGATATGCCCTTTCATCTGACGGAGGAACATTGAAATTTGGCGCGGTTCCAGTGCAAACTGTTCCCTTCCCTCCTGCCCTGCTGCTTCCTCTGCGCCGTTTCCTCGCGCCGGGGCGGCTCTCGCCCCGGAGAGCAGAACCAGTTCTGGCTCATGAAGCCCACAGTGCCACGCAATGCACAGAATGCATAGTGAACCGTGTGCGTCAGAGCCAAGTGCACAGCTCACAGCTGCAGCTGCAGCATTCGGAGAACTATTTATATCGACTGATACATTACAGCCATTTATAGACCTCAACGCCATGCATCAAAGTCTATAAATATGGAATACAGTAGGGTGCAAAAAAAAAAAATCTGCATTCACTCGGTTTAAAAAAAATAATAAAAGAGAAAGAAAGAATGAATAGCGCATCACCGACACATATCGCACTGTACGGTTTGGACGCGGTTTTTAAAAGACAAATCTGTGGATCATCTTAGGATGCACGGTGCTGCAGTGCCGCTAAGCACCATAACCGAACCCCTGACGTACGAGTCGGGATGTAAACAAAATGTCCTAATTGGACATAATAGGATGCTCATTATATAATCTGACAAAGAACAAGGTCTGTTGTCAAATCCTAGCAGTCGCATACCGTGTAACAAGGAATAGTCTTAAAGGGCTTCCGTAATTGCAGTCAAAAAGCCGAGGCAAGTTCGTATCGACCTGAAGCGTACGGGTCGTCGAGCACCCTGGTCCTGCACTCTGTAATGCACATTTTTAGCAGTCTCTCGCCTCTAATTCACCTACGTCGACTCTGGGTCTGTTAATCAGCTGGATTGAGTTCGCTCGAGCAAGAAAAACAATGAAATATGCAACGACAGAAGGCGCATGCTAATTGAGGCGATGCCAGCGGTCCTGTCTGAAGTAACAGAACTTTTGCTCTAATACCTGCCGTTCTACATAAGGGATGAAGATAACAGCTATTTAACTTCGCGTCATCGGACTGAAATGTAATGTACCGGAATTTTTATGTAATAGACTGTTAGCTTGTGATTAAAATCATGCCATGTACAGTACGGATTGGTCCCTCGGACCCTCGGCATTAGTTTCGGTTGCGCTTTTCCTTCCGGGGACATTTTTTGAATGCGGAATTCACAAATAAACTTGCCAGATGCTGTAGCAAAAATATTTGCAGCGTGGAAGCAAGGGGTCTATCAGTTCATCCTTTTAATAACGGTCATGTAAAAGAGCTCTTTGAAGCAATTGTTTTTCAGCACTTCGGTTTAAAAGAGCCTTACAAATATCTGCCCAGAGCATTCAAACTCCCCTGCGTACGCTCCACCGAAGCACACCAGATATCAGATTATATTACTTGTTACAAGGTGGGGTTTAAAAAAACAGTCGGTGAACTGGATATTTTGATATATTTAGATATATTGTTTCATCGAAGTATTTCTCAAACAGCTGAAACTAATTTGCTTCAGTATTAGATAATATTCTTTTTGGAGAGCAGGCAGCACTTGAGAAGAAATTGCATTTGAATAAGTGATTAAAGAAAAACAATACTTGGACATGGACTTGGACTTGGACCTTCTAAACCTTAGAGGTTACAGTTCTGCGCTATTTATCATAAGGTTGTGAGGTCAAATCCCAGGACTGCCAGAGAGTCACCGCAGGAGCCGTAATCGAATCCCCTTAACCTGCGAGGCATTTTCCTTAAGTTGTACTTTACCTAGCTTTAGATTAATCGTTTCCAAAAATGAATGAATGTAAATTTATACAATGTTGGAGTCGGTGTATGATAAAACTTATGAGAATTATGAGACATTGCAGCGACACTTCGATTAAACGATTCTTTCTGGGGTTTTCAATGAATTGTGCCATATGCATGAGACAGAATACTGCTTAAGGAAAAGACACAAGAACGATCCAGGACTCATGGAAGTCACTGACTGAAGGAGAAGTGAATCCAGGTGACAACCGAATGACTCGCATTAGTCAAACATCTGAAGAACAAAAGAATGAATCTTGGCCACGACAAAGGATTCACTGACTCAACAGATAGGAATCAGGTTCAGCACAGTTGCAAATATTATTGAGGCATATTTAAGTTACCAGCAGATAAGAATAGAAAGTAAACCTTAGTGAAATCTATGTCATTATAACTGAACAATAAGTTTACTTAATTATCATGACATGTTAAGCTCTGTTTAGAATTCCCAGGTTCAAAAGGCTGCCATACGGTATACTAAATTCATTTATTTATTTATTTTTACGTCAACTATTTAATTTAAAGGTCCCATATTTTAGTATTTCTTTAATAAGTTAACAAAAGTTTCAGAGGTCCCAGAAAGGGTTATTTGTTCCAATGTTCTAGATAAAATACCCCTCAGGTAACACATTAGTTTCATTTACTTAAGTAACTTTTTTTTTTATTATTATTACTTCTATGAGTAGTTTTACTGCACCATACTTTTTACTTTTACTTGACTAGATTTGTGAAGAAGAAACCATTTATTATCTAACCATTTATTCGACACTTTAAATATTCTTTATTTTTGCTTGAGAAATGCAGCTGGTGGCTCTTCATTATCACATGACTGTGTTCCACCAATCAGACGTAGCAACAATAATCACATGACTCCGTTTGACCAATCAGCCGCGATATCAATAACCACCATGTAGTCACATGACCACACCACATACTGTGGTAGACAGTGAAGGAAACATGTCGCGGTTAGTTTAGCTGTTTTATCTAATGTTACAATGTTAAAATATGTAATTAGCAAATAAACTAGAGACTAAAAAAAAAAAAAGTTTATTACATTTGTTTAGCTGGACACAGTTTATGGTAAAGTGAGACTCTTGTACATGTTTTAATGTTATTTTCTATCTGCTGAGTCATGGAGGGCGACTGAATATACAGGCTATCTTACACTGGAAATAGTTTACACTGTTTAAACATAAATGTGTTACCTACAGTAGGTATTTGTTTCATAGGCTTTATTTAGTGAAAAATGTGACATTAGGAAATTTGTCTTGTTTCTAATTTGCTAATTGGGGGGGGGGGGCAGTTTTAAAAAATTTAAAAGAAAGAAAAAATGCATTAAACTTTTTGTCTTTTTGTTTTGTTAGTATACACACACACACTGGAGTGTGTAGTAGTCCCTCTCTCTTTAAAGTCTATTAGCTAGCTACAGTATGTTCGTTGTTTTAATTTTATATGAACGTTAGATATTCCACACTGTCCTCCTTCTTGCTTGTGCAGTGTTCGTTCATTTCCAGCAAATTCAGCAGAATAAGTTTTATTCTTTTTTTTTTCCTTTGGTGAAAAATACAAAAGGAACCTTGTTACTTCCTAAAATAACAGACACACGAGGAAATAATTTCGCATTATTTTTAAACTGACATATGATTTTCTTTTTTTTTTTTTACAGATATAAACATCACATGAAAGCTTCTTTGGCCTGGTTTTTGCTACTCCTTGGCACTGAATATGACATGATGTCGTTTGGATTCGAGGACGCGTCCACAGATTCCAGAGGGTTGAGATATGTTATCAGGTTACGTGTATTACAGGGAGGTGCTGTAGTTCCCTATTTAAGAGTCCGCTTTGATTGATTTATGATAATAAAAAAATAAAAATACAGCCAGATCTGTACATAAGCATGACAGCAGTTTATGTCACAGTGAGTATGTGCACATGAGCATTGAATCTGATCAGCTCTGTGCGTAAAAGAATATGCAGAAGATCCATGAGAATACGCTTCCAAACATGACACCGGTGCGTTTTTCGAACTGTCTCTTTAAGTACTTAGCAAGGTTCATGATGTTTCATGTCCGGTATTATCTGACTTCCTGTTCGAAGGTGTCATCAGAATGAACTGTAGGTTACACATGACATCCTGAATGCCCAATAAATCCGAACAATAAAACCTGGCCAAAGCAGACAGGAAGGAGATTTCAGGAAATTCGAGAAGAAAGATTACAGTTCAAAGGCAATGCGATATTACTGTATTAAAGCAGAAATATCGTTGTTTTTGGTCGCTGCTGTTTTATGGTGCAGAGTAATCTTGTTATCTAACTAAGTCCAGTGGAGGGAAAAGAAAACGTGATTGATCAAGTACATCTTTTCACCCTACAGCACAACACGGAGCAGGATATAACGAGGCCTAATCATCAGACTTCTCATATGCAAACTTGATGGGTTTGATAGGAAATATTATTATTTATGTTGATAAATTACCATCATCTTCCAGGAAAGCTTTCACATTCAATCCTGCACACACTTCTCTCTAGTGTAATTTAGTTAAACTTTTAATTATAAAGCAATCTCGTGATAAAGTAGTGATTTATGGATTCC
The DNA here is from genome assembly GCA_030014365.1 of Clarias pachynema. Classification (NCBI taxonomy): domain Eukaryota; kingdom Metazoa; phylum Chordata; class Actinopteri; order Siluriformes; family Clariidae; genus Clarias; species Clarias pachynema. Next base: position 3,030,484 of record JAQMYL010000038.1, read on the forward strand.
CATATACGGTACAGCGTTACAGTGGAACCTCGCCATACAAATTCTTAAGGCGAAATTTCATATTGCCAAATGCATTTTCCCATAAGAAATATTATATTTCCAATTTCCATCACTACAATCATATTTTCGCATATAAAAACTGTTAAAAACATTCAGAAAAGACATGTAAATGTAGTAAAATATGTAATAAATAGACATTAAACCTCACTTAACCTTCATTTATGATTCCGCTTTAAAAATGAAAAAGCATTTTTCCCTTTTTTTTTTACTGCCATTCTTAAGACTTAGATCGTACTCAAATTATAAATGTAAAAAAACTCACTTTGATTGGCTTTCTACTGCCGCAAACAGGTTTTGAACGTCTCCCGGACATACGGCATTCGGTTCGGTACACACACACACAGAGTCGGCCAAAAAAAAAGATCAATTTATCAACATATAATATATAGAAATAATAATAGTTAATACTAAAATATTTCTCTCTCGAGCCTTTCTTTTCCTGACGTGTGTGTATACATTTATACATATGTGTATGAATGTATTGGACACACTGTAGCTTGCACTGTAATGATGTAAAAAACCCCATGTTTGCAAGTCTCATATGAATAATGAAAAAAAAAATGAAAACAAGGTGCAGTAACTTCTGCTTGTTTAAAGAGGGGAAAAAACTGACTTGGAATCTTGTGGGACAGTAAATGAAACACTTAAAT
>JAQMYL010000038.1:3032351-3050775 GCA_030014365.1 Clarias pachynema
TGCAAGTGTTCTAAAACTTTTGAACGGTAGTGTATGTGTATACAGTATATCTTCACCGGTGTGATGATTAGCAATGGCGTGTAAATCATTGTTATGGCAAAGCTGTTGGCTCGTCCTCGAACCCAAATATTCTAATAAAAAAAAAAAACCTAATACAGGTCAAGTGTTTTTTTTTTTTTTTTTTTAAGTTTAACACTGAAGCAGTCCATTAACCCCGAGGAATTGCTGAATCAGTGCCACAGCCACCCCGGCACTAGTCCGACCCTCTGTCCTATTCCAACAATTTGCATGGCTAAAGTACTTCCACATGGCCAGGCTTTATCAGCTGTAGTCTTTTTGGCAGTGCTGTAATGTTGACTGAAGACCGTCTGCGTGCCCATTGTGATTGGACATACGGTATAATGCTGACCTGGGATCAGCTACACTGACCTACATTCTGGACTTGGTCAAGAATAAAAAATAAATAAATAAAAAACTGACACCAAACCGGCTTCAGAGCAAAATACTCTGATGTAGCAATATCAATCAAGATTCCGAGTATAAATACAAGCGCTTATCTCTTTTTCGTGCGTTTTACCTACGGAAAATAAATTCAATCGAATGCTACATTTAGTGCACGCTGTGCCGGTTATTGACTTCCACTCTGTAAGGTCATGCAACCATTGAATTCATTATATTCTACACACTGGGACTAATTATTCTCATTGTTAGTGCTTTGAGTGGAAGTCAATGGATTTTTCTTTTCTTTTTTCAATTGCAATATTTCTTCCCCTCAAAAGTGCTCTGAAAGACCAGGATCGTTTAGGAAAAAGGTGAAACCAAGGTCATTGCAAAGACCTCATTTGAATGAGTCGACATCATTTATTCGACTTCCTTACTCTAGTTTCATTTGGATGCAGTCAGTAGAACCAGCCAAGTAGCATCACGAGCAGCAACGTCAATCATCTTCAGGACCTGAGGACGTGCGGCGTGAGATGGGACGAGACGTACCATAAGGTCACCACAGGGCCTCATACTGTACATACACGCATCTACGAGTTCGTTCACGATGACGGGTAATGTAGCCTATAGCTGCTAAATCATTTGTGGTTTTGCGAGGAAACTGACGAACCCAGAGGAAACACTGGTGCACGCTCTGGAACATGGAACTGGAAGCTCTGGAACCTGTGATAGCTGTCCACTCTTCATTTATATACATATGACATTTGCAAATCAGCGTCCCACTCTAGCACATGGGAGCTTTTTTTTTTTTCCTTCTGGGAGTGTACTCAAGTTAGCATTTTGTTTTATGACCCAGTGACTTCTCGGAGACTTTTATAGCCAGTTGAACTTTAGACACGCTTTCGTGCTACTATTTGTTTAGACAGCTTTGATTGACTCGCATTAGTGCTATTTTAACCAAATGCCTTGTTAAATATTTTTGGAGCATTCGAGCTAGCAGGCGAGGTTAAATGCATGCAGTGGATGTTTTGTTTCCACAATAGCATTAAATAAGAATGCATTCCAGAAAGCACTACAGTCCATCATACATTCAGTCTCAGCCCTTGGTTAGTCATGCAGGCATAAAAGCCGAATGTTCAGGGTTGTTTTTTTTGGTATCAGAGAGAGCTACAGTACAATTTGCTTTTTAACACTGATTTTATCAACGCTGCTGACATGACTGTACACTCAGTACATTTCAGCAAAATGTAGGTTTTACAATTCAGAGTTGATGATTACTTTTTTACTTTACACTTCCTGATTTCCTACATTACCCACAATGCCGTTTGACTAGCAGCTAATTGTGATGCCAGCAGGATTTAACTCTGGCTTTATTTCTATAAAAGGAGAGTACTGCAGTGGCACTTTGCTCCTTTAGTCCGGCTCTAACTCTCTGTCCTCCCCATGTGCACACTCTGCTTAAAAAGATTAAACATATATATAATTTCAAGTCCTTTATGTTATGCATCTCGCAGAGCGCTGATGAGTCTCTAGCATAATTAACCTGCGTCGCGTTTCTGCTTTGCATTCTGGGATTTTGTGCACATCGCTTGGGTTATTATGTGTTTCTCCTTAATGTGATGCTGAAAACTACAACGTCCCCTCTATAATTTCTCATATGAATAATGAAAAGTCAGCGCTAACCAACCGAAACTTTAAACTAATATTTCAGAATAAATGTACTTCAAGTACGAGACTGCTCTCCAAAGTCCATGCTGTCCTAATATATAGGTTTCTATTTGCAAGCTTGTAAAAAAAATTTAATAAATAAATAAATACAAATGCAAGCAGGTATCTTCTACCCATATGTTTATGACTCCATTAATCAGCAGATATTGTATCAGGTCAGCTTAATGCATAACACAGTGCAGCCAGTGCAGGCAAGGTCTCCAACTGCCAGGCAGCACCTTATCTTTAGGTTCTGTGTAAATAAAGCCTGGAGGCCCAAATACAAGGTTCCCTGCAGCTGCGCTATTTTTTTTTTATTTTTCCCAGTTTCTCGTCCCAGCGTTTCATAACCGCTGACCTCTGAAGTCGGATTAACAGCAGTGCCAGCGTAAGAGGTGTGTAGCGTTAAGCCTCTACTGAAGTTTGTCGACACGCACATTTAACTTGCTCCCTCCCCTCCATTGTTTGTTTTTATTAGGTCACTCCACCCAGACTGTTTATGCCATTGTCCCTTTATAGCATAAAAACCCGTGCGAGCCAATGTTAATAATTTACAATATATATATATATATATATATACATATATATATATATATATATATATATATATAATAGCAGAACCCTATAAACCCCCTAAAGGAAGTCATTTCCATGACACAGGGTTTCTAGGAAAAAACTGGGAAAAAAAAAAAATCCTGATAACATCATACTGAACGTGTTTTGGTGCACAAATGTAAAACAGATAAGAACCAAACTTTGCCTCCTCGTTTATATTTACAACCCGTGAGTATAAAGATGACATCAAATTATAGTGTTTAACAAGAAGTGGGTGAATGAAACTGCATGGTGCTTAACAATAATTTAGTCTCCGAAAGAAACCGATGTCTCATACTAAAGTGTTATATTGAGCTGAATGAGAAATCTGATCCCAGCTTGAATCTATTGTAACCCTCACATTCTTCTGAGTCATTTTCACATGGAGTTTGATGCGACTCATTTTTCAGGTTTTCTTCCATTGCTCTTTCACAACATACAATAAATTACAAGACTTCCTGGACATTTCCAGTGAAATCACTTGGACAAATGTGAAGTTATCTGAACAAGCTGCTTTTTTTAATTAGAGAGGGTAAACCCATTATAGAATATTAAAACAATGATCATTACTATAATGCAAAAACACATTGAGATATACCAGCTTGGAAGTTAAGGGTAATTATTAAAGTTACCTTAGAAAACCTTATTGAAACTCCATCTGGCTTGTTTGCCAGCAAAAACTGGTTTAAAAAAAAAAAAAACAGCCACACATTGTCTCCTTCCTACCTTGCCATGGTGTCTGAGACGCAGCCTGGGGCCGGGTAGCCCTCCCCGCAGGCGGACAGCGGAGCCTGAGACAGGCCTGGGCGTGTTTTCCATGTCTCCATTAGTGCTGTAACTGGAGAAATTAGATTCAACAAGGGGTTCGTCTGGTCCCGCATGTCATGCCGTGAAAACGACATTGTTCCTTGCGCTCCAATCTGGTAATGAAATGAATGTCCACCTGAATTAACACCGACAATAGCTGATGTGGGCACATTATTATTCTCTTGGTAATAGCTGCCATCATTGGTCTCCTGTTTAATCCCCTTGGGCATGTCATTGTTTGGAAACACACCAAACTCATAGTTGCCATTAAGAGAAGAAATGGGAGGTCCCAGGATCCCAGAGAGACTGTATTCATCAATATTATCCCTCAAGGACAAATATGTAGTCTCTGTAGCAGGGAAGAATCCCATGGACTGCTGCGGTTCCCCATAGTGCGCATTCGAGCAAGTCGCTTCCCTGTTAGGCTCAGTCTTAATATGAGATGCAAACGGTGAAGGTGGCACATTGCCATTGCTGTTACCCAGACACATACTCCTGTAATCGGTGTCTGGCTCGTTTTTGATGTACTTCACCATCCCCATGGAGTCCAGGCCAACATTAACTATTTCCCCATCCAAATTCTCCACTTTGGGGAACTTGAAGCCTTTAAAGTCATGCTCGTGGCCATCAGGGCTGTGGATGTCATTCTGAACCAAGCCAAGACTGCTGGGAGGGCTGGAAACAGAAAAAGTCCTGGAAGGGTTCCTGGGACTGGACATGGCCATGGAACCACCTGTGGGTGGAGTCGATCCAGAGGGCCGCAAGTTGCCACCACTTCCCGTGGGACTGGACACAGATGACCTCATGTTGGTGCTGCAGGATGGAGGTGTCCTCACGCTTCCCATGCTCTGGGGGCTTGAGATAGGTGACTTCATCACGTTAAAGGGGCTTGCTAGTGGTGGAGTACCCATAGTGCTGGATTCTGCTGGACTGCAGGTGCTTGAGTTGGCACGGTGGGTCAGTACCAGGCCTGAACCAACTGGACCCAGACTAGCTGGACTGCCTAGTGAAGGACGGCTAGTGCTAAAGTAAGTGGGACTGGTAGTGGAAGTCACAACGTTGTTTCCACTTGGGCTGGAAATGCCGCTGGAGTCTTCAGCAGGACTGGGCAAAACTGTGCCCAAGGTGGAAGATGTTGGTGCAGTGCCTACCCCACACTCGACAAGACTACCATTTGGTAACTGGGAAATAGATGGGAATGTTGTTGGAGGAGCTTTCATGTTGGGGCTTCTAGTAGTCCCAGACTGAGTGTTCTCAATCCCTCTGCCACACAGAGGGTACAGTTTTCCAGGGCTGCCTTGGCATCCAGCAGGTTGTCCCTGCTGGGCAATGGCAAATTCAGCCTCCCTGGCAGCATTCATATACAGGCCCATGGACTCAGCAACAGCTTTGGCGAGTTCTTTAGAGTCCTCTGGCTTGCGGCCATGAATGGAGTTGTTATACACAGGAAAGCCGAGCTGCTGGTCAGTATTGAGTTGGGACATTGGCATCTCGGTCTTATTTCCTCCCCTTTCCTTGCACTTTAGAGCTGGGACACTGGGTGCGTTGCTTGCATTTACAATGTCCATTAGGGCATCACTGGTCATCAGAGCTCCCTCCTCCTCTGTTGTGTGGCACTGCTCCATAGATCCTGGCATCTGGGCCCATCTGTTTTCTCTGTCTGTACCTTCGTAAATACTTTGGTATCTTTTGGACTCCATGCCTGGATCATTTGATAAACCTGGTGGGTTTTAGAAAGGGGAAGAGAACAAGTATATATTATACTGTAACACATTTGTTCATCAAAAATAAAATGCATTTACTTAAAAATCACTTCTGTTGGAAAGTAGCTGACACTGTACTCTGTCACACAGTGCAATCTTGTACTTGACACATTTTTGCTTGTTTAACATTTTTATACATTATAAATAATAAAATACAGTTTTACGCTTAGAAAATCTCCTTTGAATGAAACATCAGTTTTCAAATGGTCACTGTAAGCAGCTGAGTGGGGAAAAATAAAGTTTATGACATACAGTACAAGGTTGTGTCTATTTCATTACACTGTCTACAATAAAAAAAAGCAGTGTACATGCATCTGTACTCATCTGCATGAACATTTCCTGAACTATAACCTAGAGCAAAACATTAACCTTGCGCACAATTAGGAATATCCTGAGCATCAATAACATGGCATAAATATAATGGCCTGATAGACTAAATGTGTGTGGTATTGGATTGCACATAGTTTATGCCCTGAATGCATATTATGCTGAGATCATGCACGTTCAACAATTTTAAAATCGCAAAACAAACTGTTTTTATTCGGTCTGTCATCACACCTGTGGTGTGTCACAGTACTTGGCAAGGAAAGACTGAAGAGAGTTACTCAGTAAATCAGATCAGAAGAATCTGCCACAAAGTTGCTTTAAGCTGTATGATAACAAATGATATGTTGAATATGCAAAATATTGTGCATGTCTATGCAAAAATAACATGCACCTTTAAATATTCTAGATAAGTTTCTTAAACAATTTTAACTGTAAGATATATACAGTATATATACAGTTATATGTATATTTATTCATGGGATTTTTTTCTGAATGCAGTCTAACAGATGATATTCAAATATTCAAAGCATGGAGTGTATTATTATATTTATTATTATTTTTATTATTATTTCCAAACTTTCTATTGTTGCTTTGGTTCGTGACTGACTGGGTAATGACTTGTGAGTAAAGGTTGTGAGAAAAACCACGAGTCTACTAAGCTGTTAGGTGTTCAAGACCTACAAGACCCTTAACCATTACATTGTGTAGTGTCTTTTCAAACGCATAAATAGTTCAATTATACGAAATCAATAATAAACACAGCATAATTTCAAAGCAAATTTCAATTAAAATTTTTGAGTATGATTTCTAGGAAAAAAACTAACAAACAAAGATCTCTTGTCTATACTCTGGGGACTCCCAGGACCCGACTTTGAGAGCTATTGTTCTAAACCATATATTAAAGTATTAATAAATATTTAATAAATGGCATACATTTATTTATTTATTTATTTTTTTTACTTTTAAGTTTAATACACCAATAAAAAAACAAAAAGAAAAGTCAATGCAAACTTTAAAAAAAAAAAAAAGTATTTTCGACTCCTTCACTGCTTCTAACTAAAGCAGGGTTCAAGACATCACGCATGTTCTGGGCATAAGTAAGCTTTAATAAGCTTTAGAAGAGAGCGATCAGACTGCGCCGTTCATCATGTGCGCAACAAAACGCGGGAGCCAAAAAAAATTGCGCAACAGTGGCGTGCACGGGCTGTGTCTATCCACATGGGTTTAAAACAGCTGCTGCATGAGCAGAGAGAAAAAAAAACAGTGCAGTCCAAAAGAGCCAAAAAGAAAAAATATTCAGGAAAATGAAAAAAAAAAAAAGTGCATGGACGTCGTTTTTAAAGCTCTACAGTACAACATGCACGGTTCACTGAGGGAGGGATATGCGACTTTTTTTCATTCCTTTTTTTTTTTTTTTTGCATGCGACCACTGAAGTGAATAACACACACACACACACACAAGAACTTTCTCTCTCACACACACACACACACACACATACACAATAATGATCTGTCATTCCGTTAATTAACTGAAGGCATCTGGAAACTTTCATTTCCCAGAATAAAAACAGCGCACAATGCGTCCAACTTGTGCTCATCACGCAGTTCGGTCCACCAAAGCGCAGCGCTCAGATGCTCCTCCATCCAGTGACGCAGTTCTTTATACTTACACACACTCTGATCCAGACAGTCCCTAACACCGACAGGATGACACCGTGCAAGAGTTACGGTGCCTGTACCCGCTATACGCACGATTTGTACGCCTGAGTGCCGCCATACATGAAATACATTAAATCTTGAGTAAATCTAGCATTGATTTACAGCCTAGAGGGTTGTTTGTTTTGGTCATTTCAAGTTGTTATTAAAAGAAATAAATAAAATAGAAATAAAACAAAACTCAGTGCTTTCATGATTAATGTTAACAACAGGCACGGCTTTAATGACGCTGCTTTCTGGTTCACTTTGAAGTGACGCTCAACTCTTTGATTTGACAACAAGACAAGTTGTTGCAAACTTCAAATACAATGTTTCTTTTTTTTCCCCCCCGCTACATTGTATACAGCTCTGTTTTGCGCATGTTGTGCGCATGATTTATATTTAAAAAGAAATTAAATGAACAGAATGCACATTCAGACACAGGGATAAAGCCTGTCTGTCTGGTGACTGATGCAGATCTCACCTTGTTTTTATTTAGGATATGGATGTTGACCTTACCTTAACTACGACATCCAGATTTATCACAGGTCTCCGTTGCTGTGCAACCGGTAATCCAAAGAGGGAAAAAAGAACAACCTTTAAGAAAAAAAAAAAGAATCAGTTCTGTCTTTCTCTAAGGTTTTGATGCTCAAAAGTGTGTGTGTGTCTATGTGTCTCCGAGTGTGTGTGTGTGTGTGTGTGTCTCCGGTGTTGTTTGCGGTCGCCGTGCGCTCTCTACTTCCAGTTCTGACAGCTCGCCGCGCCGCGCATTAAATCCCCAAACGACAAGCGCGCGGCCGGTCCTATTTAAAGACCAAAACAAAAAAAAAAATCAAAAGACTTGAAAAGGTTTACTTTTTATTTTGCAGGGTCAACACTTTTCACGTTCCGTGCACATGGCTACAAAAGGATCGTAGAACGAGATGAAGAAGACGACTGACAAGCTCGGCGAAAGAAAGAAAAAAAAAAAAACACCCGAGCGCAGAACTGCACCGGACGCGCGCGGACTTGCTGAGCGCCGACGTCACGGCCGTGCGCGCTCGCGTCCGAACGACGGGCCCCTCCTACCCGCCGTGCGCGCCTGAGGGAGGGAGAGAGAGCGCGCGCGAGAGAGAGAGAGAGAGAGAGAGGGCGCGAGAGAGTGCGCAAGCGCGCCCGAGAGAAGTAGGGCACGGGTAGAGTTTAATTACGCGCCGCTTCACTGCAGTTGGTCAGTATTTAGAATGACGTCATAATATTTAAAAACTAGCGTAAGTACAGTAACCGTCGTTACCGGTAAGAGTTTGTAGAAATAGTTAAAAGGTTCAAGCTAGAAAAAGTTGATCAGCCATCAGGATTAATGTAATTAGTGATATTATTATTATTATATATAATAATTATAGTGATATAATAATAATTCTAATTATTATTATTATTATTATTATTATTATTATTATGTAATCAGTGACATTATTATTATTATATATCATAATTATAGTGATATAATAATACTAATTATTATTATTATTATTATTATTATTAATATTAATACTATAATAATAATAATAATAATAATAATAATAATAATAATTATTATTATTATTGTTATTATTATTATTATTATGTAATCAATGATATTATTATTGCTATTTTATATTATTATGTATTATTTATATTTGAAATTATTATTATTATTTCAGGTTGAACCCCACGTGCAAGTCTGCCTGCAACAAAGATGAACCCTTTAAATTTTTTACAACTGTAATTTCACTCAATTTTATTTGCTGTGACAGCATTATACAGTATTGGTTTCATGGCAAGATTTTGAATCTACTGTCATTTCACCTTATTACAATCAATGGGAAAGAGAGGATAGAGAAAAATATATAAAAAAATATTATGTTTAATATTCAGCCAAATACACTCCCTGTTCATAATCTGAGAGTGAATCACAGATGACAAATCAAAAAAGTAGGTTGGATGAAGTTTTGTCTTAAAACGACTCCAGCGCATTAAAAGTTCACTTATACCACTTGAGCGCCGTCATTTCAGCCGTGAAAATATTAACTTATTCCAGTAAAAATATTCAGGTTAGCTTTTCTAATTAATATCTATTGGTGCAGGTGTTTGTTTTCATCAAGCAAGTAGCGCATTAGTAGCTTATTTTAAAGTAGATTATTAAATATACAACATAACCATTCATAGCATCGCTTTTACTCCATTTTGATTTCACTTATGGTGCAGGTTAAACTTCAGGCAGATAGACAAAGTATCAATAAATCCGGTCCACCCAGTTTAATGGGATGCTGTGACAAAATCTGTCTGGACAGACATAAAAAGATCACGTAAAAAAGATATCACTTAAAGAGCGAGTTCTGACCAATGTACAGACTAAACCTTTATTTTATTTATATAGATGATAACATAATCTATAACATAAACATCTCTGATCAGCCATAATATTAAACCCACCGACTGATTAATAGTGACGTGATAACACTGATTATTTCATTACAATGACACCTGCTCAGCGGTGGAATATGTGAGGCAGCAAATAATCGATCATTTCTCAAACATGATGTGCTAAAAGCAGGAAAAATGTGCAAGTTTAAGCATCTGAGCATCTTTGACCTGAGCCAGACTGTGATTGCTAGACCACTGGGTCAGAGCGTTTCCGAAATACCAGGTCTTCTTCTGTGTTCCTGGTATGCAGTGGTTAATGCGTACCAAAAGTGTTCAGAGGAAGTGACAGGATCATGGCCGCCCTCAGGAGAGCTACTGTAGCACCAGTTGGTGAAGATGTTAATGCTGGTTCTGATAGAAAGGAGTCCGGACACACAGTGCATCGCAGTCTGTTGAGTATGGGTCTGTGTAGATGTAGACCTGGTCAGGGTGTCCATGCTGAACCATGTCCACCACTTAAAGCATCTACAATGGGCATGTGAGCCTCATAACTGGACCACAGAGTAATAAAAGAAGTTAGCCTGTTCTGATGAATTATGATTCATTTTACTTCATATGGAGGTTGTCTGTGGCTTTGTGCAGTGTGTTTCTTTGGGCGATGTTCTGCTTAGGTCTTGACATTCATGTGGATGTTACTTTGACAAACACCTCCTACCTAAACATTGCTGCAGACCACGTTAACTCCTTCATGGAAACAGTACGCTCTGATGGCAGTGGTGTCTTTCAGCATCTTTTCTGCCTTTAAAAACATCATCCCATGTACAGTACAGTATGCCCTTGTCCAGTGTCAATACTGGCAAATGCAGCTGAATGCACTTATTAGCGTGCCTTGGTTTCCTGTCTGTACTGACTTCTCCTAATTAGAGGTAAAACATTGTTATGTACTGTATAGAGCTGGAAGGTCGTATGCAGTTTCTTTCTAAAAATATGTATGAGGTTATAAGGTTGTATGAGCTCGGAGGAAGACTTTATCTTTAAATTCAGGCCTCGAGTAAGAAATGCTCTTGGCTGTGCGGCGTTCTCGCTGTTTTCCCGGGCCCCGCCGGTCGGGTCGTAGCTGCAGGGGTTAACACACAAACACACAGTTTTCCCACCCAGAAACCTGCTCCACTCACAGCTGCTCACTGACAGAATACTGCAAGCATGAAACTCACTAATGTAATGATGTGTGTGTGTGTGTGAGAGCGAGAGAGAGAGAGAGAGATGTGGGGAGGGTGTTGGTGAGTCTGTATGGTTGGGTTATATCTAAAATACTGATTTGGTATTATTTAATTGTTAGTTGTTTTATTTTCTAGCTGACCTACAATATTTAAATTGGGATTTAGGGAATTTCACCACCAGGGGGTGCTACAGTTAACGTCTGATTACTGGGAACCTTCTTCAGAAGACCTTAATTTAAGGATATTTTACTAAAATTGTTAAAAATATTCCCTTACACAAATTGCCTGCTTACAAAGATCCAGATAAATGACTTGCCTTAAACCAACAAGTTACCTTTTAATACTTAACCATAACTAATTTGTTGTTTCATGGTGGTGATCAGAACATTTTAGGAGGATTTTATCTTAGGGCAATAAAAGCCTACATCTCTCTCTCTCTCTCTACCATGATATATATATGTATATGTATATATGATGGTATATATACCACGCTGCTCATGGTCAGGGCAGTGTGACAGGGTAGGTTAGCAAAGCGCTATCTGCCCTCTTCAACATACCTAACAGGCTTGAGTCCTTCCCCTTTCTGACCTACTGTCTTTAGCCCTGTAGAAATGTTAGAAATGTCCAAACCCGGACCAACGAGCCACCCATCGATGACCCGTGTCCTAATGATTTCCTTATCGCTCATACACACAATACATGTTGCTGGAAAAGCAACATGTTCAACATCTGGGTGTGGTGATGCAGAAATATGCCAGTCACACCTCATGCAATCATTCGTACACAATCCTGCAGATAAAATTCTCTGAATACAAATGAAACTTTACTGAATGTCAGAAATACCCATCTATCGAACCTGTTTTCTTAATTCTTTTGTCCTGGGAAAAAAAAAGAGAATTCCTTGTTGTGCTGGAAATGATCACTGTTGCAGTAGAGTGGTTTAGCATGACAACCTAGATTTTATTTTTAATTTTTTTGTCAGAGGATGTTACTGTACTTTTTATCAATTTATACTTAGAATGGATTTATTATTTACCCAAAATAACTTAGCAAAGGAGGGGGAGTGATTTCTTTTTAACGTCTCGACTGTGGTAGTGAATGGTATCTCCATGCACACAGAGGCGGGAATCGAACCCGGATTTAGTGAATGGTCAGATTTGAAATTTAAGCAACAAACCTATTGATTAACACGAGCGCTCTCCAGGGAATGTTAAGGTTTTCTTCCAGGTACTCCAATTTCCTCCTACAGTCCAGAGACATGCAATGTAGGCTGATTGGTGTTCCCAAATTGCCCATTGTGTGTAGCTGGGAGTGTTGTGTCCTGTGATGTGATGGGTGGCACCCCATCCATAGTGTACCCTGCCTATGTTCTCTGGGAGAGGCTCCAGGAAAACTGGAGACTCCTGAAACTGGAGACTCCTTCAATAAATGATAAATTAAATGTTGAAATGTTCATTAAAAACTTCGCTGCATCAACAATTATTTATAATTCATAGTTTTTACTATAGAACAAGTCACATGTAATTAGATTTATAGATAGAACTATCTGACCTGCTATATATGTGTATGTGTGTGCGTGTGTGTGTGTGTGTGTGTGTGTAAATCCACACCATCTGACCAATTAAGAATTCATAATTCATTAGAATTCTCCCAGTTTTGCTCAACAGTGACACATAATAGATTCAGTTATTTAAAACCGAAATCCTGTTTCTTCTGAAGCACCACTGAAAATTCCTCCCTCGCAAATCCACAGCATCAGTGAAATCAGTTCTAATGAGAAGTGCGACTACTGACTAACAGATGATGTTTGGGTGTCGGGGAAGATCAGTTAAGTCATTTCTGAGAGCGGCGTTGTTCAAGTAGGTGGTTATTAAAAGTAAATTGACTTCTCATGAAAATTACTCATTCATTTCATTTCATTTATTTATTTCTTTTAACATTTTTATTTAATTTAACACTGGGCAAAGTTTTATTACATTTACAAGAAAAAAATGATAAAATGTAATTAAAAAAATAAATAAAATAAAAAGTTAGAATAATAAAATGTAGTAGAAGGCATCTATCTTGTAGATCTTGTGAAAAGCATTTCAAAACGTTGCGTTCTATGTATAAATTAAAATTCAATAAGTTAAATCAAAATTAATTCATATCATTGTACATATTTAATACTTCATGTTTATTAAACAATAAAATAATTTACAGGTACAGTGTTTATTTTGTAAGATTATATACTAAAGTCTATACACCCCTGTTCAGAGTGTGTTCAAGATAAATCACATGAGGTCGTTTCCACCTTTAAGGTGATATGCAAGTGAAAAACAGAATGGAAGTTTTTCTATTATAATAATCATTATTGTTATTTATTATGTATTTGTTTTAGGTCAGTATCATAGACCTGCCCTTAATGAGGTTATTCTTACTAATCCCAAATACGTATCTTTAAAACAAACAAACAAAAAAAACACTTTAAGTGTAAACATACAATAAGAAATCTTATTAAGGAGGCTACGGAGCGTACAGTACATTAAAGTGTCTCCACAGTGCTGGTGTCTCTGTATGACAATCCTTTGTATTCTTCATGAGAGGGCTGTGGGGTTGATGAAAACCATTTCTCATGATAAACACACCTCTAGCTTTGCCAGAACCAAGTGACAATTGTTATGGTCTGATGAGTATAAATTAGAACTTTGTGTGCAAGAGTTGTTTGGTGTAAAAGAACAAAGAGACTTTTTAACCCTAACAGCACCGTACCCATGGTGAAGCACGGTGGTGTCAGCATCATGCCCTGGAGCTGCTTCTCTTCACGTAGGACTGGGGTTCTAATCACGCCAGATGAAATCACTGACTCAGTCTAACAGTGGTCCATTTTGGAAGGCATCTGTTAGACAGCTGAGGAAGAAGAAAATTCCAATTTCTAGCAAAAGTGATCCAAAGCACTACTCACAAATCAACAAAGGAATGTATTGAGATGAAGAAAATTCACATTTTGGAATGGTTCCTACCGAAAAACCTGTAGAGTGATTAAAAGAGGGAGAGTATTTATATATATATTTCTTGCAATGAATAAGAGAATAAAAATCTCAAATGACGATCTCTTACTTAAAAACACCAAGTGCTGTATTGCGAGCAAAAAGTGCCCTAACAAATGTTTAGTTAGGGGGTGTGCATACTTATGCTATCTATGGCTTTATCTTATTTTCCCTTTCATTAAATTTTTTTTTTTTTTTCGGATTTCTTTTTAGGTGGCACGATGGTATATTAGATCTCACTGAGCCCTCACACCTCCAGGGTCGTAAACTCAGGGTCTGTGTGCATGGAGTTCATGTTCTCCCTGTGCTTCGTGTGTTTCCTCTGCGTCCTCTGGTTTCCTCCCACAGTCCAAATACACGTAATTAGGTTTGATTGGCATTTTCAGATTGTGCAAATTGTGTGAGTAAGTGAGTGCGTAAGTGCTTGTTGGAGGATTGGCACCCTGTCCACTCGTGCCCCGAGTCCCGTGGGATTGGTTGAGTGAGAGTATTCTATTTGTTATAAACTCACCTAAAAAAAAAGAAAAAGAATTTTGGCGTTCAATAGAAGAAGCAATTGAATGAATGAATGAATGAATGAATTAACAAATGAATGAATGAAGATTATTAGGCATTAAAAAAAAAGTAACCATCGCATCCACACATTAGTAGGTTTTCAGTCATATAAACACACTAGCAATCTAATTATTTGTCCAAGCCCCTACGCCGTAGGTGTAGGAGTTCGCCCTGCAGCAACGACCCACTGCCCCTGAGGCATTTGCAGAAATGTCAAATCCCATCCTGTCTGTACAATCGAAAGTGCTTTTAGAAATTGAGGAATCGAGCCCTTCCTGAGAAAAACCTGCAAACCTCCCACTCACTTATCTCACAAAATGTGCACCAATCAAATATATCTGTAATATCATATGTGTTGATTGATTTTTACCAGGAATAAAGGAGTTTCGTGCGAATCATAGAGTTTTTATTTCTACCTTCATCACAGCCGTTAAACCTTGTGAAAGACTTTTTACGAGATTCAGGAATTATGAGATTCAGGAACAGAAAAAACACACTAGACTCTCGAACCAGGCACCGTACATGTGATTTACAGTAGCACAATTATTGGGCTTCAACTTTTTCATCCTGTTTGCTGATATCTGACCTCCGCGTTATCAAAATATAAACAGCGAGCTTGGCCAATGACGGGAATTCTCATATGTGCTTCCTGCTGTCTTCCTGGTTTTCTACAGTCCATGCTTCCTGTTTCCTGTCTATTAATCAGTTATTGACTTTATAACACAGCACCATTGGATTCTCGGATCTGATTAGTCTGAACGTGTTGATTAATTTTCAGCAGCTCTGTCTGATCTTCAGATCGCAGGTTTATATTAATGTGACTGCTCTAATACCTTATAGTTTCTATAGTAACAATTTACATGAGTTTTCCAACTTGTCGAACTTGTCTTGTGGATATTTCGCAAAGTTAACTGGTACTATAAATGGAAACAACATACGATGTGTCATGTGTTAATAGTTTGTCAATCATAATTTAAAGGGAAATGACACTTTTCAGGGTGTGGTCTTATAAGACATTAATCCTCATATTATCATGCCACCTCTTCATTCATTATTTTCCTATGACATCACATAAAAAGTGTAATAATAATAATAATAATAATAATAACCACACTTCATATATTAAAATGCTTTCTTAAGTAATGTAAATTAAATAAGAAGAGAAATGTAATTAAATCCGTCTAACCAAAAAAATTTTTTTTTACACAAACCGATTAGCCATAACATTAACTAACACATTAACATTGATTATCAACTATGCACCAGGTAACCGGTGACAGGATCATAGCCACTCAAGGCTCACCCATGCCTATACGGACCAAAGGCCAGCCTGTCCGGTCTGATCCCACAGAAAAAGCAATGCAGCATAAATTGCTGAAATAAAGTTAATGCTGGCCATGATGGAAAGGCACCAGCACACCCAATGCACCACAGCCCACCATGCCTGTCATGTCCAGCGAGCCCAGAGTCCAAGGCCACTGACCGGGCTTCCAAACTCCCCAGATCTCAATCCTATCGAGCACCCAGTGGAGGCGCTGGGCAAACAAGTCTGGCCCAAGGAGACCCCACCTTCACAACCCTGAGGAGAGCACCCAAAGGCTCCGTTGGCAACGTCCTGGTGCCAGAGACAAGAGCACACACCCAGAGGTCTTGTGGAGTCATGCCCCAAGAGACTAGAGCTGCCCCAGTGACAGGAATACTGGTCATAATGTTTTATACAAATTTCTGTTTTATGACATATGGAATTATGTAATTAATAAACAACAGCAGTCAATTGTTGTACTGTATACAGTATATACAGAGTCAGCCAAAAAGTATACACACTTCAGGAAAAGAAAAAATAGTATCAAGGGGTCACCACAGCGGACCATCCGATTACGCCGGATGCACTTCCTGACAAAACCCTCACATTTTATCTGGGCTTGGGACCAGCACTGCATGGGGTGTGGCAACCCACTGATAATGGGGCAAGAACCCAGATCCTCAGATCCCCAAACCAACAAGTTCAAGCCTTATCCACCTGAACCACCATTCCCCTTACATGCATATTATATTAACATAATAGTAATAATATTATCATATATAATGAATAGCAATAAATGTATTATTAAAATATTTATACAAGTTTTTCTTTTGCGTATACGTGTTGTGTATATGTGTATATATATATTGTGTACACATATCCATGTCAGGTATTTCATTCCTCACTTCATGCATGTACACTCTTAATGCATTTTCACACCTTTAACACTTGTCCCTGTCTCCAGCTCTGAATTCAACCAATGTCCATCACCTCCCATTAAAGTCTCGGCTTTCTTCCCTGAGGTTATAATATTGAGGTTTGAACACGGTTTTGCATGACTAACTACAGACCTCCAGGTACACCAGAACAGGCAGATTGAATAATGTGTTTATCCCATTATGCCTGTGATCCATATTCAGTAGGAACACCAAATATGAGACGCGGCCCTGACTCCGGATCGGTGCATTATCGTTAGCGTGTTCATCACCGAATAATGTTTTGTTTACTGAAATTGTGTCAAGTAGATTACAGATTAATATGCGACGTGTTTCCTCACATACGTTCTGTTCCGGATGCCAGGCAAGCACATTACACCCGGATAACAGCGGCACTCATGAGCTTCAGTGGCCCAAAATACCCCAAAGAAACCGATATACAGATGTTTCCCGTGCACTGGTTGTGTTAGTAGAATGTCCTGACCGTGACAGAAACCATGCAGGGTTTTTTTTTTTTTAATAACATATAGACTTGTTTTGTTTTTTTTCCGTATCCTATCAGGGCATCTGAGGACATGGATACATGACGAGATAACGACTGTGATACAACCCCATGCAAATAAAAGCACTTGTGTTAATTCCGCCTCTTAGTGCTCTTAATCATACCTTATACTGTAGGCAGACACAAGCTGATATCCACCTACGCAAACCAAAGCGCTTATACCTGGCAACCGCTCACACATACACTCACAAACACTCTAGTCTGATGATGGTGGTGGTGGTGGTGGTGGTGGTGGTGCGGGTGAAGCGGGTCAGTCAGACACTGATGTAGCGCTCAGGTAGCCACAAGGCAGAAAAGATTAGATCAGGTTTTCTCTCTCTACCTATCTTCTTGTTCCCTCTTTGTCAACTTGAATCCCTTCCTCTGTGTTTCCTGCTCTGTTTCTCCCTCGTTTTTCTCTCCTTTGTGTCTATATGATACAAACTTGTAGTCTATTCTTATCGACTGCCCCTGTGCGGCATCAATGTGTCTATGTATGTTATTGATTCATTCCATCTGTAGTTGCTATTCTTGTGTTTCATCAACCTCAGACAGCCATTACCCTCCTTTTGAACTCCTGCTAGGTTCGAATTTGTAATTACTTACACATGAGCATTGACAATCCTGAACTCAGGTTTCTGTCTTCGTGGAGTTTCGCATCTTCTCCTCATGTCTGTCTGGGTTTTGCCCAAGTTCTCCGGGTTCCTTTCACCTCCCAAAAACATGGCAGTAACTGAATTGGCTATGATAAGTGGCTCTATTGTGTGTGTGTGTGTGTGTGTGTGTGTGTGTGTGTGTGTGTGTGTGTGTTATTTTTTTCTTTCGTGCCCTTCAGCAGCCCGCCCTGTCCATTCTTGCCTTGCACCCAGTGTTCTTAGGATAG
The DNA here is from genome assembly GCA_030014365.1 of Clarias pachynema. Lineage (NCBI taxonomy): Eukaryota > Metazoa > Chordata > Actinopteri > Siluriformes > Clariidae > Clarias > Clarias pachynema. The sequence goes on from JAQMYL010000038.1 coordinate 3,050,534, forward strand.
ACTCCAGATCCGCAGTACACCAACCAAAATAAACCAGTCTCTCGGACCTTCTATTTGTCCCGATGTCCATTCTGTTTGTTCATTATTTTCTGTATCTTTTTGCTGTACAGATTTCTGAGGTCTCACCCCGGTCCTTGCCTCAACTGAGGAATATTTTATTTTATTTGCCCTCCGGACCTGTCTGACCCATCCTGGTGCCCCGCTTCTGGTTGGAGATCTCGTCGCATGGATGCCCCGTGTGT
>JAQMYL010000038.1:3082927-3098979 GCA_030014365.1 Clarias pachynema
GCAAGGCCCTTAACCCTCAACTGCTCAGATGTGTAATGAGATAAAAAATGTAAGTCACTCTGGATAAGAGCATCTGCCAAATGCCTAAATGTTCCTGGGATAGGCTTCAGGCTCCCGCAACCCTGAATACAGGATAGAGCAGAATAGAAGATGAGTTAGTGAGTGAGTATTTAACTGGACAACCTTTGGATATGATTATGGTTTGCATTTTCAATGGATTATTTTAACTACCTTGACAAGATTTTATGTACATCCAGATTTGCATTACTTTTCAGCCAAAATTTCATATGGTCCTCATATTCGTTATTGGAACGTCAAACCATTCCTTGAAGGCTTCTCCAGCACATCCCAAAGACTTGGACAGTGAGCTTGAGGTTAGGCCGATATGGTGGCCAGTTGAGTGTTTCTGCATGATCCCAGAACCAGGTTTTTGCTTTCTGAGTCCAGGAATAGACCTTGAAGGAAAATTAGGAAAGAACATCAAAACTCTATGGATGTGATAGCCTGGTCACTCAGTGCATTCAGGTCATTTTATTGCCGCATACCACCTGAAGCAACCACAGATATTATTGCCTCCCAATAACAAGCCAGCTGGTGTAAATGTATTTTCTGTATTCGCATTTATTGTGTACTCCTGCCTCAAACCCTGTTATTCTAAGACTCTGGATTCACCTCTGCCCTCACTGGGGAAAGTAAAACTGTATTGCAGCAATGCAGAATTATTAGATTAACTGTTTGGAAGAAATAATATTTTAATGTCGGTTACAAGTAAACTAATGGACACTGCATTGCTAAGCCTCATGCGAACAAATAACTTCCAAGTGCTGCTACTTCCGCCAGTTCCTAATCTGGAAGTGTTTAATGCTTTAACTCCACAAGATTTGGTTTTCAGCCAGCAGGATTAGATTGGTTCCAGTGCTAAACGTTGACTGGTCTGGCCTTCATAAATGAAGCACTTTGAGAATTGTTGTTTAATTATTGTTAAAAACAATAAAGTTTTTGTAAAAAAAAATGATGGGTACATTACTAATGCTACAGTATCTAAACTTCATTTGAGAGGATAAAAGGAATACAACTCTGTGCTGTCTGAAGGATAGTGAAATATGTTCTCAAAGCCAGAAGCAAAACTCTGTACAATTATTATTATTTAATGTTTTGCCTTAGGAAGCGCTCACATTCCATTCAACTGTATTTATATTTCACTAGTAGCAAACTTTACAGAAATCTGCTTAAAATCGCTCTTAACACCAGCAATACTTCAGGAAGACGGCACAAACGAAAACAGAGGTGCAACCACGTAAATGAGACCCAGCTGAAACAAACTACAGACAAATGAGAGCAATAATTACAGGGAGACATGGTAGAGCCGGAGCAGGAGGGAGCCAAAACAAGAGCAAACAGGAACTTTCGACAACAGAATGCTGGAAGGTGCCAGACGGCTGGACCCAGATTTCGAAAGATCCCAGTGGAGAGGCAGGGAGAAAATAAGAGTCATGCTGAAACACATCGCAGGGAAGTGCGGTAAAGAGATAAGAGTGGATAGTCTTAGAGGCTGGGATTTGTATTGCGAAAAACCTTCTTGAATATCATTTTCTCTCATTGGGCTGATTCCCATTTTAGGGAACCGCTGCAGCAGATCATCAGATCTGCGTTTTTGATGTGGCACAGATGTGATGCTGCATGCCTTTCCTGGTGCAATCCTGCCCAATTTATATGGGCTTAGGACTGGAACTATCGGCTCAGGCAACCCCCAGTGGCTGGAGTCGGTTCCCTGACTGGGAACAGATGCAATCATGCACTATGCATGATGGGTGCATCGCTTCGTTCGCTTCCCATCCTACCCTGACACGCCCTTCACTCTGGAATAGGATCAATCTGGACTCATCAGACCACATGACCTTTTTCCATTCCTCCAAAATCCAATCTTTATGCTCCCTAGCAAACTTAAGCCCTTTTTGTTCTGATGAGTCTCACTAACAAGTGGTTTTCTTTTTGCCACACAGCTGTTTAATCCCAATCCCCTGAGTTCTCACCACATTGTGTGTGTATGGAAATGCTCTCACTTTCACTATTAAACACAGCTCTGATTTCTACTCACTGACTCACTCACTCACTCATGGTTTATACCACTTTATCCTGTATAAGGGGGTTTTGGGAAGGGGGGAGCTGGAGTCTATCCCAGGAGACTTAGACCACGAGGTGGGGTACACCATGGATGGAGTGCCAATCCATTGCAGGGCACACACACATACACAAACTCACATGCTCATTCACACGCTACAGGCAATTTAGAAACGCCAGTTAGCCCAATCTGCATGTCTTTGGGTTGCGGGAGGAAACCCACCAAGCACGGGGAGAACATGCAAACTCCAGGGGCAGGAATCGACCCCTGACCCTGGAGGTGCAAGGCGACAGTGCTTACCACTGAGCCACCGTGCTGTCTCGGATCTCTACTGTCCATTATTTATCATGACGTGTTTGGACAAGTCATCTCCAATCACGGTCATTCATGACGACGTTTTCGTCTGACCACATTTCTTCCAACAAAGTTGATGGTTCAGCGCTATTCATCCAGGTTTTAATAATGCACAAGACAGTTCTTAACCCAGTTAAAATAATTTCAGCTATAATCTCCTTTGTTGTTTTCTTTGCTTTGAAGCAAGCCTTCCTAAAACGGTGACTTTTCTTTTGCCTAGGTGTTGTGCTTTAACTTAAAACTTAAAACTAGCGTGTGGACGGGAAGAAAGGAAGCGCGTGAGAGACTTTCACTATAGGGGCGATGGGTTTAATCATTATAAAATTCATTGTGAAATGCTACTCACTGATAACGTCCATCAAAATGGTTTATGAGAACAACTGCGTGTGGGTGGATGATACTTACGTCTATATTTGGCATAATGACTACTTTTTTTTTTTTGTATCCAGTCATGTTTCTCATATATAAGCCATTTAGTTAATTTCATGAATGTGTGCCTGATCACAGGGTTCATGAGGCATTTTATTCTTTAGACTTTTAATAAAAACCAGCATAAAATCCTCCATGTGCTGCAACTAATAAATCGCACGTCTCATCATTAAAATAGGATTTGTCAGTTTGAAGTGTGCAGACTGAAAGAAAAAAAATTAGACAAATGTGAAAATTGCTGTTATGTAAGTTCTGTCTAAAGTACCTATACACACACTAACACTGCTTCAGTTATCTATTGTTCACGTTTTCTTCATTTTTGAGGCTTTACAGCTTAAACACACACACACTCACACACACACACACACAAGGACTGTGAGCAACACAAACTGGATTGGACCAGAATAAAGGGAAATGAGCAACAGATAGATGGCAAAGAAGCCACACAAGAGAAATGAGTGAGGATGAAACCGAGACAGATTTTCATTTGCATGCCATTAATTAATATTTTCATCATGAGTCAGTCCTAACCTTCCTGAAATTAAATTAAAAAAAGGGTTTGTAGACACTAACTTCCTTTGATGGTCCTTCTTTGTGTTCACTCTGATCTTTCTCATCTGTGCTCACTTTAACCTTGGTAGAGCCACACTGCCACCTCTGGAAAGGTTGGAAGTCACATGAGGAGGAGGAGGAGGAGGAGGAGACGGTATCCTGGCAACCACAGCGACCATCGTCTGGACCATGTGATTCAGAGAGTGCAGTCACTAAACACCTCCATCAGAGTGTCAGTCCCAAATCTGCTCATGAAGGTTTGTTATTGGTCAAAGGTTTTTAAAGCATGTGGCGTTTCTTATGCTTTATTACATTATTAATGCTTTAAAAAAAAAAAAAGTATTCATATAATGATTCATATTAATATGAGTGATTTAGTGTTTTAAATTTTTTAGTGTTTTAAATTGTTAAAAGCGCTATACAAATCAAAATTGAATTGATTTACAGATTATATTTCCATTAGATTTCCATCTAACATTTATTCATGTGAGCAGTGGAGCTTTAAATAAAGCTTATTTATAGACAAGTCAGTGTTTCTGAGGTTCTGATTCATTTTTAAGACAGATAAGTCAGTCACACTTGTCATCCTTCCAGTGTGTATTTTCACTGATGAAGATATAGGTTTTGTTTAATAAGTTAAAGGATCTACAAAGCGATTTTTTTCCAGAACAGCAAAAATCCACAAAAATATTTAGATAATTTCTACATTTTTGGGTGCATTTTTGAGCACACTTCACCCCAAAGTCAGGTACGTTTGCCTAATATGAGCACTTCGTATTAAGTCCACTTGAAAAGATGGTCTCAAATTAGAAAAAGACGTATCTAAACTTAAATCTAAAATGGATTCGTGTCAACTAAGAAACTACAAAATCATAGTAGGAAGTAGAAGGGTATGTGAGAGGGGCGCTCTTGACATTTATTCTAAAATATAATATTAGAATATCATTACAGTAGGTGTAGGTGTTGACTTCCTTGTAGTTTTCTTCTCTGTGCTTTTTGCAGCTTGCAAGCCGACTAGATGTATACTGCCACCTGCTGTGTCAAATGATCTAACTACGCAAGTGTACATGGGTCCAGAATAATATTCCTAATGTGAAAGCTGGGGGGGGGGGAGCGATCGTACCTGGGAATGGGACATACAGTAGCAATCGTTCCGAGTGTGAAAGTAGCCTTCATGTATTTAAAAGGAGCCACATTTGTTTTAACCAGGGAATGATTTCTTAATTCTTTTGTAAATTTATTCATTTCACTCGTCGTCTATACCAGGTGCAAGGCGACAGTGTTCACCGCTAAGTCCACACGTAGCCCAGTATTTTTAAAAACTGAGTTTTTTTCTACTTTGTTTTTTAAAATAATTCTTTCCACACGACCTAGGTTTTAAAAATATCTTTGTCCACATAAAAACGCAAAATGTCCTATTAAGTGCTGTTAGGAGCGTCCCTAATCAACAGGGGGCCAATCAGACGCAAGGTGATGTTACAACAAGCCAAAATCTCTGTTTCCCCTGTCCACTCCAACACCACTGAAAACGGAGTTTTGGAAAAAAGCTTTCAATGACCAAAACTGCGTTTGCATGTGGGCGAAAGGCCAAAACCGCAGATGAAAATCTCAGTTTTTAAAAATACTGTACCCGGCTACGTGTGGACACGGCCTAAGCCACTGTGTCGCCGTAAATTTATGCATTTCTGTCCAATCTTTTAAATTCTGTTCAATGAAGTCAAGACAATTACATTAGAATGACTTGCAAATTCCTAAATACAAGACTGTTCAACATCTCATATGTAACAATCAATTACAATCATTACCTATTATATATAAAGAGAGATAAAGGAAGTTTTCACTCTCATAACTGTGTTTCTGTTAATCTGCACAATCAAAAGTTCCGCTTTGATGCTGAGTTTAACCAGAAAATGTAAAAGTGTAGGAGGACCGAAACCTAACACAGATAAAAGAAAAGAAAAAATAACAAAGGCAATGTGATGGATGTATGTTTATGTGTAAAACTTTGCATTCCTTGTAATTTCATACCACAATTATACAAACTTTCGATGTCCAAACTTTGCAGACTGTGTGATTACAATGGTCTTTTCAAATTATTGCTTGTCACACTGTAGGGCATGATTCCAATAAGATCTTGGTTGAATTCTATACCAGACTGTGCAATAACATGCTCTCCATGTCAGGTTACACAATGTATAATCCTCTAATGATAGACCTGTGATTAAAGAAAATAACTATGTTTTACTTACTTCATCAGTTAGCATGACATGGGCTTTAAAGGTCAAACATTTTACTCTTTCTTTCTTTTCTTTCTAACATAGATCTTATAAAGCCCCAGCAGAATAAACTGTATGTTTATGCTCTAGATAAAATACCCCTTACCCCCTGATATAATGTGTTTTTATATACTTTAAACTCCCTTTATTTTACTCCTCCACCAAATGCGCCATTTCAGTCTATATAAGTTAGCTAATGCTGAGCCTGTATTGACTAAGTGTCTCAGAGTAGGAAATCACTCCTAAGAGGCCAAAAATTCTCAAAGTGACGTGATTTTGGTCCTACTTTTAGGAGTAGGAGTAAGAAAAACTTAGAGATTCTTAAAGTAGGCAATCACTTCTACCACCACCAAAATGTAGGAGAGCTCCGGATGTGTCGTAGTTTGTTAGGCAAAGCGTTGAAATGGCTTTCAGGGAGAGTTGTGTTTGAAGCAGAGACGTTTTAGTAATACTGAGTGACACAGAGCTCATAAAAGATACATTTGGACAAAAATGGGGAAAAAATTTCTTTCTTTTTTTTAAACATCGCGTGCGGTATGTAACTGGTTCATTAAGGAACTTTCCGTATGCTCTCTCTGCAAGTGACTGATACTGTAATTTTTTTTTTTTAGTAACATCGAAGATGCAGCTTTGAAACAGTGACACAGTCGACAGTGTCGGAAATAATAAATCAAACTTTGCTCTTACAGAACGTCAGACCATATGCTGATTCGTACACTTCCCCATCAAGCAGCGTGAAATCAATAAAGAAACAAACTGCATTCATGGAGTTGTGGGCATCGTCCATGGCACACACATTAAAATAATCATATTTATATACATTCTATATATTTACATTCAATTATTTAAGTGTACAAAACTGCCTTGAGATTCTCTGTTATACAGTACGCAGCACTTCATCACTACATGAATACAGTACACCTCCATTTTTTACACTCCTCTGGGGTACGTGTGGCAAACTGACATGTGGAACTGATGCTTTCACAAATTGCTGTCCACTCACTTTTTATCTTTAGAGATAAGAGTAAGGCAGAATTTTCCTTAAATTATTTCTTTACATTTTACTCCCTCCTCTTCAAACAGTCTGACGAGGATAACCACATACAGTCGAAGCCCACATCTACAAGTTTTGTCAGTGTGAATAAAGCCACTGATTTCACTTTTCCACCATTTAAAACTACAAAAACCTGCCAAAAACAACAACGATTCGTACTCAGGGCCTGTATTTACTAAGCGTCTCAGAATTACTCCTAGGAATCGTGCTTAAAGTAAATTTAAGGCTGAAAATATTCCTTCCATTAATGTGAAGCCTACTTTGCTTCATTTACAGTGTGGTAAATGATGACGTCACACGCTTTCCTAGGAACAGTCCTACTCCTTGCTGAAAGTAATAGTAGGAACCTTCATAAATAACTTTTACTGTATGTCCTACTTTGAGCTAGGAATTTTCAGCTAGATAGGAATATTTTAATTTTAAGCTTAGGAGTGATTCTGAGATGCTTAGTAAATAACCTAAAAAATAAAAAGCAAAAGCAAAAATCTCAGGGTGGGGCATTTCTTATATGTCACAATATGGAGAAAATCTAATTGGCTTTTTTTTTTTATCCCTAAAAAAATAAAATGGGGAAAAACACAGCAAGGATTGGTATGTCTTTCTCTCTTTCTCTCGCTTTTTCTTTTTCTCTTTTAGTACATGCACACTGGAGACCCATCTGAAAGTCTAAAAATGATTTTAAAAAAGTGAATTTTGCATATTAAGTGCCCTTGAAGAGAGCTTGGGGGTAATAAGAATTATTCTTCGTGTCCGGTAGCATGTTTCACTTATGTTTTGCCACTGACACTGGCGTGTTTGTTGCCGTCCCATGAGTTTCACGTCACCTTATAATGTCCTCCAATTAGTGACTTTTAAAGGTGCCTCATAAGACTGCTCATACTTTAGGATTTTATACAAAAACTTCACACATTGATAGAACTTTGGTGACTGCCTTTGGCCGCAACAGCAGGATTAAGCTGAATGTTGTACGGTGTGACCGTTTGTACAGTGGGTGGGTCATAAAAAAGCATTTCTCACGGGTTCTTTAAATGATTTATAGCTCTAACTCTCTAAACCAGTTTCAGTGTAATTATTTTCTGGAGCACTTTGTTGAAGAGTTGTCCATTTTATTTTACATTCGGGAGCAACTTGTTTCCTAATGGCTTGGTGGTTAAAATAAATTAGTAATAAATCTTTTTTTTTTTTTTTTTGCCTTTTCCATATTGCAAATATATTTGCAATATAGAAAATATGCTTTTTATATAACGCCAGCAATCTATTTTCACTTCTTAAAGCAGAGCAGCTTGTATCTCACATGAGCTACTTAATGAAACATGTCACATGGAAATGAGACACGCCAACTTACCGACTTCCTGTCACAGATGACACATGGTCTGTGAAGTTGTAGAAAAAAATGTTAAAGCACCGATGCGATGCACTGACCAGACAATGCCACCACGCAGCAGGCACTTGATATGCACAGTGAAACTAGCTGTCAATGAACTTGAGTCACACTGCAGCAATGCAAAGACTACAACGGCGTGCATGACACATCTGTGGCTCTGTGCTCTCACCCAGTGTACTGTACGTTATATAGCAAAAAAGAAAATACTTTTCACTCTTCAAGGTCCACTTTAACCAGTTTACACTTTGTAACCCCAAATATTTAAGAATAAGACGTGCAGTTATGGGAAAGTAGTCAATGACAGGTTAACGTAATGTCAGGTTAACCGCAAGTCAATTATGTTCCAAAAACAGTGTATCCTCTGGTCTTATTCCTTTTAAACCACAGCAATTTGATATAATGGTTAGCAATATGTCAGATTTTAACACTGTGGCTTCGCACCACCATGGTCGAGGGTTTGATTGTCACCTCAGTCTGTATGTATGGAGTTTGCATGTTCTCCCCGTGCTTGGTGGATTTCAACCAGGTTCTTCAGTTTCCTCCCAAAGTCCAAAGACATGCAGTTTAGGCTAATTGGCTTCCCCAAATTTCCCATTATGTGTGAATGAGTGTGTGCTTATTTGCCCTGTGATGGATTTCCACCCCATCCAGGTTGTGCCCCGCCTCGTGCCCTGAGTCACCCTGAGTTCCAGGCTTCCTGTGACCCTGTGAGTTAAGTTCTCCATGTGCTTTTGTTTTGGATTTGAGACTGTCTCTGCCCCATCACATCATTGGTTTGTCAACTAAGTGTGTGCACTTGTTCTGTGTTCAGCCCTCAGTTAGTTTGTCCAAGTATACAATGCTGTGTTCCATTTTACAGTGATAATAACAGCAATAACAGTCCATAATTACGCCCATAATATAGTTATTAGTTTTAGCTTCTGTTCTGCAGTTTTCTAGAATATATATATATACTCATATATTTCTCATATATAGTATGTGAGAAATCACCCTGTTATGGACTTCTTAGATTCTTCTTAGCAAGAAGAACTACAAACTTTAAATTGCAGGCTGCATAAACGTCTGTGGTATACGTCTGGGCAGACGTAGCTCAGTGGTTAATGCATTGGACCACTGATCCCAGGTTCAAACCCCAGCACCTCCAAGTTGCCACTGATGGGCAGTTGAGCAAGGCTCAATTACAAAATGCCATAAAAATGTTAATGCCAATGGTCCCTTAAACCTATTAAAGTTCTAATAGAGTTCAGAGACCCAGATTGGAGAACAGGATGTAGCAGACATAACAGGCGTACCCAACACAACAGCTTCTGAAATACAACACATGCAACACATCTCATGTTTCTTGTAAAGGATTGTGCCTCTCCTGAGTACATCGTGACTCCCAAATGCAGCAAATAATTTTCAAGAAAAAATGTATTAGATAGATAGATAGATAGATAGTACTTTATTGATCCCAAAAGAATTTCCAGATATCCAGCAGCCATAGAGACAGTAACACAAAGGCAGGTTGTAGATTGCACACTGTATATCTTATATATAGTCAGTACACACAGGGTAATGTAAGAACTGACCAGTGCAATGAAAATTTAAAGAACAAACATTGTAAGATATATAAGGAGTATATAATTAAGCATATCAATCAAAAGTTAAAAGTATATATATATAAAAATGAGATTAATTGCAGTTCAGTTATAATGTGCAATTTTATACAGGCATGTGGCAAAGTGACAACAGTGCAAACAGTATTAATTTCGCAAAAACCCAAGTCATTGTGCAAAGAGCATGCACAATGGATGGATGAAAGTGATATGAAATTCAGTCTGTGTGTAAATGGCAAAGTATGCAATAGTTGGAGTAACTGATCAGACCCTGAACTAACAGATATAAGTTATGCGTGTAACACCGTGATGTGAATAGCAGACTAGGCTTGCCATGTCATTGTAGCGAGGTGTTGAAGAGACAATGATAATAGCCTCCGGACAATAATTCAAATGTCATTTATATAATTTTCCTGTCAAATTGTTCATATGGACTTTATATGTGTTCGATCTCATTCCCCAGCATTTTATTGTTACTTCATACTTTTTAATTCCATTTAATTACTTTCCTGTCATGGAGCAACCACAGAATAATAGCTCCAGTTATCACTTCTATTATAACTGATAGTCATTTTGTCACCAGAAAATAATAGTGCTCAGTGATTGATCATCGGAAACAATAGTCTTCAGCGATTGGTCACTGGAAATAATAGTGCTCAGTGATTGGACATCGGAAACAAAAGTGTCCAGTGATTGGTCACTAGAGATCATAGTGTTCGGGGATTGGTCATTGGAAACAATAATGTCCTGTAATTGGTCACCAGGTTCACTTTTTGTTCTTCTCCTGAAGTAAAAAAGCAGCTTGTCAGAGGAGACACAAAGAGCAAAACCCTCCATCCTGATTAAGTTAAACCTTTATCTCAGATTGTTAAAGCACTGACACTGAAGACTCCTTCCAAAAATGTACATAAACATCTGTTGGGAGCTAACTTCACCTTATCAACTATTACACACATTTTCTAATGTTCCTTCTGCCATACAAGCCTTTAGATTTTTATTATAGAATTTTGAATATTAGAATAGAGTAATAATATTTTGAGCGGTAATTACACCTGTGACCTGCTGAAACCACTGTTAAAGCCGTTCAGGTGTTCTGACCAATTAGAGTCAGTCTTTCAAGAAAACCATGGTTATAAATTAAATTAAACCGGTGGGATCCTTTCATCGTAGCAATAGTACAGAGTGGTTGGTGTGAAATCAGCCCTGCAATAACATCCCCTTGAGATCGATACTAACTCTTTCCCCTTGATAAAGTGTGTGTTTGCTTCATAGCCTCTGCAAACGCTCTCTTATTTCTCCAGGGAAGAACGGTGAAGGGGAGCCAGCTGACGAGATGGCTGGCACACTAAACTGCTGTCTGATGTGTCACCTTGGATTGCTTTTGGTTGTTGATGTAAGGGGGCACGACTCTGTAATGAACGCCTTGGAAGGCTCGTGACACTTTAAATAGGAAGATATTTATTGCCATGGACGTCCAGCCTGCTATTAATCCAAAATATTCATTTGTAATAGCAAGCCAAGGCCACACCAGGCAAATCCATCATCATTTCTCGATGGAGGTGTGTTCATGTAAGAGTGAAACTTTGACAGACAGCAGGTGACACTAAGCAAGGTTTTTATTGTTATATTTTATTGTTTAATTAATTAATTAGTGTAATGATACAGTAAGTGGTTGGTCATTGGAAACAATTGTGATCGGTGATTTGTCATTGAGAACCACTGTGATTAGTAATCTGTCGTTGGAAACAATAGTAATCAGTGATTGGTCTTTGAAAATAATAGTGTTCTGGGATTTGTCATTGAAAACAATAGTGATCAATTATGTGGTTGTTGGGAAAAGCTGTAATAACTGATTGGTTTTTGAAAACAATGGTGATCAGTTATTGATCATTGGACATGGTAGTTTTCAGTGATTAGTCTTTGAAAACAATAGTGATTAGTGACTGGCCATTAAAAAATATTATTGTTCTGTGATTGATCATTGAAAAAAATAGTGGTCAGTGATTGTCCTGTATAACAAAAGTTGATCAATGATTGGTCATTGGGAAAATCAGTAAGAAGTGATTGGTTTTTGGAAACAGTGGTGATCAGTCATTGATCATCGGAAACAATAATGTTTAGTGATTGGTCACTAGAAATAATAGTGTTCAATGATTGGTTACTGGAAATAAGAGTGCTCAGTGATTGGACATCGGAAACAAAAGTGTCCAGTAATTGGACATTGGAAAACAATAGTGTCAAGTGAATGGTCACTAGAAATAATAGTGTTCAGTGATTGATCATCGGAAACAATAGTCTTCAGTGATTCGTCACTGGAAATAATAGAGCTCCGTGATTGGACATCGGAAACAAAAGTCTCCAGTTATTGGTCATTGGAAACAATAATGATTAGTGATTGGTCATTGGAAACAATAGTGTCCTGTGATTGGTCAATGGAAATAAAAGTCTTCACTGACTGGTCACTGGAAATAATAGTGTTTAGTGATTGGATATTGGAGACAGTTGTGATTTGTCATAGGGACTAATGGTGATTAATGATAAGTGGTTGGGACTTCAGTGATTGGTCATTGGAAATAATAGTGCTCCGTGATTGGACATCGGAAACAAAAGTGTCCAGTTATTGGTCATTGGAAAGAATAATGTTCATCGATTGGTCATTGGAAATAATAGTGAACAGTGATTGAACATCGGAAACAAAAGTGTCCAGTGATTGGTCACTAGAGATAATAGTGTTCGGGGATTGGTCATTGTAAACAATAGTCTTCAGTGATTGGTCATTGTAAACAATAGTCTTCAGTGATTGGTCACTGGAAATAATAGTGTCCTGTGATTGGTCAATGGAAATAATGGTGTTCACTGACTGGTCACTGGAAATAATAGTGTTTAGTGATTGTATATTGGAGACAGTTGTGATTTGTCATAGGGACTAATGGTGATTAATGATAAGTGGTTGGGACCAATAATTAATAATAATTGCTCATTGAGAACAACAGTGCTTGGTGATTAATCATTGGCAACAGTGCTTATCAGTGGGTGGGTGGTGGGAACAATTGGGTTCAATCATCAGTCATTTGGAACATCATCTCATTAAGTTCTTTAGACTTAGTCAAACTTCACACACTGATAATGAATCAAGCAACCTGCTCTTTCACACCATATACTCAGCAGCTAGGATGTAAGCTGGAGAGTGTAGGATAGTCACAAAATAGTCACTGCTTAAAAGATTGTTAGATTGGTTTCTTTGTCACTAATGGGGTCTAAAACTGTTTGATGAAATGGTTAATTTGTCTAGTGAACTCAATCTCAATCTCAATCTGTTAAACATCCTCACTGTCACAAATACATCAACTATGAGAAAGAACTGCACTTATGGGATTAGCAGATCTCAGCAGTGTTCGTTTATTCAGTGTAGCAAAGGTTAGAAATATGCAAGACCATTTCTATTAAGCCCTCAAAACCAAAGATTGAAAAGGTGCCCAACTTTGCCTTTATTTTAGGAAAGGCTATAATTATCCCAGTGCTCTGGAAATGAAATTATTTCCTCTGTTATATGTAGCTGCGCTTTCTTTTTCTGTTGCAGCGTGTAATTATACAACACACAATACCCAATGGGCTTATTATGGTCATGTGAGCATTAAAACACACTTTGAGGCATTGCTGTGTATGGATCAGAGAGAAGCTGTGGGATTCCATCCAGGCAATTTGGACACGTCATGGCTATTTGTGGACAGATGAGAACTCTGAGTGTTTTTTGAATGTACAATATAATAGTGTGTAATATACTGTATGCTCCTGTATATATATATATATATATATATACAGTATGATGCTATATACAGACAGAGCATTTACATTGCTTTTATTATTATTATTATTATTATTATTTAAGCACTCGGACTATTCTTCTAGCATTTAAGGCTGAGTATAAAGCTTATATATTTTTAGATTCCCATGATGAGAATAAGTGACCTTTTAGAGCGCTGCCTGCTTTGCCAAAAAGCTTTCTGACCGTTTCTGGGTCACTTTGCTCCAGATCACTTGGACCTGGAGTTTACGATGACTTCAGCCTGTTAGATTTACTGAACACTTCTCAACAATAAATGTGCTTCTATTTGCTTGTATGAACTTCATTCATTCATTCATTCATCTTCTATACCGCTTTATCCTGTATTCAGGGTCGCGGGGGGCCTGGAGCCTATCCCAGGAAGCTTCGGGCACGAGGCAGGGTACACCCTGGACAGGGTGCCAATCCATCACAGGGGACTTGTATGAACTTAACCCCTTAATTATTACGTCATTCATCTTCAAGTGTGTTATTTAATATGTTTGGAATTAACTGTGGAACTAGCTGATATAAACCATTTCCATTTAGATTGATTCATTTAATTCATTGTTTGTGTTCAATTCATTATTTCGTACTTTCATTCATCTTCGGTAAAGTGATTGATGGATGCCAGGGATGTGGAGGATCTGGAGTCTATCCCAGGAACGACGGGCACGAGGTGGGAATATATCTTGGATGGACATCATGAACAGACACAATTACACACATTCACAACTAGGGACCGTTCAGAGGAGCCAATCCACCTACCTTGTTTTTTTCATGAGCTTGGAAGAAACCGCCGTGAATGCTGGGAGAACATGAAGAGATCGACAAAAACAGTAACTAGAGCTCGAACTGGGAAGTGTCAGATGGCCAGTGCCAACCACCATGCTGCCCTCTTATTTTGTACAAGCATGGGTTGAGGTTCTAGTCTTCAAACAAATAATAGTTGTTTTTCATGTCATTGTTTGAAGTTGAACATTTTTTGCAACACTTCTAAAAACTTTTATTCTATTAATTCCTACAGATAATGTAGAAAAAATAAAAACGTTATTTTCCTTGCTAATGGAGTTTCCCCAGAACATTTCTGTCTTCAAGTTTATCTACAACGTAAACAAAGAGAGGAAGTTCCACCATCACAGAAACCAAAGCGAGGAAAAAATCGAATGCTTGAATTAGTACCACTCAGTGATGGCATCACCTGGCACTATCGGCTCTTATCTCAGTTCTTATCAGCAGAGCATGGGTAGGCAGAGTTACAACTGTATCTTCAATTCCATCCAGAATTATTGGCACCCTTCATATAAAGTGGGGGAGCAATATAGGTACATAAAATAAAAAAATAAAGAAAAAAACATGCATAAGGCAACAGCTTAGAGTATTAGTTTATTTCGTTTAATAAACCAGCGCCATTGATCACCAAATTATCACCTCCTCCATGATTAATATCTCATCGACAGAATTACAGCACTGACTCTCTCGCTGCAGACTTGAAGACACTTGTAGAAGATTTATCTTATTAATCCTGCTTCATGCACAAGCATTCAAATATGTGAATATTATTTTCAATTAAGAATTTCAGTTTGCATCTCCAGCACAAATGCACCACGGTAAACACTGATCTGTGGCCAGGCGAATGATTGGGCTGTGCATGTGTGTGGCACTGTAACCTTCTGGAAGAGGCAAACAGGATTCGTCCTGAAACAAAACTGGCTTTTAGAATAGAATACATACAGATCATCAAACAAATGTTAATATTAGACAAAGATAACCTGAATAAATACAAAATGCAGTTTTTAATAAATTACTTAAATTCATTAAGTGGAAAAGCTGTCTAAATGTAAAAGTTCCAAGGCGAAAGACACTGCTGACCAAAAAGAATGCAAAAGTTTGTTTCACATTTGCCAAAAACTCCTTGATTATCCCAAAGACCTTTATTGGAAGGTGTGCGGCCCGTTACATCTGGATTAAAACTAACACGACATTTCACAAACAGAACATCATAGCAAAAGTCAAACACGGTGGTGGTAGTGTGATGGTCTGGGGCTTTGTAGCTTCAGGACCTGAACGAATTGCTATAATTAATGGAAGCATGAATTCTGACAACCCTGTAGAATGGCCAGCAGGGGGCATCACAGATTACAGTACAATGATTATTTTGTTGATTATTATACTGTTGAAGCACTCTGTTCTAGCTGCTAGTTAAATCAATGCACATTTCAAGTTAAATTAAGGCACATTCCTGTAAACTGTATACACATTTTTGTCTTATTAAGTTTAAGTATGAGAATGAGAAAAAAGGCTGATGAGAGGGAATAACTGTTTATAGCTGCTATACGGTTAGTGATAAATAGTATTACTTAATAGATTGGCAAGCGGCGGCATGGTGTAGTGGTTAGCACTGTCGCCTTGCACCTCCAGGGTCCGGGTTCGATTCCCGGCCAGGCTCGATTCCCGTCT
>JAQMYL010000038.1:3104329-3115373 GCA_030014365.1 Clarias pachynema
TGAACTTTCAGCTGCATAACACACATGATGTTATATCATTTCTATCTGTTATCACCCAGATGAGGATGGGTTCCCTGATTGAGTCTGGTTCATCTCAAGGTTTCTTCCTATTGCCATCTCAGGGAGTTTTTCCTTGCCACTGTCGCCGTCACCCTTAGCTTGCTCATCAGAGACATTTCATTCATCATTCATCTCATTATTATCTAGATACTTTTTTCACTCATACACGCAAAAAAATTCTTTTTTTTAAATTCTTTTATTTCTTTCATTTTTGTGAAGCTGCTTTGAGACAATGACCATTGTTAAATGTGCTATATAAATAAAATTGAATGGAAAAATAAATGCACAATAATTAGACCTTAGATGGAAGTTCCAGTTCCAAATTAATGGAACTCACACTTTATCACCCTCTATTCAGACGTCTTCATGTCTTCACTTCGGCATGAGCATTCTGAGGTTCTATTAAGCTGCATATTTTCCTATTCTAGTCTGTTGCTCATTTGGCTGCTCGCGTCGAGGGGTTGCCACAGTGGACCAAACAACTTTTTACACACAGGTTTTACACCGGATGCCCTTTCTGACACAACCATGGGGTTTCGGCGTTGGGTGGTTCTAGAAACCTCAAGTGCTTTTTATAAATCTTTATAACTGCACTTATGTTTCTTGTAAAATGATAATGATTCGGCAGGACGGTGGCTTAGCGGTTAGCACAGTCGCATTGCACCTGCAGGGTCCAGGTTCACTTCCCACCTCGGGTCTATGTGTTTGGAGTTTGCATGTTCTCCGTGCTTGGCGAGTTTCCTCTGGGTACTCTGGTTTCCTTCCACAGCCCAAAGGCAGGCAAGTTAGGCTAACTGGCGTTTCCCAATTGTGTGTGTGTACGTGTGGGTACCCTGCAATGGATTTGAATGGTACCCTGAATCATGCCCCAAGTCTCCCGAGAAAGGCTCCACCCGCCGAGCCCCTCTGGACGCCCCTCATCGACCCTGTATTCAGGATAAAGCGGTATAGACGATGAGTGAGTGAGTGGTAATGATTCGTTGTAAGCATTTAATCATGCTTCACGAGTCTCTAATGCCTCATTAAAGACTGCTTGATAACATACAGTATAATTATATTGCCACTATTCATTTTAACACACTCTGGCATACTGCACATGACAGATGGCAAAACCTTAAACAGTTCATCCCTAATAAATATAGTTAGCTGACGTGAACTGTATAATTATGTAAGTGGAACATACACTGACGCATTTTTATTTCACATCAGTTCACAGAAAGTAATTGTGCTGTGCCAACATGTCTTTCAAAAGAGACACAGAGAGAAAGGGAGGAATGAGTCTAGATGACAGAACTAAAGCCGAAAGCTGGGGAAAGTGGGCGGTGCTTGTACAGGGTCGATAAATGTGAGAGAGTTCGAAACAGTTATGTAATTGTTAATCATTCCCAGATTATTTTTACGGACTGTTTGGGTCTATTTTGTAGTAGGAACTCAGACCAGCATGCTACAAAGTCAGAATACAGAGCTCCTATGTAAAATGCATGAAGGTCAGTAGCAGTGACGGCTGATCTGCAGGGCCAGGTCGATTACAGCCTCATCCTCTCTATCACATTTTCTGAGTTACTTAACTATTTAAAGAAAACTGTTTTTGACGGAAAGAAGCTGAGGTTCAAATCTCAAATGATTAACGCTTTGGGTTACAAATCAGAAGGTCAGGGGTTCTAACCCCAGCACTGTCAAGCTGCCACTGTGTTATTGTTGCCTTGAGCAAATCAAATTCCTTAACTGTATCTGCTCCAGGGGCGCTGTATCATGACTGACTCCAGCACAACTCGCCAAAAAAAGTATTTAAAAAAAAAGCGCCTGGTATGCCCTGGACAAACATGGCCGGTCCATGGAGGCCTCATCAGCACACTCCTGCCCTGTAGGTTGAGGACTGTATGTTGCCAGGTCTTAGCTACCTATGCTAACACCTCACTAGATAATATCCAATAGTTTATATCAGGTGTGAAAACCTCTCAACATCATTTCAGTTGATTCTAATTATTATTATTGTAGCCAGACTCCATCAAAATCTATGGACAATTAAGGAAAGCTTTTGTATTTCAGTCCCTAAACCTACAGTATGTCTGCTTTTTCTCCACCCGGGGGAAATATGTCATCATAAAGGCCCTAAAAGTACTTTACCAAAAGTAATGGCATCTTACCAAACTGGAATACAGGTGACTGCAATACACAGCAAGGGAGTAACGAAAGCAAGGGGTGGAAGTGAAATAATTGTAAATTCATTTATTGAATGCATACAGTACTGCAGTGCAAAAGTCTTGTGAAAAATTGTGAAAGAATCTCATATTACATGAAATTCAATGATGTAGATTAAATTAAAGAAATGAGAACAAATGTTGTACTGTGACATTTATGTAACAACCTCAGCAGCAGCCTCATTTCCCCTCTCGTCTGTTCCAACCACACAGCATCCATCATCTGCTCATCATCTGCACCTGTTTCCCACCGGTTCATACCTTAACTTAGATGTTCTTTATGCGTGACTGATTCACTGGTCACTGTGCGGCCCAATCCTTTCGCACAGCACCGTGTTTACAGAGAATATTCCCTCTTTAAAATGTTAAAGTTCACTTGTTGACTTTGTGGCTGACGCAGCAGGCAGAAATCCTCTAAAATGGCACTAGAACACAGAGCGCTTGACTCACATTGACTCTAATAATGTACAACTGAGTCGATATAATTGATTTGTGTGCAGGGAGCAGCCGTAAGTGCTGGTGAGTTTTTAACGTTCGCGCTGTTATAGTAGAACGTTTCAGGATCATGAAATCCATATGGCACGTCGAGTTCGATTCCCGTCTCCAGGGGTTAGTTCCATAAATTGAGTCCATGAGCGCTGTGATGTTACTGATCGCGAGTCCATTTGCTAGAAAGTGGAGCAAATGTGTGTCAATGTGCTGTGAGTTATGCAGAAGGGATGAGATTACTCCCTAGCTAAAACCACTGACCCAAAGTATAGCATCTGAAAATGTCTTCGAGAAAAGGGTCATGTGGTCTGATGAGTCCAGATTGACCCTGTTTCAGAGTTATGGGTGCGTCAGGGTAAGAGGAGAAGAGGTTTACAAGCCTCTGGAGACAGTGTTATGATCTGGGGTTGCTTCTGGTGGTCAGGTCTAGGCTCAGCAACGTTATATGGCAATAAAATGAAGTCAGTTGATGACCTGAATGTACTGATTGACCAGGTTGTTCCATCAATGGATTTTTTTTTCTCCTCCTGATGGCTCGGCTGTGTTCCAAGATGACGAAGCCAGGATTTATCAAGTTCAAATTGTGGAAGACTGGTACAGGGAGCATGAGGCATCATTTTCACACATGGATTGGCCACCACAGAGTTCAGACCTTAACCCAACTGAGAATCCTTTTCTGTGCTGGAGAATACTTTATGTAGCGATCCGACTCCATCATCAGTACAAGAAACGTATGTGACTCTGGACAGAATTAAATGTTGTGACCTAAGCTTATCAAAATGATGTCACGAACTGTAATCAAAGCCAACTTTTGTTTTTGATCCTGCTCAAACGTTTAACAGCAGCAAACTGGCCATAATTTTCTGAACACATAAGGAATGCACACAAAGCCAAATATATTTCTTTTTTTAACCCGCACAAAAAAAAAGTCTAGGTATTTAGATGTGAAGAAGAGAAACAACACTATTTATAGCAAACAGTACACACAATGGTTCTTTTAAACAAGGAATATTTACTCTTAATGTTTTTTTGCACTCAGTGAACCCTACTTCCTCAACAGAGTAAACAGGCAGGTAATGTCTTTCATGACATAAAATACCAACGCAACTGAAGTTAACTTATGATTTTATTCCCAAATCAAAGTTTTTCCTCAATTATGGGATAAACAAAGTAAAGCTTCTCACCTTTAAATGAGTTATTCTGTTATGCAAGTATTAGCTTTAGGTTAAAGGACACATCCATTTGTTAAGTCTAAAACAATGACTATACAGTTTGAGAAAGAAAATCTACCTCGCCCAAGTTAGCTGCTTAGCATGTTGATAACAAACCTGAACATCCAGTTTCCCATTTCGTCTGTCAAATATGCTGAAGTCAGATATTACACAATAGTGCTTACAATGAAACGCTGAATCCATACATCCATCCATCCATCCGTCCATCCATCTTCAACCGTTTATCAGGTCGCGGCGGTAGCAGTTCCAGCATGGACCCCCAATCTTCCTCTTCCCCCAGCCACCTCAACCAACTCTGGTTGGATCTGGGGGATCCCGAGGCATTTCCCAGGCCAGTGTGGAGATCTAATCTGTCCACCTAGTCCTGGTCTGCTCTGTGGCCTCCTCCCAGCTAGACATGTCAAGAGCACCTTTCTAGGGAGTGGCCCTGCTGGCATCCTTACCGGATATCCGAACCACCTCAACTTCTGACTTCTTTCCCCACAAAGGAGCGTCAGTTCTACTCTGAGTTTCTCATGGATGACTGAGCCTCTCATCCTATCTTTAAGAGAAAAGCCAGCTACCCTCCTGAGAAAACCAATTTCAGATTGTCTACGATCTTGTCCTTTTGGTCATGACCCAACGCTTTATATTATAAATGAACTTGCTTCCTTAACGTTTCAAAACTGTACAAATTCAATATCTCCGCAGTGATACTTGAATCTGTCGATCAGTTCTTAATGACGTGATTTTTGTTCATGCGAATCAATGGAGAAAATCTCCCAGCACTACGATATGCGACAAGTATGCGTACTGTTACACCCCTACTGATTATTAGCAGATTATTTTGAATTAATAGACTTGTCAGCTAATCCCATTCTCTCCAGTTCATTATAGATAAAACTACTGCTTATTTTATATAATTTATTAATTATATAATAAGATATGTGTTATTTTTATTATTATTATTATTTATACTATATTGTTAGATTCTAAGTTATGATTTGGTCAGATAGTAGTGAGTAGTTTTCTCTAACAGCAGCTGTGACAGTGGTTACTGTATCATTAACAGTGAGTGAGAGCTCATATGTCATATATTATAACGACAGACAGAGTACCAGCTGAGGAAATGTGAAGTCTCATCTGGACACCAGAAGAACACTAGCTCAGTGTCCGGGGTGCAAGGTCGCTGATCGCTGTGGGAATTTCACACCTGAGTCCCGTGTCAAGGCCGCCTTTGTATCCCACAGTCCCTGGCGGGACGGTAACCAGTTCCCGCCTTTTCATTATGTGTTAAACTGCTCATTTGTGTCACTCTTTTCATCAGTTATCGTGACCCCATCTGGAGCACCGCGGCTAATTTAGCCTTT
This sequence comes from Clarias pachynema, assembly GCA_030014365.1. Classification (NCBI taxonomy): domain Eukaryota; kingdom Metazoa; phylum Chordata; class Actinopteri; order Siluriformes; family Clariidae; genus Clarias; species Clarias pachynema. Next base: position 3,109,661 of record JAQMYL010000038.1, read on the forward strand.
TGTTAATTCGTCAGCTTAATAAAGCCTGGTGTCTTGGGAGTCTGTTCTCTTGTTATGTGGAAATGAATTTGGGACTTTTTTTTTTTAATTATCAGTAGACATGCAAAGCTTTTAAGGTATATTTATAGTTTAAAGGTTGAACCTGTGAAAATGCAGGAAAATGCAGGATAAACTGTATAACGTTAACAGGATTTGTAAAATGTTGTCCAACAATGGACTAAACCTGTAACATTGGGTTACGATTTTTTATTTTGTTACTGATTTGTGAGACAAAGGTTTCAGGTTCAGTGAGTTTTCCAATGAGATCCTATTTAAGAAAGGTACAAACCTTTAACTGTTCTTAAAACCTTTTTGGACAAACAGTTTGACTGCAAAATGAGATAAACACCATTTTTTCACCAACTTTCATTTATTTTTGCTTATAACATTTTTAGTTAAATATATATAGCTGTATAAAATCTAGCACTGATTTTGATTTTGTTTTAGCTATTATAACTTTATGGGACTTGTAAGCATGTGTTTTCTATATATTTGTTTAAATTAAAATTAAATCAACTTACAGTATCATTGGTAATAAATTGCATATTTACATTGCCACAAAAACCCAAGTGCATGATGATTTTTTTTTTCTTGTGCAGAAAACGTGCACACAATATTGTTTAACAGTCCGTAATACATTTGCTTCTTTAAAAAAAAAAAAAAAGAAAAAAAGCATGCTTTCTATCAAAACTTCCAAAGTAGAGATCTTATTTTGCAATAAAACTGGTCATACTGTATATTGAAGATAAAATAAGTTTCTATAACTTTACCAACCTTTATGTTATTTCCTTTTACAAAATAGACAAAATTATCACTCTTTAAATAATTAAAAATAAGGCAGATAAGAGAAACGACACAAAAATCTGAAATGACTGATAATGTTTGCTCAGTTTTGAACTTTCTGATTTCAAGAGACACTTTGAAGTCTCACCTCCTTCACCACATCTCACATTCATTAGTCAATCACTCGAAAAGGTATATCGCTCAATAACACATTATTATTCTCTAGTGTTTCACACCCAATATAGTCAAACACTTTGTTATTTAATGTCTTTCTACTTGTTTTAGTGTCATTGTGCTACTGCTCTGAAGACTGGCACGACCGGAATGTTCTTGTCCAATCTTGTTAGTTCACTGGAACTACTTGATTTATGAACTGTGCATCACCAGGCCATTTGGGGGAAAAAATGTTTCTACGTCTTAACTAAATAAACCCCAAACACCCCCGCCCCCTCCACATGCTCAATTGGTTTCTGTAAACTCTGAGTCATTTGTTAGCATTACTTTTGGTGAAGCCATGAATGGAATCTGGAGAGTATCATAAACTTGCAATCAATAATTCTCATATCCACACTGTACAACTTAAGCACCATCCAAACCGATATGTTCCATCGTCTTATGTAACCAACCAAGGTGCGTGATTTTCATCATCATCCTCTCCATCCAATCCATCAATACGTCCCCTGATATCAGTTATAGTCTTAAACCTCTCTGTCATTCCCTGTGCTGTAATTCATAATAAACCCAATCCAGCCACCACTTCACTCAGTTGCTGAAACGCATCCAAACTACAGTCCTGCTGCAGGGTCAGCATTTTCATTGCCTCTAATTTTTGACAGAGGATTCAAGGACATTGCTCAGAAACTTTAATACAGATACACACTCACGATGCTGAGGTCTGATCGTGACACACTTCTAATTTTTGTCCTCCTGAGTGAATCCTCGCATTCTCCAGACCTCCCTGATTCATTCTGATCCTGTTTCTCAGTTCGAAGTCTCTATTTTTGGGACTCACCTTCTGCTGCTGTCAGTGGTCCCATATGGAATGTGCACTTCCCAAAAATTCACTTGCCAAAATATAATTGCTTCCATATACAATCTCATCTTTATACTCTAAATCTAGCAAAAATGTAGAAAATACCCAACATCACACCTCAGTTTCTATGCACTGTCTAATGCAATGTTAAGGGTGTTCTGGATCACCTAGGCTACATTGTTGGATATCACAACAGTGATTATACTCTATTATGCTTTATTATACTGTATAAAAAGCAAAATATCTTAATGAAAGCACTAAATAGTGCAAGGGATATGGTTTTGGATGTGAAGAATGGTTACAGGAATCATTGGGACCACAGTCAGTGTAGACTTTATAGACACATGGAACAGAAAAATACCTTTTTGACACAACCATGTTTTCTGAAATTGTCACATTTGCAAACTTTTCAACAAAATATACCACAAATATAAATTTGGACAAATACCTTCTGCAAAGACCTCCAGGGTCCAGGTTCGATTCCCTGCCAGGCTCGATTCCCGTCTCTGTGTGCATGGAGTTTGCATGCTGTTCTCCATGTGCTTGGTGGGTTTCCTCCGGGTTCTCCGGTTTCCTCCCACAGTCCAAAGACCTGCAAATTAGGCTCATTGACGTTCCCAAATTGCCCGGAGTGTGTGAGTGAGTGTATGTGTGTGCCCTGTGATGGATTGGCACCTTGTCCAGGATGTACCCCGGCCCATGCCCTAACCATCCTGGGATAGGCTCCAGGCCCCCCGCAACCCTGAATACAGGATAAAATGGTATAGATGATGAGTGAGACCTCCTGCAAAAGGCTGCTCACAAGTTATGTACATTCCTTACTACAACCTTTCGTATGTAGTATACAAAGCCAGGGAAACACAGAGGTGGACGTTTTATAGACATCCAGCGAACCATAGGAAGCACATAAGGAATAAAGAACTAAAAGGAGCAAAGAGAGAGGGGGAACCCTGCAAAAGTCAACATAGTCATCAAAGAAAAATCTCAGAAAACATTAACAAATGGGATACAATTAATGTTTTATTGTAGCAAACACATGTTTTGACCTGGAGCCTATCCAAGGAGACTTTGGCCACAAGGTGGAGTACACCCTGGACCCATCACAGGGCACACACTACGGGCAATTTGGGTTAACCTAATCCGCATGTGGGAGGAAACCAGAGTGCCCGGAGGAAACCCACCAAGCACAGGTGTACAACCTCCGCACACACACAGACAGATCCGTGGCGGGAATCAAACCCTCAACATGCCACCTGAAAGAATCCATGCTTATCTATATACATCCATCACCTTAACATCAACCTTTGTAACTTTTATGGTGTGTCAGTGCAAGCAACTAAATACTTAATGTCGAGGTGACAGCTAGCGTATTATGAACTAGCTCAATGTCCATATTTTCCCAGTTACCTAGCAACAGTGTTCTCATAGCATTATCACTTATCACTGTATGCAGCAAGTGTTTGGTTGTTTCACTTTTTCGAAATGCATCATGTGGAAAGCGCAGCACTGGTAAACGCATGTGTTTAATCAGAACCGGACTGAAATGTGCTTTTAATTGTCTTTGGTGGTTGTTTTTCCTCCTATGATGCTACAAAATGCTGTTAGTCTGCATGACAAAGGTCCATTTTTCGAACAGCTGCACATGCCGTAGTGCCAAGCTGTGCCTACCCTTACACACACTCACATACACACACAGAGTAAACGTTCATCAGTTTCTTCAAACCTTAGCTTTTCAGACCTTCCTGCAGCATGCACCAGTTTAAACACTCGCTGCATACAGTATTTCTGCTTGCCTTAGTTATCCAGAACAGCTTTTTTTTCTTTTTTCCCTTTTTGTTCGTCCAGAGAACAAAATGCTAATTCATTCATTCACTGATTTAGTCTTCCCTTCTTGTGGTTTTCGTTTACCACCAGAGTGTGGATTGGAGTAGATCTTAGGGAAAGGGAGGGCCCGATTTAGCACAGTTACCCGGGAATGTACTCAGGACGTCAGCCAACACCGCAAGAGTTAGCGTAGAGACGAGAGAACACAGAAGACAGAAGTGGCCTCGGCGTGCTCTGCATTCCACCCGGACATCCAAACTGTTTATGGGACTCGCTGTTATGAAAGCCAACCAAAATGATGCATGAAGAAATTCATCACTTTCTGACAGCACCTTCGATAAGCAGGAAGTGTGTGTTTGAGAGATAAAAGTGCTGTTAAAATGTCGATTGCAGCTTTGGAACTGGTCAGTGCATTCCAGAGATTGTGGCCGGTTATAAAAGACTCTTTCATCCACGGCGCAAGTCTTCCTGGGGTACCTAATTAATGAGAAAGAACGTAGACTGGTCTGGGATCAATGGCTCACTTTTGTTGCCTTTAATTGTGCCAGATGAAGCGATCAGCATCACGTTTAATGCATACAGCTGTAAAATGCAGCAGTACGAGCAGTGTGGTGTTTGTGTTTATATCATGACGCCGCGTGTTATTATAGGGAGGTGTTTCAAGGTTAACAATGTAGCACTTAATAGCCTGAGTAACATCAGTTTCAATTAAGAAATGTCACAATATCAAAAATGTATATTAAAATGAGTGTATTAATACCGTAGAAATGTGATTTCCAGATTTCCCTTCATATATGCTGTTTTAGGAAACTATTCACCATCTAACCAATGAAGATAAGAAAAAAATCACTCCACCAAGACATAACTCTAGCCCTCCTCTTCCCCCCGGACAGGTGAAAGCTACGTCTGCGCCTCCAACGAACCCTTCCGCAGAGTGGACTACACCAAGAACGTCAACCCCAACTGGTCAGTGAACGTTAGAGCAGTAACATCTCGCTCGCTCTCGTCTTTACCCATACTAAAGAACGAGCTGCGGGAACGAGAAAACAAGGACTTCATCCGGCCCAAACTGGTGACGGTGATCCGGAGCGGAGTGAAGCCTCGCAAGGCCGTACGCATCCTCCTGAACAAGAAGACAGCACACTCGTTCGAGCAAGTCCTCACAGACATCAGCGACGCCATCAAGCTGGACTCTGGAGTGGTGAAGAGACTCTACACCCTGGAGGGGAAGCAGGTAAGAGGATCTATTAGGCTGTTATGTAAAATAAATGATCGAATGATTATAGTGTAGTGGCGTAGAAGTTAACGCGGTGGCCTCGCACCTCCAGGGTTGAGGGAGAATTCCGATAATACAGGATCGGCTGAATAGAGAATGATTGATTGAATGATTTTAAATGTGTTGAGAGTTAAAGGGATAGTTCGGGTTCTTTCCAAAAATCTAAATTGAGGTGCATATAAAATGCACATAGGTACATAAGTACATAGGTACTGTACAGCATGTACAGTACAGTACATTTTTCTGGATATGAAAGCGAGTACAGTGTACCTGTAAGTAATCAGAGCCAAATTCTACATACAAAATTTTTGTTCCATACAAAAATGCGTTCCAAAATTCAACTGAGACTCAGAACAGGAACAGAAACTAAACATACAGTATGGCTAACCAGAACTAGCCATACAGTATAGGATGTCCTGACCAAATGCGCAATTTGAAGTTGATCAGTGAAGATTGCAGATTTCTAAGTCTTTATATTTATGCACATTCATGGGAAATGAATTTTTCTTCAAATTCAAAATTCAAATTCAAATTTTATTTGTCACATACACAGTACGATATGCAGTGAAATGCTTACACGACCGCCAGCGACATTAAAGGGGTCATCCAGTCCCAATTTTTCATAGGTTAATATGATTCTTTTGGGTCCTAATGAAAAGTTTGTAATATACTTTGATTAAAAATTCTCAATGGTTGTGTAAAAAAACACTACTTTTACCTGGTAAAAAGTAGCTCTGTTCTCAGCAACCTATTTCAGT
>JAQMYL010000038.1:3117687-3135633 GCA_030014365.1 Clarias pachynema
TGACTATCAGTGTCAGTGAAGGAGGTGTGGCCTATGTGACTGTCAGTGTCAGTGAAGGAGGCGTGGCCTATGTGACTGTCAGTGTCAGTGAAGGAGGTGTGGCCTATGTGTTTTATCAGTCTCAGTGAATGTGTCTATCAGTTTCAGTGAAGGAGGTGTGGCCTCTGTGTCAGTGAAGGACGCGTGGCCCATGTGTCTATCAGTGTCAATGAAGGAGGCGTGGCCTATGTGACTATCAGTGTCAGTGAAGGAGGTGTGGCCTATGTGACTGTCAGTGTCAGTGAAGGAGGCGTGGCCTATGTGACTATCAGTGTCAGTGAAGGAGGCGTGGCCTATGTGTCTCATTAGTGTCAGTGAAGGAGGCGTGGCCTGTGTCTATCAGTCTTAGTGAAAGGGGGTGTGGCCTCTGTGTTTATCAGTGTCAGTGAAGGAGGTGTGGCCTCTCTGTCCGTTAGGAAATGGCCTTTGTTTTTTCCAGACTTTTTTGTTCTAGGCTTTGAGTGGATCACAATCTAAATCAGTTCACCTGTTCTCATTTAAAAACCATGTATTTTTAGCCTTGCATACCCACTATATAGAATTCCAGTCATTTGCTTGAAGTGATTGGGCGGAGATTGCATTTTCCAAATCCCTGTCTCCACCTGCTACTCTACAGCTCATAGTTGACCGTGAACCCCATTGCTTTTCACTGATCTGACAATAAGGGGCCACATGTTTACAAGTGTTTTAATATAATTTTATACACTACGTTGATTTTATACAAGACAATCAAAGCCAGATTAAAAAACTGTGTTTCTTAAAAACTGTGCTTTTTTTTATGTCAGTATAATTGTTGAAACGGTGTTAGTTTAGTCGGAGGGGATCTCTACAGTCCACTGTGTGCGTCCCAGTTTCTTGGGAACATGACTTCTGCATATTAACTTCAAGACAGAGATGAGATTAAGGACTTTGAGGAAACATGCTGCTGTAATACACGTGATAACAGAAATAAGTGTTAAGAGTTTATGGATGTGGAACAGCTTTTCTGCGGTGTAACAAGAACAGACCACTTCAGGGCATGCTGGAACTGGGAAGTAATCACTTTCTGTGTGTGTGTGTGTGTGTGTGTGTGTGTGTGTGTGTGGATGACAGGATCGGTCATGGGGTTTTGGGTGACTTGGGAATGTCAGACATTGCTGCAGTTGGATCAGTATGGATTTTGAGGCATTTCTGCTTGTCACATTGAATTATAGCAGACGCTTCCTCACTGGCGGGTGCATGCTCTGAGGCGGCGTCTCCTAAAAGTAGGCCACGAAAACACCCACAGTGCAAAGGGAGGTCTGCTCTGCGGATTCTTCTAGCTAAAGGCACTGTTCCTCTTTTGCAGATCTGGCACAAAGTTCAGGAAATGCATGCATATAAATATAAAAAGGATATCGCTGATGCACTTTTTTCTGTCTAATCCTCACTCATTTGTCCTAAACTGTTCAATGTGTGCTCTGTGTAACAGCCTACCAACTAGCAAAATCTGTTTTTAGCACGCTTGGGTGCTAAGACAAAAGCTACTAAGCTCCCATCTGCTCCTGGACACTACAAGGCCAGGTTTTAGCAGGGGGAGGGGGGAGGGGGGTGGTTGGGGGAGACCTCAGCTGGACTCCCCGCCGAGACTCGGTCCAGCTCTGTGGTAATTAGATCTAAAGTCTGCGCGGGCGGAATTCAACTGCAGCTGGCAGGTGGAAGGCGCTGAGGCTAACGCGGCTTTGCTAATATAACACAGTCTCAGTCGAGCAACAGTCCAGATTAGCGCCGTAGCCAAAGACTGATATAGCTAAATGGTTTTTAATCGCTGTGTTTGGCATCTCAGAGCTCGCGCTTGCTGGGTTAAGAAATGTGCTGCAGGGTTAGAACTCCTTGTGCTGATCTGGGAAGTCTAAAGGTATTAATACTGATATTGCATCTTTAAATTAAGTCCCCAAAACTCCCCAAGATTCCAAATCCATTATTTCAGCACTATTACAGCTTCGAGATACTTTTGGGAAAAAGGGATTTTTACAGGACAGGTGATCGATACTGTATGAGTCTCAAAAGACGTTTCAAGGGTACATGATGCAATATGTAACATGATCTAGTTTCCTTGTATTAACGTACAGTTATAAAGTATCAAACCCTGTTTATGTGTATAACTATTGTTATTACATGCATTAACTTTTTTTTTTTCAAGACTGTAATGTGTAACACATTTATTTTTTTATTTTCCTGATCCTGATTTGTTGAATTAAGTAATATCGTATTCACAATCATGCTAGCGCCCGTTGCTAATCACATTGGTGCTGACATTTAGTGTAAACAAGTGAGATTTTTTTTTTTTTTAACAAATCTATCAATAAATATGGAGTTAGTGACATTTCAGATAGTGTACAGTGAAATGCTTTGTTTATTTTTGCTTTTTGAAAAGAAATACATGCAGAAACAGGTCCTTGCGCTATATAGCGCTTCGGCTAGCCAGCTAGCTAACTCATATTAGCTGTCAAAAAGCATTCGGAGCAGTGGTGGCTCAGTGTATTAAGGCTCTGAATTACCGATCTGAAGGTTAGTTGTTTGAACCCCAGCTGCACCAGGTTGTTGCTGATGGGCCCTTGAGGAAGGCCCCTAATCCTGTCTGCTCCAGGGGGGCTGTATGATGGCTGACCCTGCGCTCTGACCCCAGCCTACTAACAAGAAACTGGGAAATTTCAAAAAATAACGACTTTCACTGTGCAGTAATGTTTATATCGCGAATAAAGGCTGAACTATTGAGAACTATATTATATCATTATACTGTAGGGTGCTTCTGGTGAAATCGGCTTCCTTCCCTTCTTGTGTGTGTTTACATATATATATATATATAAAACAAAATACAATCAGCAACAAATAACTCCGTATGTTTGTTTTTTTTCTTTCCAAGGAATGAGCAAGATTGGCAATAATGTTCCTATTACAACTCCAGGCTTCATTTATTTCCAGTATTTTCAACACCATCATTTATTACGGAATGTTAAATGACAGATGATGTATCGTATTATCCCTCAGTGTTTACAGACGTCTTTGACCCGATTTGTCAGCGCAGAATTGAGTTATAACGTGCATTACCCCTGCTCTCAGCTGGGCTTCTTGTGATTAGCTGCTAATGGCTGCTGTTGACATGCTAATAGAGTCTATAATGATTTTAGAAGAGGGCATGAGGACGGTCTCTAGGGGAGTAACAGCGGGACACTTGGGACAGAAGCTCGTAAACATTTTATAGCAGAAGGAAGACTAGAAGAGGGCAAGAACAGGGGGGCCGCGGTTTAGACCCACAAGGCATCTTTTGTGTCTGGCTGGGAGTAAATATAAGACCATGTGTTCACATAACGTAAAAACTCAAAATCATTGTTCTTACGCAATTATTCTTGTATAACAGTTTTATTATTAAACTCCAGTGCTGATGATATTTAGTCATGTTTTACATTCCTTACGAAACTACTCTAAGCCTGCCGTTTTCAATTAGTCTTTAGCGAGCCCCTGTAGCACATTAGCATCATAAAAGCCGTGGTGTTTTTCTACATTTGTGTGTACTGGGGATAACAACAAAAAAAAAAAAAGTTGTGTTGACCATGGTATTAATCCCACACACATACAACTTACTTTTCATTTCTTCAGCTTGGTATTCAAATATCTAACAGATAAGAAGTACTGTATGCGTGTGTGTGTGTGTGTGTGTGTGTGTGTGTGTGTGTGTGTGTGTGTGTGTGTGTTCAAAGACTTATCTACTTTGACTTTGAGTCACTTGTGCATTACTTACCCAAGTTATCAGACATAGATCAGGTCTGCTGATGTGACTGGTCAAGCTGGGTTCCAAGCGTGTTTATTTTTAGCTTTTGTATCAGTTATATGTGACTTTATTAAATTCTAATGTGACTTGGGTACCACACAAAGCGATTTAATCCACTAATAGGTTTTCATACAGTATGTAAATGCACCAGGGTTGCACCAGAAGTAATTCAAAAGTATGAATACCTTTATATTAACTTACACGGGTTAAAAATTGCACATGTTGGTATGGAGTAACTCTTCCTCTCTACCTTTATGGTTCTACTCAACATAGTATACATTACGAGCCATGCATCTGCACTGTCATTGAATCCAACCCTCCGATCCTGTGGTTTGTCTTCATTGCTGGTTTCCACATTCCCGCATTAAACATCTTCATCCGTCTGTACACTTGGTGCCATAGTGCAGGAGGCGACAAACTTCGACGAAGGGAGTTTTCAAATTTTGCTCGGGTTCAGATTCCTGGCTTGGGATGGAGACTATGAGTCATAATTCCTAATTGGTCATAATTCTTAATTAGGCATAATTGAGTCACTATTCTTCTTTTGTGCAGAGGAATGACCATCGTCAGTTAACAAAAAAGTTTTCGGTACAGCCCTCTTATAAGGAAGTACAAGGTTACAGCAGGAGTTAGAATTATTAGGGCGGCCTGGCTGATGGGGAAAGGCTGTGAGATCCACAAGCCTTGATTTTGAAGCCTTGAAGTCGGTGAGACTGTTTTGGGTGGTAGAAAAAAAACAACAAGAGCTACTTATTATTTGTAACAACTGTAGCCATCACATACACATTCTGTATATGTATGTTTATGTACAAGTTTATGTCAGAAATTTACCATTTTATGGTCAAACCATAGCACTTTATTCAGTTCCTGTTGGTGCTCTGTGAACCAATCGCTGGTGTTTAAAAGGAGAGAGAAAAGAGAATCCACACCTCTTTGCTCCGTCTTTGTCTTGTCTGAGTGTCTGGGCACCACAGCGGGCATCGCTGCCAGGCACAGACCTGGCACATGTCCAGAAACATGTGTGTCATGCTACTTTGCCTGTTCTGTCATACAGTTCAGAAGAGATTCATTAGCCAAGTTTATGTATTCAAGCAAAAAACAGATCAAATTAAATAATAAAGGTTTAATACTGTTTGAAAAAAATTAAGAATATACAGTATTTTTATAGGTAAAAAACTCATTTGGTTGCTCCAGTGGCAAACTAAATTATTATACAGTAATAAAGATTCTTTAAAAAGTTTAAAGACTGCTACTTAAATCGATTTAACATGACATGTAATAAAAGAATCAGTGTGTTAATAATCATCACAGTTAAGTCTGTGGCTTAAGCATCATGCTCAGTGCAGCTGTTGCAAGGTGCCATCATTTTTGGACAGGCTGATGATGTTAGTGCGGTCTGACAGCACGACTCAGCACTCTGTAAAATCAAAGCTCTCCATCCGTCTCCTCAGTTGTCTTCACTTCTGCTTTTTTTCCACGAGCCCGCAGACTCTGCCAAAGCATGCAAATGAAGATAAAGTAACGACCCTTTCCCTCTATAAACCTCCACGCTTTGTGCGGTCTCGGGCATTCGATACGCTATTATAAAAGCCGCACTGGCTCAAGCTTTTGTCCAAGAAAGTGATAAAAAAAGAAAAGAGGTGTTAAGTTAAATCTCCCCGGGAACGATGAGTCACCGGCTCAAACACTGGCTGCAAAATGAAACGGCATCAAACGTTCACACCCTCGAGGAACAGACTCGTCTTTCTTTTTTTGTTTTTCACCTCTTGCATATTATAACAAATTATCTTTTTTATGGCTTTCTCCTCCACCAGACTAAAACTAAATTCATTTGATAATTACTGAGTATACTTTGCGGGTTATACACATTGGAAGCATTTGAGTTTTAACGTATTTACTCTGAGCTCCAGAAAAAAAAAAAAAATGGCCCAGACCTCATTAGAGTTAGGATGTTGGCTCTGGGGCTTATCCCAGTAACCCTGGACGTGATTCAGGAATACACCTGGAATCTGTTATAGGACACCATGCACACAAACTCATTCACATCTTAAGGACATGCTTTGGGAGGAAGAAAACCAGTAAGAGACGCATACAGGCAGTAAACCGAGGATATATCAGGAAGTATTATGCAGAAACTTTATTAATTTTATTAATGTTATGCATACTGTAGAGCGAAATGCGTTAGTGAGCCCTTCAGTGTGAAATTGCACTTTAAAGTCAAATGAAATGAAGATAAATTAAGGCAAGAGTAATTTTATTTGGGGGGAAAAAAGAAAGGAACATGCTAGCAGTTGATGCCCTGGGTTCCTGTTTGGAGGGTCTGGGGTTCAATCCCTGCCACCACCATGTCTCCACAACCTCCGATGGATTGGCACCCTGTCCAGGGTGTACCCTGCCTCGTGCCCTAAGCCTCCTGGGATAGGCTCCAGGCCCCCCACGACCCTGAATACAGGATAAAGCGGTATAGAAGATGAGTGAGTAAGTGAGTGAGTAATGCAATGGCCAGTTGGCAGAAGGACAAAGACACAACACGTTGTCGGCTCAAAACCAGGTCTGTCCATCCATCCAGCTCTGCGGTGCTGCCTAGGATGTGACAGTGAAGCCAGAAATCTTTTTGCAGTTCATCATTTTACAATGGAGGGAAAGCCAAAGTCAAATCTCCTTCTCTTTTGTTTCTGAGGAACTGAAGAATAGCAAGGTGTTAGCTTTAAGACAAGCTTGCCTTGATCCATACATCAGCACTAATCTTAATCTTTCCATCATTCCAACGTCCGACCCGGTTTATACCAGGGTTTAGAACGATCTGATCGGAGACTGGGACGGACACGACAGCTTCCCGCACACCGCACGTGTATCTCATGTCACGCACCTCTTAGTGTTGTAATGGTACCTGTTTTATTTTCTTTCAACACTTTATTTATAGTAATAAAGTAAATGTACTCGGTTACCTCCCACCTCTGCTGATGGCTAATATGCAACCGCAAACTTCTAAGCTAAGTATTTGTGTAATCCTCTCCATAGCCGTCTTTTCATTAAGTATGCTGAACTGCATCGAAACTGCATTGTCATGCTCCTTTCAGGACCGGTGTTAGTTTGCTATTTAATAGACCTCCTTATATTATTCCCTTAAGAAATTTCACTTCAGTAAACCCGTTCTCTCTCCATCCCCAAGGCTTTTAGCCACGTCTTCTCAATGACATGCTCATTTTTTTTTTTGCTGCATCTACACCTTCTATTATTAAAGCCTTTTGAAACTGTGACATAAATGAGCTTATTTTGCTTCCATTCTCGCCTAAAAGCTCCTTACTACCCGGTTTCAATTCTACCGTAGATTTAGTTTGATAGATAATGCGCTCGTTAGGCTGAAAAAAGAAAGAAAGCAGAGGCGCTGGCTAACGACGCATTATCACTAATCACACATGAACTAGTTAATGACAAGCTCTGTTCGATCTCGGCTGAGTTTTTCTTCAGGCGTCAGGATTTTTCGAGTGGTCGGTGACTCCAAGATGCTTTGTAAGTAATTTACTCTCGACAAGAGTGCAGTCTATAAAAGAACAAGCACATGGACCATTTGCTCTTTGTTCGAAGCCGTGCGTTTTGGAATTTAAACGTTATCCTCGACTCCCCGAAGAGGTCTTAATTGACTTTTAAAGCCATGCGTGGAAGCAGCCCAGTGTGCATCACAAAGCCCAGCTCATGCCTCCCTGGGTGAAATTCAGATACGGGTTTGTCCTTGAGTCCCAGCATGACCTCATCCTTTCTTTCCTTCCAGCTGTAGGATGGTGGGAGTGTGACAGCTCCTCTTACCTCTCATTATCATCAGCAGGATGAGACGGAGCTGTCGTAGCCTTTTATTAGCGCCGACGTTCTGTCGGCTCGCTGAGACTCCAGGCCTGTACTTTATCCGGTTCAGAGGACATGAGATAAACCTTAATTAAAGCCTTACAACCTCCTAAATAAAACACGATCATTAAATGATGTAATGTACTGTGGGATGCTCTGGAACAACATGATGATGTCTGTTGTTAATTGCCTATAATTGTGCGGAGTCAGATTCCTGTTCTTGACTGACAGGACTGGAACCCCATAAAAATTTGCTATGGTATGTGCTGTAGTGTGCTATGGTAAACTGTATAGTACATACCATAATATACCATAGTATTGCTGTGGGACTTCAGGTTCGCACCATAGGACTTTATAGAGTACCAGGGTAGGTACTCAGGCACTTCGGTGGGTGCTATGGTAGTACTATGGAGTGTACCACGCTACTTTGGTGAATACCATGGTACTTATGTACTGCGTAACACAGTGGCTACCTAAATTCAGTAGGTATCTAATATGCTATGTTTGTGCATACTGTACCCATTAGATATTATACAGTATTAGGACATGTACTGCTAGTATGGTATAGTATAGGAAGTACCATATTATTGTATGTAACACTAATTAAATACCATAGTGTATGTTGAAACTCTATACACGGTTATATACAGTTAAATGGTATTTATATAGTATGGGGCCAGGGCATTGCTGGCTCAGTGGTAGGTCTCTCACCAGAAGGCCCGGGTTCGATTCTTACCCAATGCCCAAACCCCAGTCACTGGCTGCAGTCCCAAGCCCGGGTTAAATGGGAGGTTTGCATAAAACCTGTGGCAAGAAGTTGTTTGGATCGAATGGTCTGTTTTGGCAACCATTCGATGGGAGCAGCCGAAATGGGAAAAACTATCTTCAACAACATATAGTATGGCACTATACACTATATAAATATTACCATTGCGTTCCACAACATATTTTTGACAGGTACGTGTTTCCTAGTACCATACTACGGTACGTGGTAGAACCATGTACCGCACTATAGTATGTGTACTGCTGTACCAAAGTTTGTACCATGGTGGAACCATGCACCATAGTGTGGCACATGTACTATATCAGCAAATAAGATACCATGGTACTACATAATACCATGGTACTACATACAGTATGGTACAGCTACCATCGGACTACCATGGTACCAATACCGTGGTGAGATCAACTGCTTTGTAACCAATTATTTTCAGGGTTCATAATGTTGTGTTTTGAGATGCATTTCTGTTCACCACGGTTGGAAAGAGTGATTGAGTTTTTGTAGCACCAAAGCGCAGTCCGCTCATCCTACTCAGACCTTAAGTCATTTTTCATACCTACAACCTTCTGCTAACTGGATGTTATTTTCTGCATAATTTTATGTAAACTCTAGAAATTGAAATATATTTGAAAACCTAGGATATCACTCACTCATCTTCTATACCGCTTTATCCTGTATTCAGGGTCACGGGGACCTGGAGCCTATCCCAGGAGGCTTAGGGCAAGAGGCGGGGTACACCCTGGACAGGGTGCCAATCCATCACAGGGCACACACACTATGGGTAATATGCGGGAGAACATGCAAACTCCATGCACACAGAGACAGGAATTGAGCGTTTGCCGGGAATCGAACCCAGACCCTGGAGGTGTAAGGCGACAGTGCTAACCACTACACCACCGTGCCGCTTCCTAGGCTATCAGCAGTTACTGAAATATTCAGTCTTAGCCAGTTTGGCACCAACACACCTGCTACAGTCCAAGGCACTGAGATCTCATATTTTCCTGCATTCTGACGTTTGGTGTGAACTAAATCTGGATTTATGTCTGAATGTTGCGCCGATGGTTAGATAACTGCATGAATGATACTGATTCAGATTTTGTTGTCTCGTTTATGTTTTAAAAAATACTCTGGTCATAATATTACAGAATTAAATCATCATGCAATTCTTTTGAAACTGCAGAGGAGAAAAAAAGGACTGGACAATATTGATTGATAATACATCACTGCAGAGGTTCAGAGGTGAACCCATTGTGTGTGTGTGTGTGTGTGAGAGAGTGTGTGCGTGTGCAAGTGTGTGTCTCTCTCTGTGAATATGCTGAAAGGGTTACTCAGCCATTTAATCTGAATGGATTGACTCTGCCACCAATTGTACAGCTCACACCACACACCCCGTGTCCTTATAATGACTCCGCCGTGCATGCCGGGATTTTATCCTGAGGCACAGTGGTCATGGTTTTATCCATAAAAAAATTGCTCATGCATTCAGAGCACAAAGAAGCAAATGACAGGACCATAATTTGTTAATATTGTAATAATGTAATGATGTGTTTAAAGAAAAACTAAACGCTGAAGCTTATTAGAGATGTTTAATTTTAGATATTCGTGATTGAGTTTAGGTACTGGTGGCACAGTGGCTTCGTGGTTAGCAGTGTGGCCTTGCACCTCCAGGGTTGAGGTTTGATTCCCACCTTGGGGTCTGTGTGCATGTTTCCCCCGGAGCTTGATGGGTTTCCTCCCACAGTCCAAAGACATGCAGATTAGGCTAATCGGCATTCCTGAATTGCTCGTAGTGTGTGAATGTTGACCTGAGGTTCTACCACGGTTGTAAAAATGGGAAGAAATACAATGGACACTATTGTCTCCATGGTCCCTAATTGGACTCAGAGGTTCCTAGATTGATGGATGGGTGGAGTTTAGTTACTAGGTGTTGGTTGGTGCTGTTATTCTAGACATTGGTAGCAAAAGTCACAATACCTTTAATAAGAGAAAAAAAAACAATGTTAGCACCTTAGATATAAGGGATAATGATCTGGTTTCCCTGTTTTATTGCCCCAATAAAAAAAAGCAAGAGCTCCTTTTCTCATGCACCATTTACCAGCAGATATTCAATGTCACTGTTAAGAAAATAAGCACAGAGTTAGTGGAGGCAGTGGTGCAAATGCTGGACTCTCAGAGAGATGAAATTAATCGAAATGAAATATTTGGACGGCGTTACTCACTCTTACAGGCATAAAGATGAGGAGGTGAGAAAGCAGGACAGAGTAAATAGACTAAAGTGCCTCTGCACCACTATATAGAGATAAAAACAGGTAGAACGGCATCGTGTGTAATGTAGGAAACCTTAAACAACATGAATACAGACATATAGGTAACATTAATATTTTCCAGTTGAGTTCTATGAAGAAGCCTCACATTCATAGCTGCTTCATTTGATTTCATTGATATTGAAGTGAACGATTTTACTTTTAATGGATAATCTGGTGGTCTACAGATGGAAACCGCACCCCCGCTAGACGTGCAGTACCTCTAGAGTCAGCTTTAGCGTTAAAGCTCCGTGACAACAGCTTAAAGCTCTCCGCAGTGCTTTCCAGTCTCTCAGTGCGCTCCCAGTCTGTCACTCCCATATGCTGTCCTGATCACACACTGACAATTTTTTTTTTAAACCAACAACAGCCTCAGTTTATCATCTTAAAACACAAACAAAAAATGTAACTATAGTTACACACTCAAACATGAGTACCAAAGAGTCATAGTATTAATTATATTATAGCAGATATACAGATATACAGATTTACAGTACAGTACATACCTCACCTTAGATTTGTTGTCTGTCTGGAAGAAATAAATAATGCTTATTGTTTTAGCAAGTAGTCATGTGCAAAGCCCTGAAGACTTTCCTGTGATGGAAGATTTATAGCACGCGCACACTGGAGACTCCTTCCCAAATTAAATCTGTGTCTGGTCACATTTTTCTATGTGATTCTTTCTTTCTTTCTTTCTGTTCTCTTTTTTGTCCTTTCTTTTCATACTTTATTTAGCCTTTTCCCTTTTTTCTTTTTCCGGATATTTTGTTAATTCTTTCTTTCTTTTTTATTTTACAATTTTAATTTTTCTTAGTCCTTTCTAATCTTTGAAGGCGTCTTTCTTTATTTCTTTCTTACTTACTTTCGTTCTTTCTTTCTGTTCTCTTTTTTGTCCTTTCTTTTCTTACTTTATTTAGCCTTTTCCCTTTTTTCTTTTTCCGGATATTTTGTTAATTCTTTCTTTATTTTTTATTTTACAATTTTTTTTTTTTTTTGAAGGTGTCTTTCTTTCTTTCTTTCTTTCTTTCTGTTCTCTTTTTTGTCCTTTCTTTTCTTACTTTATTTAGCCTTTTCCCTTTTTTTCTTTTTCCGTATATTTTGTTAATTCTTTCTTCATTTTTTATTTTTTATTTTTCTTTTTCTTAGTCCATTCTAATCTTTGAAGGCATATTTCTTTCTTTCTTTCTTTCTTTCTTTCTTTCTTTCTGTTCTCTTTTTTGTCCTTTCTTTTCTTACTTTATTTATCCTTTTCCCTTTTTTCTTTTTCCGGATATTTTGTTAATTCTTTCCTTATTTTTTATTTTACAATTTTTATTTTTAATCTTTGAAAGTGTCTTTCTTTCTTTCTTTCTTTCTTTCTTTTTTTCAGTTTTTTTTCTACTCTGTCATTTATTTTTTATTGCAGATACACAGATATACAGATACCTTTATTTTGTTTCTCTGTCTCAAAGAAATGAAGATTATTGATTTATTTAGTCAGAATTTGCAAAGCCCTGAAGACTTTCCTGTGATGGAAAATTTACAGCACGCGCACACTGGAGACTCCTTCACAAATCAAATCTGGTTTAGAGTGTTTGTTCTACTCACATTTACACATTCACCTACCGGTGTTATGTGTGTATAGCCGAGGATACAAACAGTGTGCTTCATCTGTGTTTGATCATTGTCTAAGCTCTCAGTATGTGTGTGTGTGTGTGTGTGTGTGTGTGTGTGTGTGTGTGTGTGAGAGAGAGAGAGAGAGAGAAATCTTTCTTCTGTTTTTCTGTCTCATTAATCCTTATCCAAAGTGAAACTGAAAGTGAGCAGGATTATACAATGCTGTATATCAATGCAGTGCATATGGTTTTCAAAGACTGAAACATGCTGAGCCACACACACACACACACACACACACACACACACACACACACACTTTATTAAAGCCACAGCTTCCTGTGTTTTAGCCCCAGCATCTGAGAGCTTTTAGGAGTTTCGTCTGGGCTTCTTTCCCAGAATCATGTGACTTTACCTTAGTTAGGTTTTGTGTTTTTTTTCACCCCTAACGCTTAGCGTAAACATCTAACAACAACCTGCTACATAGCTAACGAGCCACCATGTTGTGTTAGCTAGCTAGTTAGCTGCAATCGGTGTATCTTTGGAAAATTGTTCACACCTTGAACATGCTTTAAATGTCAATAAAATGATCCTTATGGTCAATAAAATGTAATTAAGTCAAATAATTAACAATATTTCTACAGTATCTATACGCTACTAACATTTGTAACAACAAGCGGCGACTGGGGGTCCAATCCCTTCGTAGCATCGCTAAGTAGCAACAGTAAAACCACGTCCCTGAAGTGATGTACTGAATCTGAAGCCTAAACCTAAATCTGTCGCTTAGGTCTTACATCACTTCCTGTTTTCAAATGGACTGAAATCTTGTTTGACACTAAATACAGTATGATATCTGAGCAGTTTGGTATCAGGGAAAGTGTCGCTGAGATACAGTATGCTTTCACTTCCTGTTTGGTGGATTCGACGTCAAATTAGTTCTCAGTGCTCATTCAGAGTTCTTTATTTATCCGTCTTTCTGTCTGATCTTTCTTTCCCGTGCACTTGTTAAGTCTTGTTTCTTTACGTTTGTTCTTTCTGTATTACATCTTGTACTTTCTTTCCTTCTTGCTTTCTTCTGTTCTTTCTTTTCATTATTACTTTTGCCTTTCTTTTTTCCCCTGATATTTTGTTAACTTATTCTTTCTTTTTTTCTTTTCATCTTTTCTGCCTTTGTTTCTAATATTTGACCAGTTTTCTTTCTTTCTTTTTCTTTCTTTCTTTCTTTTGACCTTTGCCCTTTTTCTCCTGATATTATGTTAATTCTTTCTTTCCTTTTCATCTTTCTTTCTTTCTTTCTTTCTTTCTTTTTTCTTTCTTTTCCCTGTTCTTTTTTTGTCCTTCTTTATTATTTTTTTTGATATTTTGTTCTTTCTTTGATTCTTTCAGTAAGTTTTTATTTTCTTTTTCCTGATATTTCGTTAATTTCTGCCTTCCTTTCTTTTTTTCTTTTCATCTGTGTATGTGCGTGTGTTCATATTTCTGTGTGTGTTTTTCTCTCCCAAGGTCACGTGTCTGCAGGACTTTTTTGGCGACCACGACGTGTTCATAGCGTGTGGTCCGGAGAAGTACCGCTATGCTCAGGATGATTTTCTGTTGGATCACAGTGGTAAGGCTTGCGCAGCCTTTCTGAATGGTAGGCCTGGCTAAACACTAACCTCCTCTCACTGTCTGTTGTGTCCTGTCGTTTCACGTCTCACACTCGCCCACGTCCACATCACAGAGACACGAAACATGTCACCAGGCGCAACATTCGCCCTGTGAGAGGAATGGCATCCAGATGTGCAGGATTAGAGAATTCCTCCAGTAAGAGTCTGAGTGTTGCTTTAAACAATCCGGATGTTAGTCAGTAATGAGCTGTGCACTAAACACTGAGGTGTTCTGCAGCGGAAATGCACCACGTCCGCTCTGGAAGCATTCCAGCTGTTTTTTATTCAGCATTTATAAAAACAAAATAATTCAGTAATATCAAATTATATTTCTCAATCATCCCATAATTGTTCATTAATATACAGTAAGCATATTGGAAGGATGGAGTAAATTTCAAATATTATTCATTAGAAAAAGCCAGTTGTGATAAAATTTACCCTTTATAAAAGTAATGATAACTTTTGTTCTACCTCACTCACTCATCTTCTACACCGCTTTATCCTGCATTCAGGGTCGCGGGGACCTGGAGCCTATCCCAGGAGACTTAGGGCACGAGGCAGGGTACACCCCAGACAGGGTGACAATCCATTGCAGGGCACACACACATACACACACACTCATTCACACAGTACGGGCAATTTTGGGAACGCCAATTAGCCTAACCTGCATATCTTTGGACTGTGGGAGGAAACCGGAGTACCCGGAGGAAACCCACCAAGCACGGGGAGAACATGCAAACTCCATGCACACAGAGACGGGAATCGAGCCTGGCCAGGAATCGAACCCAGACGCTGGAGGTGCAAGGCGACAGTGCTACACCACTACACCACCGTGACGCCTTCTTTTGTTCAAACTGACATATCAAAAAACCCAAGTATACAATTTGATGTCTGAAGCATCCCTGTTAACACACACTGGGAAGCCAGTGTTTTATCTATGCCAAGTTTTTTAATGTTAGGAACGAAGCAAGATAAATGTGCTGTTTGGGAAAATAATCTACCAGGCGAAGCTCCTCCGATCATCAGTTGTGTTTCTGTACCGTTTGATACCTTGATGCTTTTCTTCTGATCACAGGTGTAAAGAGTGGTTATTTGACTTACCGTCGCCTTTCTGCACCAGTCTGGTCATTTTGCTCTGATCCTCCCTGATCAACAAGCCTCAGTACCGGATGTTTTTAACCATGCGTTTACAAATTTTAGACACTGATGTGGCTGCAGATCCAGGGAGATCAGTAGTTTTGGAGATGCTCAAACTAGCACCATGCCATGGTCACGGTCACTGAGATGACATTTGCACTGCTTCTACATGAGTGGTCAATTGGATGAGTGCATGAATGCATGAGCAGACTAATTAAAAATTAAAGTTAAGATGTGTACAATATGTTCATGGAAGAAGGAAGGTTTATGAAATCTTTTCTGGAATAAGATACAATGGTAGCTTGGCAATGGTAGCTTGGAATTTAATATGTTCCGGAGGCGAGTTCTTAAGGCGAAATGTTGTATTGTGAAACGCATTTTCCCATAGGACATAATGTAAATGCAGATAATCCGTTCCAGCCACCCAAAAATATTGCCAATTTCCAACACTATAATCATATATTTTACATATAAAAACAATCAAAACATTTAGAAAAGACATGTAAATAAAGTAAAATATGAAATAAATAGTTATTAAACCTCACTTAACCTTAATTTATGATTCCTCTTGGCACCGACTGCTTTAAAAACCAAACTGAGAGTTTTTAAACTTTCAAAACAAGAAGAACAAAGTTTTTCTTCTTACTGCCATCCTTGCTAACATTCTAGAGGCCCATTGTGCTAAGTCTTCATTAAATCTTGCAAAGGTGCAAAAAAAACAACAAAAATAAATGTAAAAAGTTTCTCCTCAGTTATTGATAAAACGTATTTAATTACAGACTTAGACTTATAAACCATCTTACATACATTCCATTGGCATCCTGTAGGAAATGAAATTAGTGGTGAAAGTGAATTGGACCTTGAGCTTTGACACGCGTGTTGTACAGCAGACAGGACACACACACACACACACACACATGCAAGATCCTTTTCCCTCCAGTGTCCGAAACCTCAGTATGTAGTCATCAAGATACTCTTGTACTGTGCATCCTGTTTGGAGAAGACAACTTTAGCCTGTGTAACACTGAACACATACTAGACACACACACACACACACACACACACACAAAGTAGACGATGTAGTTTAGCTGTGCAGTGTCTTTGCCCTACTTATCCTTGATGCTGCTCCACTTAGATAAAGTAGGACTTTTCCAAAAAAAGAAATAATGTGTTTTCTTCCAATAGTAGCTGCTGTCACTGAATCTACATCATTAGGACCCAGTTTAGATCCAGTTTCTTATATTCTGTTTTGCTAGTTTAGCACTGTGAGTTCTATACAATTAACTTTTGTATTTTTTGCTATTTGACGCAAAATGCTTAAATTATATGCATTTCAATTAAGTAATGTGTTGAATGTAACCTGATTGAGCTATCTCTACCACTGGTGAAGGTATGCTATGCTGACATATTCCCATGGTGACGCTGTCTTTAAATTGTATACTTTGGTAATTGCCTTGTAACATACCATGATAAATAAAGTGGTTCCACCAATAAACAAAATATTAGCATTTTATGTGATTTTTCAGATTTTTTTGGTCTCGTATAATTTTTCGTATTAACTTCGTATTCTCGTGTTAACTCTTTTAACCAATACGTACCAATTTTACCATTCTTTATTTTTGTTTACTGTACATATTTGACTTGAAATTGGCCCTTAATTTAACTCTACAGATACATTAATATTTTTTTAACTGGTACTTTTACCATGAAGTGACATCTCAACCATTTGGAATAAGGGGTCTTATTAAAAAAAAAAAAAGTTATTATTGCCCCAAACAAATGCAACATTTGTTTCCCATTGTGTTTTTTTTTTTCCCATTGCGGGGATGTTAAAGTCTTATAAAGTCTTACAATCATGTATATACATGTGATGAGCATGAGATAATGTTCGAATATACTGTATATCAGACTGGCTGCTTCGAGTATTTCAGAAACTGCTGATCTGCTGGGATTTTTATGTGCAGCCTTCTCTAAGCCAAGTTTACACAGAATGGTGTGAAAAACAATAAAAAAAAAAAAATTGAGTTTGGAGGCTTGTTGATGAGAGAGGGGAGAGAAAAATGCCCAGAATTGTTCAAACTGACAGGAAGTCAACAATAACTCAAATAACCACTCTTTACACCCACGGTGAGAAGAAAAGCATCACATTAAATGTTGGAAGGGTTTGCATCGGGTTCCACTCCTGTCAGCCAGGAACAGGAGTCTGAGGCTGCAGTGGGCACAAGATCACCCAAACAGACATCACTGACCTACTTCAAATCAGACTGCGATGTTTTTCCCCCTTCGTTGTTGCTGCATGCTCACTCGACTGAGAGCAGAAAGTCCTGAAATGCTCAGAGTTCAGCAGATGTAACAGACGTTAGATGGAAGGATTTCATACAGGTATGAGATTAGTGAGTCTGGATTAACTTCTGCAGCGATGAAGTGACGCAGATTAGCCTCCGTCTCTCACTTTAAGGGATCGTGCTGGCGCAGGAGTGGCAGATTTAGAAAATATGGGATTGAAAGGAATTCTTTATCACAGATACACACACACACACACACACACACACTGTCTACTATGTGTTTGGTGTGTATATCTGTTTGTGTGTCTGTGCATGTTTGTGTTTGCTTGCATGCAACTGTAAAGAAAAAATTATATGCAATTTACTAAGACAACTAAGAAAATTAGGTTGACAAAAACTTGTGAAAGTGATTTCAGTTCAAAGGCTTTTTCTTTAAACAGTGAAACAGTAAAATACCTCATATACTGTAGCAGGAACCCTAACATTGCAAAGCCGTTTTAATGGACGTCATCATTGTTTTTTGTTTTTT
>JAQMYL010000038.1:3187755-3206670 GCA_030014365.1 Clarias pachynema
TTATGTGCTTTGTTAAAATTCCGGGGTTATTGTTTTCTGATCAGTCGGGCGCCACTGAGCTGCAAATGCTGGTCAAGCAGCCTTCAACGTTCTTTCTTTTGTGGGTTTTTTAGGGTAAGTAAATGAATATTTTATAACATGCAGTTGTGCTTACTGGTACAAATGGGATCAGTAACTACTTTCCATTGGGGAGGAAAATTGTTCCATTGTGGTCTTTCAGTACCACAGCACCAACAACAACGATATCGCCAGGTAAATTCCACACAAGGCGATAAAAGAGACAAAGAGGACAAGGAAGAAAGTATTCATTGCGTCTCCTAAGGGCCACAGGACTTGAAAAGAGGATTGAAACTGAAAGGAAGATGAGCGAGATTAAGACCAGAAGGTGGCGATAATGCACCATAAATTTTTCAAACATTATTTTATGGTATTTCAAATGATGAGATACATTTAAAAAAAAAAAAACCTAGCTATGGAGATTAAAAATGTTTTTCACCATCTTTAACACCAAGCATCGTTTCTGCCCTTCGGGTTCTCCGTGAACAGCTCCGTGTCGAGAACCTCTATGTCGAGGTGAAATCCCAGAGAAGACATCGTGTTGTGGGGTATTTTTTATTAAACCCAAGGACAGCAGAGGGTGAGCGGTGAGACCTGGACATTAATAGCAAGGGGAGATTCATACCGCAAGGAGCGTTATGGACTTTCTGTCTTGCTAGTAGATCTTCTGGGTTAAATGGAGCGCTGGTGTGTATGCTGGGTTTATTTCCAGAACTAGCTGCTTAAATCAATCTTTACTCAAAAAAAAAAAAAATCTGAAATGCAGTTTTGTCTAATATTTAATTCATTGACTGTCTCTCTCGTTCTGCTTTCAAGCTTCTTTTCAAAGTGGAAGGGCAAAACCTCACGAATCAGCGCACCGAGCCACACAAGTCTCTGATCAGTAAAAACGTAAGATTTGGTGTCTTTTTATCCGTTCTTCCTTCATGAAGGAAACCTTTCCATCTCACACTTATTTTTTTTCCATCACTCTTTCATGCTAGATGTCTTTAAGAACGAAGCAGAGGATGCTTAAAGAAGACGGCGAGATCTTCAAACAGAGGAGGTTCTTCGAGGAACAGGTAACCCAATGTCTCCTCAACCCCGACCTAAATCCAGAGACGTGAATCAGAAGTGAATATGAATTGCTCAGGTGCACTTATTATCTGTTCACAGTTCCTACAGAACAGTAAGAAGTCCCTGGCAGGAGACAGCACCTTCACAGACACGGTCAAGCAGATGCTGTCGTCTCGACTCAGCATTCCAGACTGTCCCAACTGCAACTATCGGAGAAGGTGGACTTCACACTTTGCAATCAGCGTAAACATTAGAGGGCTCATGTATATACCATGTGTTATCAGACCGAGAGGAAAATCAGACTGTCCTGGAAAATGATGAAATTGAAATTAAAGATGGTTACCTGCAGTATACGGAGTACAGGTCTTATTAATACTCATAGTACAGTTTGAGAAGGTATTTATTCAGGGCTACTGTACTATCATCTTCAAGCATTATTAAGATTGTTAAGGGTTAACCGTAGAGCCTGAATGAAAAACACAACATTGACCAAATGATTTCTGCTCTAAACATTTCCTTTTTTTTACTCTGTCTTTCTTTGTCACTTTTTCCCCTCTCTCTTTCTCTCTGCTTCACTTTTTCTTTCTTTCTTTTTATTTTTTACTTTCTCCTCTCCCTTTTTTCTCTGCCCTTCTGCAGTGATTTTTCTTCTCTTTCAACCATTTAGCCTTTCTGTGTTCCTTTTTTCTCTTTGCCTGATTTTCTTTCTTTTTTCTTTTTTTCTTTTATCCTACCTTTTTTAGTTTTTTTTCCCCAGTTCTTTTCTTTTTCATCATTTCTTCCTTTTATCCTCTTTCTTTTTCCTTCTTAGTTTTTTCCCCTGTCCCTTTCTTTCTCTCTGCCCTTCTTTCTTTCTTTTTCTTTCTTTGATCCTGTCACTTTTTTCTTTTTGTCTGTCATTCTGCATTTATTAGTTTTTTCTTTCTTCCATTTATTGTTTCTCTTTTCTTTTCTACCTCTTACTCTTTTTTCTTTCTCTCTGCTTTTTTTTCCTCTTTGTATGATTTTCTTTTTCTTTTTTTCCTTCTTTGGGTTTTTTTCCCCCCCTTCTCTGCCTTCTGTCTCTTTGCCTTTCCTGCATTTTTTTTTGTTTCTCACTTTGGGTTTCTTTCTTTCTGCCTTTCTTTCTTCCTGTCTACATTTACTTCTTGTGTTTTATTATTTAGTTTTGCTTTAGCGTTACCAGCTGTGCATCCCTGGTATTTCTACTGGTTTCCACGAATCTCACCCTTTTTGTGTCTTGCTCTGTCCCCCAGGTGCACGTGTGACGATTGCAGCCTCTCTCACATCCTCACGTGCGGCATCATGGACGCCCCCGTAGGGGAGGAGCTTCACCTGAAGCTGCCACTGCAGACGGAGCCTCCTCGAGACTACCTGTCCGAGGTTCATCCCCCAAGCATGTCTTCAGGAAGCTCTGGCTCCGGCTCCGGCTCCGCCTCCAGTTCCCCGATCACAGTCCAACAGCACCCGCACCTCCTCCTGCCCCAGGACGGCGCCCCCACATTGTGAGTCATGCAGCCCTGCTAGTGCTGTTCAAGCACAAAGTGTCATTTACCAACAATTAGAGTCTTTAATTAACATCATAATGGAACGCATTTTAGACGCTTAGTAGTTATGATTAAAGTTGTGCAAGGCAAGTTGAGTCGAGTTAGTTCCTGTCATCACTTTAGTGGCAGCGATGACGACGATGACGAAGTGCCTGCGCTGCCGTGCATCTACCCCCTGAGCAGGTACGAGGACGCCGGTGTGGTGGCGAGCATGAACGGCCTGCACGCTCAGCTCAACGGAGGAGGAGGAGGAGAGAGCACGGTGCTCAAACACGAGGTGAGTCTCCTGCTGAGAGATCTCACGTCATCTTATTTACTCTTTACATAACGAACAGCTCTGCATTGCTCCCAGAACATATTATAGAGGTAGTCCCCGACTTACAAACGAGTTCCGTTCCAGGAGCACGTCCGTAAGTCTGATTTGTTCATAAGTCCCGACAAAGTGAGTCTTGTACACCTTTGTCACGAATATACAATGTACAGCATACCAATACACTAGTGTATATAATTGTAAATATTGGTATCTGGTGTACTGCAGTGTCTATTTTGTGCACAATACATGTGAGCTACTTCCACAATTGAACCGGAAGTAGAACCGCAGTCCGTTCGTATCTGTGGAAATTTGGAAAAAAATCGGGGAATACCTGTAAACAAGAACGATTTCCATACATTTAACAAGACCAGATACACATGTACACCTTTTAAATATTATGAGCCTAACCCAGTGCTGGTCATTCATCATTCCTCAAACAAAGACACACAACTTATTTAAGAGCACTTGTGCGTTATTTTATTTTAACTGAAGAAGAACGCATTGAAAGACTTCTCTCAGACTGGACTGAGCTCACTGAGTCGAGGGTTGCATTCAATCTTATCGATTTGTCCGTGCTTTCTGTCTAAAGTAACTCACGAGCGCTGCTAAAAGGAGCACTAATGGAAATGCAATCTGGGATCGAATACAAATCATATTACTAAATCTGTACTCTGTAACGGAAGCTCACGGGTCGAACTGGCTGTTAATAAAAGTACATAAGAGAGAAAAGAGCCTGTACAGTACTTTACTGATAACTTTGGTTTATTATCCAGAAAGTGCTGCTGCATGTGCACAGCTGAGCCACAGGGTTGCGTTACTGCTACAAAATTCAGCAGATGGCGCTGTACTTTTTTATAAATTTTTTTTTTAACTTGCTTATGAGTGTGCAATTAAATTCCATGCCAACAAAGTCACAGGCACATCTAGTGTAACATAAAATGTTCTTTGTTCCCAGCACAATTTACTTTCACTTTGTGGCAACTTTATGAAGGTGATCTCTAGAGCTGTGTGATTGATTTAAAAAAATTTTTTTTAATTATTCAATTCACTCTTTTTAAAATTATGTGTAAATGCTCTAAAATTGATGAATTTCTTAAAACAGAAAATAGAAACCGCCCTCATCCTCGGTAAAATTGAGATTATTTGTGGTGGTTCTTCTTTTGAATTTATGGGCGATTGGTGTAATATTGCCACCTACTGGACTGGAGTGTGGTTCAGAAAAAAGATTATTGATGTGTTTTACGAGAAATCATATTTTAAAAATAAATTAATATAAAAATTTAGCCTTTTATACGTTCACGTGTACTTTTTAAAAGTTTTTAATATTTTAAATCCTGTAAGAAATATATCTGCTTGAGACAAATCAGACAGTAAATGTCAGTGCAATCAAATCAATTTGAATCAGATATGAAAATGCTCAAAAGTCAAAATTTTCCCTACAGCCGTACAGGACTTTCAGCAGTGTGCTGAAGTGAATAGATTTTTGCATGAAAAGATGATATAATGGCGACAAGAAAGATTCG
Organism: Clarias pachynema; assembly: GCA_030014365.1. Taxonomy (NCBI): domain Eukaryota; kingdom Metazoa; phylum Chordata; class Actinopteri; order Siluriformes; family Clariidae; genus Clarias; species Clarias pachynema. Next base: position 3,192,252 of record JAQMYL010000038.1, read on the forward strand.
CAAAGACCAGAGCAGCGTTCTGATTACACTGTGTTAATGGACTTATCATTCATCATTAAAAAAAATAACTGTGGTGTGTTTGTTTGTTTTTTTTTGTTTTTTTTTGTTTTTCACCAAGATTTTAAATCCTAAACTTTCTAATTCTAACTTTGTGTCCAATTCAGCAAAAGTAAATGATCAGACTCTGTCTTTCCTTCATTTCTGACTGTGAAAAAACTTTGTCGTGTCCTAGATTACTGTAATTTGATTCGTTTTCTCTTCCTCTTTCTCTCTCGTAGTCTCAACAGAGGAGTAGCAGCAGTTCCTCAGAGACAGACGAGGAGGAAGCGGAGGGTGAGAGCAGCACTCTGACTTCTGGCCAGCAGGGGGAGCTCTCCTGTGGGAAGAGAGACAGTCCTCCTCCTTCCTACACGCATACACAGGTACGGTAGGACAAAGAATGCACAGGTGGAAGTTAACCATGTAAATTTACTTTATCATTACTGTTTTTAAGTTCATATTTAATGCGTCTGTAATTGAATTGAGCATTTTTATTAGTGGATACTTTTTATTCGTACTGCAGTACATTTTAACATAGTGTTTAGTTATGTAACCACAGTGGTGTGTAGGATTTGAAGCGATAATATCGCCACCTGGTGACTATTCTGTGTAATTGCATTTTGTAATCGTGTATCAGGTGTGAAAAAACAGAAATGGAGACGAGTGACGGTGACTAAACAGGACTTTTACAGAGAGACAGAGAGAGACTTTTACTCTGAATTAAAGACTACTGTGGGAATATTAATACAAGCTCAGTATATTTAATACTTTAGTAAATTTGAAAGAAAGTACTTTTGTACTATTAATAAAGTAGAACTGTAAATTGATGACTTTTGATTAAATAATATTTTTTCTAAAGTGTCTCTACTTGTACACAAGTGTTTCATGACTGTAACCTTTTTTCCAGAATTGCTATATATTTACTGTATAATCTTATTTTATTGGTTCCATTCAATATTGTATAACAATAACGTGAGATGATGATTTTCGTGTTACAGCACGTATACACTTTATTCCATTGGTTATTATTTTTATTACTTATGTGGAATTTTTCAGCCATTGATTTCAGTGATTTTTAAGCGGTCATGCTCTTTTAATTTCAGAAACCACAGAGGCAATAATTTGCTGTGTTTTTTTTTTATTTTAAATTTTTTTAATTAATGTCATTGAAATTATCAAAATATTTTCAGATATCGGTGAGTAAAATCACCAATCACTACTTCCTGAGTGGCGTCCCTCAGCCCACCACAACACACTGCTAGCTCTGTACATACTGTACTACATACTGTAGACACACTCATGCATGCGTCATACGTTTATAGTTGTAGGATTTTGTACGAGTCTGTGAAAATGACACAATGAACGCTGATGAGGCAGTGGAATGAAAAGAAGAATAAATCCAAAAATTGTTAAATTCTGCAGCTGGGAAAAATACCACCAACCTGAAGAGACGCATCAAGGCATCCCATAATAATCACCCAGTTTTACAGCCTCTTTGTGGTTATTATGTTACCACGTGTTGTGTTGTGATATTATTTGATTTGATTTTATAGTTAAACCATTGCCAAACACATGAAGCTAATAGGTTAGCAAATGATTGTGACCCAGAGGAGCTACAGGATCCCTACAACAGTCCAAGTGTGTGAATTCATTTTTTTGTTTGTTTTTGTTTTTAAGTTTAAAAACCCTGTACTGTCCGTACTGCTCTTACTGTTTTGTAGTAAAAAAAAAAAAAAAAACATGGACATGCTTCAGTTTTAAAATAAATATAATTAGCTGAAAACATCAGATGAAAAGATAAGTTTTTAATGTTAAGGTAATTATTTTGTGAGAAACCTTTCAAAAATGTTTTTGTCTAGACTAGTCTGACTGTAGGGTTAACTAATAATAATCTTATTGCTAAAACTAGACTAAAATACTTCTGACTTAAACTAGACCAAAATGTTCAGACTTTTAGTCGACTAAAACTCGACTAAGCAAAAATAGGATATGATTGATATCTTACTAAATACGATAAGAACTAACAGGAAGATTTATTCCCGGGACTGAGACTAAGACTAAAAGTGAAAATAGCTGACAAAATGAACACAAGATGTGGGAAAATTCTCATTTGCCATACTATACTATTTGCTCATAATGAAACACTATATTGCTCGCTCATTTCGGTCATATACAGTCACTGTGTGTTTACAATGAGTAAGTGTGATATTTTCCACAATCTAGATGATGATGACGAGGTCATAAGGTGTCGCAGGATACCAGATTCCATTTAAAAAAATTTTTTTTTTTTTTATTGAAATATCTAATACTTCTTGTTCTGTAATAACCTGCTGTGTATGATGTAATAAGAATATAAGAAACATAAGAAAAATGTTTTAATATAAATACAGCTCGAAGCCCAGGTTCGCATGAGTGTCGTGAATGTATAATAATGTGTTTTTGTGTGTGTGTGTGTGTGTTTCTACGTGAAGGTAGAGCAGGTGCAGCACCCGTGCGAGTGTCACGTGTGTAACCAGGGGAGCGTGGACGGCGGTACAGCAGGACTGGGCACCGCCGCTCTGCCTTCTCGGCACCTCCACACGGCACCCCATCAGTTCTTCACAGAAAAGAGTCCGGCTCACCCCGCGCTCCATCTCTACCCCCACATCCATGGACACCTGCCCATGCACAACCTGCCCCATCTGCCCCGGCCGCTGCTGCCCACACTGTACTCCAGCCCTCCCCTCACACACAGCAAGGTCAGAAACCTTACCTGTAACACACACGGTCGGCATTCGTGAATAATTTTCTAAACGTTTTATCATTGCTATTTCTATATTGTATTTGACTTTTAATTTAAAATGAGATCACAAGTTTTACTCTACTGGAATTAAACCCCCGATCCTGAGTGGAAGTGTTTCTCTTGGTAAATTGTCCAATTTATTGACATTTACACAGTTTTTCTGCATTGTCGTCTCACTACCAGAAGGTGGTGCTGTTCATCAGTGGTTAAGCTTTTTAAAGCAGTCAACAGGAACCTTTTCAGTTTCATTGATATGGAAATGTTCAGGTGCCCTAAGAACTGATTTTTATTATTAAAATTATAAAAGTTGATGGAAAGAAGACCGCTGGGAAAAACAGACAGATATGAGCAGATTTTGAGACTTCATGATTTATGGATAAAAAATAATAGTATTTATCAATATTTTATGATTGATGTGTGGCTAATGTGTGTGTGCGCGTACACACCCGTGTGTTTCAGACTCTCTCGCCTGCGCCGGTATCCAATCACACAGGAATAAAACAGCAGCAGCCGCAGCCGGTGTTCAGCCCCGCCCTGCCCGAACACGTGTACCAAAGCTGTTTTAGCGGCGGAGCCGGAGACTGGAGCGCTTCTCTGTCTTGTCCCTCGCTCAAATTCGAGAACCTGTGGGACACGCACATGATGAAGAACTGGAACCCGAGTGTACTGCTGCAGGAGCCGCTACCCGGTGACCGTCACCTTTTTTTTTTTTTTCCCTCTCGCTTTTACAGAACATAAGCACCGACTTGTCTATAAAGCCCCATTCAGACATCATTAGTTTCAAACATTTCGAGATTCTATTCTTTACATATATGTCATTGATTCCTCTGTAAAGTAAATATTAACAGAGTGATCCTTTTTTTTTGTTTTGTTTTCCTCTTAGGATTAGACTCCGCCTCCAACACATCCAGCACCTCCCCCCTCCCGGGTCCCGAGATCAAGGAGAAGAAGAGCGTCCCTCAGAAGAAGAAGTGTCTGTTTAACTACCAAGATGCCTTCATGGAGGCGGGCGAGGTGGTGATGGCTACGTCGTCCGCCATCTCCTCGGTCTCCAGCACCGCCACCACTGTCCAGTCCAGTAACAATCACATCCACGCGTCGGCTAAACGAGCTGCCTCGCTAGGTACAAACATCCCCCCACTTAACCCCTCCAGGTAGTCGCACTGGGATTGTATTCTTACCATTTTTATTATTTTTTTCATTTGTTTTCGTCTCGTTTTTAGGTGAAGTTTTTCACAACATAGTTAAAGAAGACCATCTACAGTCGGGCCCCATCGCTCCTAGAAACAGCCCCACCGGTTTGGCGTCTCTGCCCCCTTTCAGCAGTGCCACACACCCCCCTGTCCCTAGCACACATCTCCCCAGCATGGCCACTCAGCCCGTCACGAAGTCCGCAGCTCCAGCCCCGGGGTTCCTAGAAGTCCACCAGACGCTGTGCGTACCCGGGGCGGAGCAGCCGCTCGTCTCGGCCGACGCGCCAGTCAGCGGGCCTAGCAGCGTCTGCAGGTCAGTTCGGAAAAATTAGGTTTTTGGTACCACCGTTCACAAGATGACCGTACATAACCAGAAAGTCGTATTTAAGAGTGTAACAAGTGATCCGAATGACGCCGCTGTGTGTGTGTGTGGTAGTGATCCAGACTGCGAGGGTCACCGGTGTGAGGGAGGCGGAGCCTACGAACACCAGGCCTACGAGGAGAGTCCAGACGAAGACAGCAGCTCGGAACACAGCTCCTCAACGTCCACCTCCACCAACCAGAAGGAAGGCAAATACTGCGACTGCTGCTACTGTGAATTCTTCGGCCACGGCGGGGTGAGAGAGCTCGCTTTACTTTACTTTCTTTTCAACAATAACTTTTTTTTTTTTAATTGATTTTTAAACAAGGACATAAAGTCAGCATGTAGTCTTTCAATGCACACTTGTACAAACACTTGTGAAAGGTTAGACACCAGGCATATTTAAAGAAGGAAAAGAAAGAAACCAAAAAAATAAATACAAATCAGGGTTTTCTGTGCAAAAAAAGAAGAATAAAAGAAAAGAGGAGAAACAAAACAAAAAAAAGGAGAGTTGAAGGAAAAAAAAAGAAACAACGGGATCAAACGATAAATTAACCTTCACTCATTTCAGAAATTTATCCAGTTGATTTATGTCACAGTTTACATATAATAAAAAAATATTTTATTGTTTGACTTTTATTTATTTTTCCCCCTCCTCTTGCACGCAGCCTCCCGCAGCTCCGACTAGTAGAAACTACGCCGAGATGCGGGAGAAGCTCCGACTTCGCCTGACCAAGCGCAAAGAGGAACAGCCCAAGAAGGAAGAGCTGGAGCGGGACGGGATGGAGGACCACCGCAAAGTGGAGGATCTACTGCAGTTCATCAACAGCGGCGCGAACAAACCTGCGTCCAGCGCCAAAGCAGCCAAACGTGCGCGCCACAAACAGAAGAAGGTAAAAATAAAATAAAATAAAATGAAGCTGAAAAAAATAATTCAAGTCATTTTTATTCAAAGTGCTATATTTCTTTAAAATGCTAAATAATGAACAGTTTTTCTCAGGATCAGTTATGATCCAAATGGTGTTTAGTGATATATAAGACCTAATCATTGTTTATGTGCACACACACACACACACACACACACACACACACACACACACAAAGCAGAAGTGTAGGCGGAGACATCCTGCCAAACCTGACGAGTGATGATTTAAACTCTATAGATTGCATTATTTCTATCGCAGGTCTTTACCGAGCGTAGGTCTCCACCCCTGTAGGTCCAAAAAGAGTAGGTGGAGGACATCCTCAAAACGCGTCGCTCAGAATAATATTCATCATCACTGAGGCGGTTTGTGCTTTTCAGCTCGAGGAAAAAGCCCGTTTGGAGGCGGAGGCGCGAGAGCGGGAGGTGCAGCAGCAGCAGCTTTTGGAGGCTCAGCGGCTTCGCCAGGAGGAGGAAGAGGAGGCGCTTAAGCTGGAGCTGCTCCGCCTGAAGGAGATGCAGCACCTCCACAACTCCTCCACGACCACCAACAGATCGGCCTCCAAGAAGAAAAAGAGGGAAAACAAGGCCAAAGACGCTCCGACCGCGACAGTCAAGCCCGAAACGCCTTCTCCGTCACCCGCTCCCACTAACACCCCCCAGCCGCTACGCCAGAGCGCGCAGAACGTTCTGGAAAACATGCAGAACGGCAAAGTGCAGCTTCTACACGGCCTGGTCCGCCTCAAAGAGCCAGTCAAAGAGTCCCTTAAAGAACTCATACCTATACTCCAACCCAAAATCAGCCCATCGAGCTCAAGACGCGGCAAAGACAAACCTGCCGAAGTCGCACCCTCGCTGCCCAACGGCACCCTGCCGTACCCGGAGCCCGCCATCGCCAGGTCCAAATCCAGACAGCAGTCCAACGGCAACTCGAGAACCAACTGCGAGGTCGGAAAACGGCCGCTCGACACGCCCCGGGCGACAGAACAACTCGTCTGCATAGCCGCCCCTCCGCACACGGAAAGTAAAGCGAAGGCCCGGCCCGCTGAGGAGCAGCTCTGCGAAAACAAGAAGGAGGAAAGGACGAACGGGAAGAAGCAGCAGAACGGAGTGAAGGAGGACAGGAACTCGCCCGTGATGGAACCGGCAGCCGTCGAGCAGAACGGGAAAGCCGTGCCCGCGGAGTCGCCCCAGCCCAAAAGCAAAGCCAAGAAGAACAAGAAGAAGAAGACAGACAAGATGAATAACTCCATAGGTGAGAACAAATGAGGGTTACTCATATTCGGAAACAAACTTGGGTTTGAGGACAGTTTGGACTCAGTGTTTATTTTGCTGTTTGAATGTTATTGTTTTTATCAAGCATCATGTTCTCTGCGCTTTTAGACGACGTGTTCCTGCCCAAGGACATCGACCTGGACAACGTCGATATGGACGAGACCGAGCGCGAGGTGGAATGCTTCAAAAGGTACGCGTATGGAACAATTCACTCGAACCTCCGATTAAAGTCTTTGCATGGTTTTTATTTTTCTTCTCTTTCTCCGGTCAGGTTCTGCTTGGACTCTGCTCGACAGACGAGACAGAGACTGTCCATCAACTGGTCCAACTTCAGCTTGAAAAAGGCCACGTTTGCGGCTCACTAACGACAGGACGAGTGTCAGGATTCAATCAGCGATCCTTTCTCTCTCTCTCTCTCTCTCTCTCTCTCTCTCTCTCTCTCCTCTTCCTATCACTTCTTTCACCAGGCTGACTGCTGATCCCAGTGCTGCTACGCTCCAACAGACTGCTCCTCCGACCGACATTACCCACAATGCCTTGCCTTGTCCTTGTCACTGTATGAATTCAGACATTCAGCTTTGCAGTACTTAGGGAGGAGGAGAGGGGGGTAAAAAAAAAAAAAAAGGACATAAAAAAATACAACCACAAAATGCCACTCTACCATTCTTGTTTTCTTTTGTTTCGAATATCTCCGAGTTGGCCGTCGGTCCTCCTCATCCTGATGGGTGGATGGAGGCCACGTGAAACATCCAAAACAGGAAAAATGATCAAAATTCTGAAGTTGATAAAGAAGTTTAAAAAAAAAAAAAAAAAAAAGGAGAGTCTTTTATTCCCATTATTCGTGGATGCGAACAGATTTTGCACTTCATTACAGATAGTGGAGAAGGGAACAGGATTAGGGCACTTGAGCTCCCTCCCCTCGGTCCACACCAGGACAGGAAGATGGCTAATACTTGACCGATTGTTCTCGCTTGGTTATTCAGTTCCATTAAACAACTGTTCCGTAAAAAAAGTGTTAGGGTTTTTTTTTTTTTTTTTCAGTTCTCTTTTTTTTTTTTTTCATCCTGTAGCCAGCTTGTATCAGACTACTTTCAGAATCGAATTGAAAGAAAAGAACAATACTCACACTATCGATCTGTTATAGAGTGTATATTGTATTAACACTGAAGCCTGACTGGCTACTTTTTAACATATTGTTAAGTAATATTAAAAATCTTGTCTTTCTTTTTTGAAAGATGGAATACAGTGGAATGGCAGGGCTACGTGTCTGTGTGCTTATTTCCCTTTTTCATGCCGTTGTGAGTTCACAACCACGAGCAAAAACAGTGGTGCAACCCAGAAGGGTGTGAATTTAGAACCCCCAGCACTTCCTGATTGCCCCTGTAGTAAATGTAATAAAGGAACGAGCTATTTGGTTTTGCACTGGAGTTATGTAAAGACTGCTGGTAGATCATGTGACTCAGCACCGGGCGTGTCTCGATTCTGACTGTTTGGATTCATTTTCCATGACATTACCTCTGACACTAATGCGCTCATTTTAATATGTTGTTTTTTTTTCTGGAGCGACGTCTCATGATCACGTAATCAAAGCGCAATAAACACTCGCTTACTCTGAACAGGGTCGCTCGGGGCGCTAGACGGGGTACAACCAGGACGGGGTACAGGGTACAGCGCACGCGCACACACTGCAAACAATTTTGAAACACCAATTAGTCTACCCTGTCTGTCTTTGGACTGCGGAAGGAAAATGGAGTACGCGGGGAAACCCACCAACCACGGGAAGAACACACAAACTCACACCCTCAAACGCTTGACCCTGTAGGTGCAGGGCCACAGTGCTAACCGCTACACCATCTAAACAGAATCTAAAAATAGAATCATCAGTGTGGTGAAGCTCTGCTGAAGAAGCGGTTTATGTAAGGAGTCTCCAGTGTCAGCGTTTTGTAACAATTAGTTTCCGCTACAGGAAGAAAGTCTCTGAGACGCTGAAAAGTTTTCGTTTTTCCCCCATTTTATTTGTTTATAGCTGCTGTAAAATAAGTCATAACGGATTTGTTTCACAGCACATTTGCTGTCCTGATCCGCAGTCGGAGCAAGCGATGAAACGGGCGGCTTCTGAATTTGCGTATACACTGAATACGAGAATGTTGATGTAGCAGCATTTGTTTGTGTATCAGAACTGTTGGTTTACTCTAGAGATGATTTCCTGATGATGTTAGTGCCGTGATTGACCGATCTCAGATCAGCCTTAAAGAGAGGGGGGAACAAAAAGGTCTGGTGTTGGGTCCGGTTTTGTTCTATGCTCTAGTGTTAGTTTTGAAGCCGTGTTGGGTCTGACGTGAAATTGAAAAATATCAAATTTCACATGAGATAAAATGCCAACGGGGGCCAACTTGAGAGGAATGCGAGAGTATACGTGAAAAGTACAAAATGATATTTCTCAGTGATCAAATCTCTCTTATTGAACACCAAAATACTTTGAAACACTCTGGGATGTGCTGGCAGTTAAACACAAGCATACTTCTACTTTATCCACTTTAACCTGTTGCTACAGTAGAACAGCTTTCATTCATCGCTTCACCTTTGAACGCTTCCCGCAATCTTTGCTAGGCGGCTAAGCTAACAAGGCCGAAAATGTTCAGACCGATCGCTCCCGCTAACAGCCCCCAGCTACAACATGACACTGATCCAAGAGAGAAATTTTCAGGATTTCCAAGATGGCCACCTTCGCATATACCAGTTTTACGGGAGCATATACATTAGTATAACAAAAGGCGTCCACGAGACAAAACTTTTTGTATTTTCGTCTTCCGTTCGTGTCTCATGAGTAAGCGTTTGGCTCCAGTACCAGGTAGTACCAGGATGGAAGTGTGCCTCAGCCTTGTTCACTTCCCTTGTGAGAATCAAGAACAAAAAGCAATACAACTCACTTCTCTGGCATGGCGTAATGCTTTTACAGTGGAAGCAGGTTTTTTTGGGCGGGGGGAATAAAAGGTGAGCATTTCTTTGAACTCGAACAATTACGTGAAGGAAATAATCCTAATTAAAAAAAAGAGTGGATTATTATAAAACCGAGCCGAGGGCAGAATGACCCAGAGAAATGGTTCATGTGGACAAATGTCCATGAGAGAAAGAAATTAATGTTTTTTTTTTTTTTTTTTTTTTCCTGTGCATTCAGCAGTCTGTTTCCATTCTGCGGGTGATATCGCCTTCATACTGTGTTTTCTTTTGCCTCTCCTGACAGCCTTATTATTACAAAATCTTGAATTTGCCAAATTGGGCATGTCCAGCAGTTTTTAAGAGGACAAATTGAGCAAGCCTGTCTGTGTAACTGCTGAGAAGCGCTTGAGTAACGCCGACGATCACGCTTCGACGACTTTCAGGATGGGAGAGCGACCGAGTGTTGTGGTTGAGACATCATTGCATCATTTTTCTCCAGTATTCATCAGTTCACACCAGTTCTAGAAAGTGAAGTGACCCGTATGACGCATCTGTGAAATTTTGTTCAGACTTGCGTTGTGTGGATTTTTTTTTAATTTTTATTATTATTATTCAGCCGTATACAAAAGAAACCTAATGAAAATGAATGACATTATGCGCTCGTCACCCAGAGGAGACGAGTTCCTTTTTGACTCTGGTTACGCTCAGGGTTTCTTCCTCATGCCTTCTCAGGGAGTTTTTCTTCGCCAATAACTAGAATTCGATTGAGTAAGCACAACTGTTTCTTTAAATAAAATACCCGTTCATTTAAACGTGCCTGGGTACCACGCGATGCCAAGATAAGTATGATCTCACTTGTTTGAAACTGAGGTAAGAAAACGGATTCAAACTTTTGTACTGAAGATGTCAGACATGCAGATTAGGGTAAACATCGTTCCCAAATCGCCCACGGTGTGTTTGAGTGTGTGTCTGCGCTGGTGTTCGTGCCCTGTGATGGTCTGGCACCCTGTACAGGGTGTTACCCCACCATGTCCCCGAAGTCTCCTGAGATAGGCTCCTGGGCTTTCTGTGAAACTGTAGAATAAGCGGTATTGAAAATGTACATGAGAAATGCGGTGCTAGTGAAATGTACAGAGGTCATGTGACTGAAATTAAAAATGAAGGTGGGAGGAGTTTTTACTGGACATCCTTGGATTAAACAGAAAATCTTCTTCGATTATTAAGTGTCTTGTAAAAATATCTAGTATTATGAAAGCAGTGGAACAGTTACAGGAAAATAATGAATGATGCAGTTGCTTGAAGAAATCTGCAATCTGTCTCACTGTTCCCGCCCAGAAGTTGATTATTTTCCAATAAAGGCAATAAAATTTGTATTTTAATTATAAATAATTAAATAATAATAATTAATAATAAAATAAAAAATATATAACTATAATTTATAAAGAAAAAAAATAAGAAAGGTTGATTTATTCTTAAATGTTGTGGAATGTCTGCGAAATTAGTTCAACAAAAACTACACCGACACTGGAGACTCCTTCCATAAATATTAAATACAGTGGAACCTTGGATTACGAGCATACTTCGTTCCGCAAGCGACTCGTATTCCAAAACACTCATTAAACCAAATTGAATTTTTCCATAAGAAATAATGGAAACTCAAATTATTTGCTCCATAGCCCAAAAAAATAAATACATTAAAATAATTAACACAAAATATAAAGTAAAAATAAAACAAATTAACCTGCAGTTTACCTTAAAAAAAAAAAAAAAGTAAAAATAAATCCTGACAGATAAGTGTTTCTGTTTATGCGTGCTGTGTATGTATGTGCGTGTGTGTGTGTTTTTGTGGCAGGCTGATACAGAGAGAGAAAATGGATCTTTAACCTCTCTAATGAGACTTGCTTTTGCTTAACACACACGCGTACAGACACAAAATGTTTTACACACACACACGTGGTCACAGTGTTATAGTAAACAGTACACGGATATTGATTATACCAGTAAGAGACGAGCACTAAGACCCAGCGCGGGAGACGATTCCCCACAATTCCGCAGCGCAAGAGAGAGAAAAACCGTTGGCTCAGTTGTGATCATGTGACGCTCGGCGTCAAAACAAGAAGCGCATGCGTGATGCATGATACTCGGTACTCGTAAACCAAGACTTGTTCGTTTTCCGAATCAAAATTGATTAAAAATCTTTGCTCGTCTTGCGGAACACTCGCAAACCGCGTTACTCGTAATCCGAGGTTTCACCGTATATCCTTTAAATAAAAGTTTATAATTGTACATCTGAGGAGGCACGGTGGCCTCACACCACCAGGGTCGGGTTGAGGGTTCGAATCCCGCCTCGGGGTCTATCTGCCTGCAGTTTCCATGTTCTATCCGTGCTTTGTGAGTTTCCTCCGCATACTCCGGTTTCCTCCCACAGTCCAAAGACATGCAGAGTAATAAATTGGGCGTAGTGCAGCACCCATCCCCCCCGCCCCCACCCCCCTGGAATAGGCTTCAGGCCTCCAACAACTCTATCTACAGGATAGAGAATGCATGAGTTGTACAGAACATTTGCCTTTCTAAAGTAACATTCCCTTCTTGTTCCTACACGAGTTGTTGCTATGGGAACAATAATAGATGTTGTAGAATGTGCATTCATACTGTATAAATAACCTCCAGGGCCGAGCTACAGAAAACGAAACTTCACCTTCCGATCAGTCGGATTTGAGAATTTCAGATGAGTGTTTCTTTTGTACATCAGATTCGACTGAAATCGCCGAGCCGTGTCCGGAACGTTACTGAAATGTGAGTTATCCGGGAATCCGAGTCATAAACCCCGGAATGATGGTCATTTGGAAATCGGCTTCACTTCACTAGTCCCCTAATTATGCACTACGCAGAAATGAATCTGGCGGGCTTTTTAGGAATGAAAACCCTGCAGCCCTCATGAGGCAGCGCTGGGGCCTAATGCAGCGGGGTTAAGCAGAGAGACGAATGAGTTCACTCGTCACCATTTTAGTCATGAAGTTCCTCTTTATTATCGGTAAAAGGGGACGCGAACTGAGAAGCTGATGCTCATGTAGACCAGATGCGACATTCTGAAACTAAATTAAATCCTTTCTGCAATTTCTATATTTTTCGAGGCGGCGAAGTGACGCGAGAGCTCACCAAGCTGCTCAATGTTTTTACTCCACTTCCTCAATCTTGTTTGAAAGGTTTTAAGGCATCTTTTTTTTTTTTTTCTTTCTTTCTTTTTTTATATACTTAACCACCTCCAAAATGCGACCTTTTGAAGCTGGGCCTTTTTCCCCCCACTTCACTTCCTGCCAAAAGCACTTTCACGTTGCGCTGGATTGGCTGCCTCCTACGAGACCGATGAGACAAAAAAAAAAAAAAGACCCGAGGAACTTTTATTTTTTCCCTGTAGGTTAATTTTGTCTTCATCCCAATACAAGATTATCTATTTGACCTTTTGCATAAGTGTTTTGTTACACATGGTGCATCTAAAGAAATAGAATGCATGATTTAATTCAAACACTGAAACATTCATATATTCTACATTTTATTGCACATACAGCGAAATATTTCAAGTCTTTTTTTTTGCTTTAATTTTGATGATTACAGCTTACAGTTTATGACAATAAAAACCCACTATCTCACAAGCAATCAAAAAAAGGATTAACAATAATACAGAAATGTCCAACTTCCTCTGCCATCAGAGGATATTTTTTCCATGAAGGTGTGTATTCGGTCAGCTAATGTTTACGTAGGTGTCAAAGTCACAACCACATCAATGGCAGGACGCAATGTTGCCCAGAGCATCACACTGCCTCCACCAGCTTGCCTTCTTCCCACAGTGCACCTCTTCCCCAGGTAAGCGACACACACACACACACACACACCTGGCCATCCACATGATGTGAAAAAAGAAACATCATTCATCAGACTTCTTCCACTTTTCCCTGGTCCAGTTTTCATGCTCATGTTCACACTGTAGGTGCTTTCAGTGGTGGACACGAGTCAGCATGGATGCCCTGACCGGTCTGCAGCTACGCAGCTCCATACGCAACAAACTGCAATGCGATGTGTGTATACTGACTTCGTTCTATCTGAACTTGTTCTAACTTCTAACTTGTTCCTGGGGAAGAGGTGACCTGTAGGAAGAAGGCAAGCTGCTGGAGGCAGTATGACGACGTGGGCAACATTGCGTCCTGCCATTGATGTAAATTAGTTTAACAGAGACTACACTGACACTGGAGACTCCTTCCATAAATATTAAATATCTCCTTTTAATAAAAGTTCATAATTGTACATCTGAGGAGGCACCGTGGCCTCACACCGCCAGGGTCGGGTCGAGGGTTCGAATCCCGGTCACTCACCACTTTTTGTAGGTACTAGCCACTGCATACCAGGAACACCCCCAACTCTCCACTCCAACACTCCAAGACCTGCTGTTTTGGAAATGCATTACAATATGATCCTTCTGAAAAGTCTCCCAGAGTTTCTCCTTCTCAAAGTCTGTCAGATTCATGTACTTGTCCATTTTTCCTGCTTCCAACACATCAAATTCAAGAAATGATAGTTCACTTGCCATGTAACACTGTACTGATCTGTCAATGGTGATGGATGGATGGATGGATGGAGGGATGGATGGATGGATGGATTGATTGATTTTTACCTTACTTGACGTTTGGTTGTTTCTACTTATTATTATATTTTTTATTATCTTTAGATAAACGCTAAATTATTAGTTATATCCTTGATACTCACTTAATAATTTAACATTTTTAACATCATCTGGACAAAGTATTTATTTATTTATTATATATATATATATACCAGGTCCTTCTCAAAAAATTAGCATATTGTGATAAAGTTCATTATTTTCTGTAATGTACTGATAAACATTAGACTTT
>JAQMYL010000038.1:3210748-3220886 GCA_030014365.1 Clarias pachynema
TACTTGAGTAGATTTTTATAAGGGTAACTTTACTTGTACTTCAGTAAAAGTTCACTAAAGTAAAAGTACTTTTACTTGAGTACAAAATTTTATTACTCTTTCCACCTCTGAATGGAGGGTTTTGGGATTCAACCCCAAAACAGTTAGCAGAACCCCTATTGCTAACAAACGGACCCAAATCCAGGAGGAGTCACATATTTGAACACCATCTGAGGTGGTGGTGGTGACATTATTATTATTATTATTGTTATTATTATTATTATTAAAGTTGCCAAAGTGGCGTAGTCTTCGATTCCTGCCTCGGAGTCTGTGTGCATGAAGTTTGCATCTTCTCCCTGTGCTTGGCGGGTTTCCTCCAGGTACTCCGGTTTCCTCCCACAGTCCAGAGACATTCAGACATCCTAATTAGCATTTTGTGCACTAAGTCTCCTGGGATAGGCTCCAGGCCCCCATTGGTATAGAAGATGAATGAATTAATAACATGAATCTCTACATGAATATCCTTATTACCTCCTTCATCCATTTTCACATTCTTGTTCCTGTTTTGAATACTTCATGCAGTCCAACACGAGACACTGCATATAACATTAATCAGCAGAACAGAAGCTATCAGTTGCTAGATTACTCATTTATCAGTGTGACAAGGCATTGTGTAATCCGGTAGGTCATCGGGTGATCATCAGGTCATCTTTATGTAATATTTTTTTTATGTCTGAAAGACACCTCGAACATAACAATTGATAAAAATACTGGGCAAAGAAGCCTAATGTCTGTTAACGGTGCTTCTGACACCTGCTGTTGTGACTGACATAATGGCATTCAAGGGCATTCATCCGTCTGAAAAAGATCTATACAGGATAAGCAGTATAGACGATGGATGGATAGATAGACGAATGGATGGATGGGTGTCCAACACCACCTTGTTTTTACTCTTTGAAGATTGAAAAAACACCAGGTGGCAGTTTGTTCTATTTTTAACTGCGGGCCTGTGCACAGTATAGCGTCAGCTTCCTGTTGCTGACTGACAGGAGCGTGACCTTCTGTAGTTGTAGCTTCACAACAGGCTCAAGCCTTAAGGGGACAACATTGAGAGATGCTTAACACGGTTGCAAAGAGTAATTATGTGAGTTGTTGTAGTAGCCCTAAAGTTACCGTCAACCAGTCTGACTGGGCATCTCCGTCTCATCACCCTCTCTCACCAACAATGCATTCCTGGATGTTGACATATTGTTGATTTTATTGCACAAAAAAACAGAAGCTTTTCTGCGCTTGTATCCTGCGACCACATGATTGTCTGATCGGATAATCACATAAATCCAAGCTAATGTTATTTCATTCAGTTCAAATGATCAGATAGTCCCTGATGAGTAACTCGAGGGCGACGGTGGCAAGGAAAAACTCCCTGAGAAATCAATAGGAAGGAACCTTGAGAGGAACCAGACTCAACAGGGAACCCATCCTCATTTGGGTGATAACGGATATAGCAGGGATTGATCTGCATTCATACTGTGTGTTAGGAGGCTTAGAGGTTCAGATGATATGGAGTCCAGTTCGTTATTGGAGGCTCAGGTACAAAACTGTAGGAAATTCCAGTCCTGAGCTACTTATTCCTGGAAGAGGTCCGTGTCACTTATTGCACTTATTTGCACTTATGCAGTTTGAGAACTTCTGATCTGCAGCAACACGAGCGCTCTTAAACGCACGCTATAGACAAAAGCGGCGGTTTGGGAATTCCCATGATATGGGAAATTCCCATTATTTTCAGCTCCACATCCAATTAAAGGCTGGAGCGATGCTGTTTTTTTCCCGCTTGGAGCGGCGAGGCAGGTAAAAGTAGGGGATTTGCGTGTTTGTGCGGACGTGTTGAAGGTAACCGGGAGTTTAGAAAAGGGGTTTTTCCCCTCACGATTGTGGTCAGGATCGAGGCGTGAAATCTGAGTTCTTTTAATCACTTTACTTCAAAAAAACAAAAAAGAGAGAAAAAAGCTGAGAGAAATATAGATTTGCATGATGGACATTTTTCCTCTTAAAAGGTCTTTACAGAATTATGTGACACTACCTGACCTAATTATTTCCACGAGAGGGAGGATTGTGGTGTGAGTGTGTGTGTGAGTGTGTGTGTGTGCGCGTGTGCACATGTGTGCATTTTCTCCCCAGGTCCCACACACGCACTCCTACAGTAGGGGTGTGTTTTAAAAGAGGTGGAGAATCCCTTCAGCCCACCATTCACTTCTCTGAACAGCAGCTCTTCTAGGAGAACAATCGACCGAGCCCACTCACTCATCACTGGAGCTATTCTTGATTAGCTAGTCATGTGGTGAGCTTACAATGTGTGAGTGTGTGTACATGTGTGTGTGTGTGTGTGTGTGTATGACAGCAGGTATGCAAATGACACAGTTCTTTGTATATACACACACATTCGAGCAGTGAGAACCAGATCGGCTGAAAGAGTGAGAGGCGCTGACATCATTTCGAGAGAGTGACATGAGCAAAGCAGTGTGCGAAACTTCAGCTGGAGTTTTCCCTCCTCCTGTGTGAGCTAGGGGTCGTTCGGGCTCCGTGACGCAGGGGAATGTGTGTGTGTGTGTGTGTGTGCGCGCGCCAGCTCGCTTTTGAGGGTCTTAGATGAACTTTAAGGATGGGTTTCTTGGCTGCAAGTGATACTTTAAGTCTTTTTAATGGAAAGTAAACAAGGCCAGGCTGTATATGTGTGTGTTTGTGTGTGGGTATGTTTTCATATCTAAATGAAGACCAACTGTCCCCAAAAGGACTGTGCGTGTGTGACAATGATGTATTGTCTCCGTCTGGGGGTCTCAGATGAACTTTAAAGACGGGTTTCCCAGCCTCAAATGACAATTCAAATGCATTTAAAATGGAAACTCACAGTAAAAACAGGCCTGAATTGAATGTGTGTAAGGTGTGTGTGTGTGTGTGTGTGTGTGTGTGTGTGTAAATCTGTCATACTTTTGTAAATAGTCAGAAGGGAGTTCATGAATAATAATTTTCTTTTTATAACTTTCTCGACATACGATGCATGTCATGACATGACTGACGGACTTTTTTTTTTTTCTTCTTTCTAACAGATCAGCAAACGTCCCGTAAACAAATCTCTGAACTTTTTCCCAGCTTAGACCACAATTCTGATAAATCACAGATGAGGTTTGAAAAGTACAGTCAATTTGGTTATAAAAAGCAAAACAAAACAAACCAAAAAAAAAAAGATGTCAGGCTTCAGAAAGAAATATAAATATACACAAAAGTCAGGTTGTGTTATGAGCCTTAAGGACATTGTGGGTTACTGGGTTACTGATCGGAAGGTCGGGGGTTCGAGCCCCAGCCACTGTTGAGCCATTGAGCAAGGCCCTTCACCCTGTCTGCTCCAGGGGTGCTGTATCCTGGCTGACCCCAGCTTCCTAATTGTGATGTGTGAAAAAAAAAAAATGTTTGGGTTCTCCATGTGACACTGGAGCAGCGCTGTCCCCTCAGGCGCCAGGACGTTGGCAATGGATCCTTTGGGTGTTGTGGATTGCGAGATGCGTTTGCCTGGTACATCCCTAATTGGATTGGATTTGAAAAGTTTAGAGGCCGTATTAGTGACCTTGGGCTGTGGTGCACTGGGTGTTCTGGTACCTTTCTATACTGGCCAGCATTTACTTATTTGCCGATTTGTGCTGCATTGCCTTTTCCTTTTTGGATTGGACCGGACAGGTTGGACTTACTGTATGGGTATTAGTGAGCCTTGGGTGCCCATGATCACCAGTTTCCTGGCATATAATTATTAGTGTTATTCTGTTCATTTAGTGTTGGTATTAATGTCATAACTGGTCAGTATAAATGTGCAGGTTCCTACTAAACTTGTTTTCATCATGTTCTCGATACTGTATGGTCTTTATACCAGCCCTAACACATACACCACAGTTCCTTGCACACACTTACGCACATGTCTGCTTATATATATATATATATACACATACATTCCTCTAAATCCACACTCTCCTGCTCAAACTTTAAATAGATGGCACTTTTTTTGCACTGTTGATTGGAGCAGCTGGGAATCCACTTCAGCTAGTCAGGAAGGGGCTTTCCAATACACACACACACACTCACATCTTATTATCCTTGTGAGGACCTTCCAGGGACATAGTTATACATCTCATTCTAACTCATTCTGCTTTGCTTACATTTAAACTTAGTATGTAAAAGGAAACATTTTCACTTTTAAAGTTTTTTTTTTTTTTTTTTCTCATGGGAACTGGCCGGACATCTCCGTAAATCCGGAACTGTCACATATTCCCTTCCTTGTTGGGACTTCACCAAGATATTGACTCATTCCCAAAGAAACTATCATACATTCTTAACCCCCACAGCAACCAAAGTCCAAATGCTCTCTCTATGACTGTACCTGCTGTCACATGATCTTACCCTCATCATCATCATCATTACAGTATTTCTGGGACTTTTTCTTTTCCTTTTCCCCCCCAGTTGCTTATTTGATACAAAACACACTACTGGCAAAATAATCTTGAGTCAATTTTCTGAAAAATGCACACCTTTTTATTACAAAAATAAACCTTTAGACACATGATCTCTTCCCTCTTTCCCCCCTTCGCACAAAGATATTATTTCATGTCTGTTATTATTTTAGCTTCAAACGTGTTGAAATTGTAGGCCATGGTGTTACACAGACTGAGACTCGCCGCTTTCATGTCTCATCTTACCAGGATGTAGGGAACTTCCTTTCTTACTTAGAACTAGAAATGTTTTCGACTGTAGAGACGATCAAATGGCAAGTACCTAACAGTCAAAACGACGCCTCCGAGTCTGATCAGCGCCGCACAGCTACACCACCGCTTACTTCACCCGAGATGTGCGTGCAGGATTACATAAAGCACGCGAATTCATTCCAATACATTCTTGCTATATGTAATAATCAGAAATTAACACAAATTAATGTTAAACCTTAGTTGATATATATATATAAAACTATATATATATATATATATATATATATATATATATATGTCATTATATAAGATGTATAACACAAATTTATATTAATTCACAATATTTAAAAAGAAATAGCACCTTGAAAGGGAAATAAATTGATTTTGATTTATGAAAAGCTCATGTATAATAAAAAGGCCTAAATGTAATTATTTTACATTAGATACATAAAAAAATGAAAGTGCTGTAAGTTCACAAGTCCACAAAAAGACACTCACTGAGGTATATCAAGCAACCGAGTGATTGTAGAAATCTGACTAGTAATTAGAAATAATAATAATAATAACTCACATAAAATGAGCTTTTTGTACTTGGTACAGAAATCAGTTTAAAACTGTGTTCCAACAAGCCAGAAGGAAATAAAAAAACATAACTTTAATTATACATTTAAAAAACATAAATATTAATTATATAATTAAGCATCCTATATAAAAAAAAAGAAGCAAAAAAAAAAAAAAAAAGGAATATATATCAGTTAGGGATAAGCCGACATTTGCAGTATGATGACAGCACATGTGTTAGAAATAAAACACCTGGGGGTGTGCTGTTATTGGAAAATAATCAATACCAGGGTGGCGTAATGAAGTACAGTCATGCTATTACTCTGACCATGCTTACTTTCCAATAACAGTACAAAGTGGTTTATTCCTCTTATACCACAGCGGTTTTCCACGTTTTTTAAAATTCCGGTTCATAGTTACGTTTATTGTCGAACGTTATTATCACTTATGTTATAGCAGCTATAAACGTTCGTCTTTCCCCACACCAGCTTGTCTTATTCCCTTTTCTTGGCAAATGAGACAAAATCACAAGTATGCAGTTTATCATCTTAAAGAGAAACCATAAAGCTCCTCTGGAAAGCTGACACTGGAGACTCCTTCCAAAAACGTTTGGATCCTCCTACGGGTTTTTGTGGCAGAATAACTTTGTTAAGAACGAGAGCATTAATATAAACCTGTGATTTGTCTGACTGTCAGCACTACTGTGAGAGCTGCTGTTATAGAAAATGAATCAGCACCTTTCGACCAACCAGAATTGAGAATTTACAAGGACTGTGGTATAAATATAAATATATATATATACACACACACACACACACTTGTCTCTGTGCTGTGCAACTCTGTGGACCCGTTGAGTGACGACTGTATGAATCAGATGAATCAGGAACGACCCATCTTAACTCAGTGCTTGGCTTCTCTGAGCATTCCTGTTTCAATTCCTGTTCGAAAGTTGTAATGAATCCCTAAAATGGCTGATACGTTTTTTTTTTTTCTTTTCTTTTTTTTAAAGTCCAGTCTAAGTTTTTATACCCATCCTGATGTGAAAGTTGTACAAGTTAGTTGTCCCATTGTTTGTTCTTGTCCATATTTGTACCTTTACACGCCTTCCACTCACTTCTGTAGTGCATCTTGTCTTGAGTGTGAGTGTGAAATGAGCAGAGTTCAGAGTCTGGCGCACTCCTCCCAGTGGTTCATGTACTCGTCCGTGTGATTTTCATCGTACATTGTGAAGCACAGTGGGCACTGCAGCTCGGACACCCCGGATGCTGCTAACTGAGTGTTCGGCCGTCTGGCGCTCGAGTCCGGGGGGCTGTTCCGTAATAGAGGCTCGACTGTTTCAGTCGGCTTGCGACCTGTTTTCTTTAAGCTGGGGAGGATCCGCCGTGATGGAGTGGCTTCTCTGGAATTCTGCGTAATGACCATATTAAATTGACTGTAAGTGCAAATGCAGAAAATACAGTTTTATGTAAACTCTGATTTGATTACAAGACAGCTTATATGTGGATTGTTAAAATTATTAGACTCGTCATTGATTATTATTATTTTTATTTTGTAGGGACGATGCTAACCCACTTGCCTGCGCTCGGATCTGTGTCTGCAGTCGCGCCACTTCGTCCTGTAGGTCCATAATTTTGCTCTGAGCCCGTTCTCTGTCCGCTCTCTCTGACTTAAAGTCTTCGACGTAAGCGAGCACCTGAATAAGGGCAGTAAGACATGGCACTTAAATACTAAATAAAGAAATATAAATACTGATTTTCTGTTGAACTGTTTGTCATCATATCACCCAGTCATATAGCACAGAGCTGCTGTTTAGTCACTCAACAAGAACTTGATTATGGATTACGTGAAATGAACAGAACTTGTATGGAAAACATGTTTTCTTAATGACCTGCTGTTCCAGCATCTGTATGCGCTCCTTATTTCTCTGCATGCGATCGTCCATATCCCGGCTGAGCCTGTCACATTCCCGCATCTTCTCCTCCAGCAGTCCGTTCAGACGGTTGATCTCCTGCTGGTACAGATTCATGTGTCCTGCTGGCGTCCCGCCACTGACCTCCTTCAGTTTCTGACACAAGCCCCTGACGTACTCCTCTCTGCTCAGGTCATACTTCTGCCACTTTGAGTTCAGATTTTCCACCTGGAGCAGGAAAGGAAGCATTGCAAGGCTTTAGAACAATGACAAAAAGACACTTTCAAAAGCGCAGACCTGTAAAGTGTAAAGTTGAAGGTCTTACATAAGACACTCTGTTTTTCAGCTGCTGGTTCTCCTCCTGTAACTTATCGATAATGCCTTTCAGTCGAACGGACTGGGAGGATTCGGTCTCCTGATGGGGGGGCAAAAAGGATTTAAATGATCAAGTTTTAATATCTTTATATTAATGATGTCATTTATAGACATGCAGCTGCGAGATCTGTTTAAAAAAAATAGAATATTTTCAACTACACACCTCATTGACCTGGGTCTTATGCTCCACAATGCCTGACAGGTTCTTCTGCTTCTCCAGCCTCCCCAAAAGCTCCTCACACACTCGTACCGTGGCTCCTAACTGCCCCCTGAGCTGCTCTGCCTCATCAGCCAACGAGTTGCACAGGACATCCCTGGTGGCCTGATCCCGGTCTCGTGCTGCCAGGCTGGCTCTCAGGCGCTGGATCTCGCGCTCCTTCTCGTGCTCAGGCCACTCCAGCATCTGCTCCTTCTCCCTCAGCTTCTGCTGCAGACTTTGGATCTCCTGTAGAAAGTCACAGAATTAGACTACATCAATCCAAAAAAAGCATAGTGCTGGAGGGTCAGGTCAGGACTCTAAACAACAACAATGATAAAAATAAAAATAAAATAAACCTATATGTTCTTCTCGTCACCTTGATGATGGTTAAGCAATCAAGACGTGATGGCTGAGTGGTTAGAGAGAATTTGGTTACTGATTAGAAGGTTGCCATACGTGTTTGAGCAATACCTTTAATTCTTGATTTACTGGGTTGAAGCATCAGCTGAATGAGTAAATGTAAATGATCTATCATGAGACCTTCCAACTCCATTCAATTGGATTTAATTTGTTTAAGAAATGATCATCTTTGCAAAGCAGCTTTACAGAATCATTTACATTTAGGCATTAGGCAGACGCTCTTATCCAGAGCGACTTACAAAAAGGGATCAAAGGGAAATGAGTAGGAAATGTGCGATTAAATATGTATAAATAAAAAATAATCAGATCATCCGAACCTCAGGTCAAGAAAAGAGACGCATCCCTGATCAGAGACCAGTAGGTCGTCATTTACCACTTCGTGTCTGTGCTGTGATGAGGCCTCAAACCCGACTGGTACGTTTCATGTGTGTTATTCCTAACTAAGAAGGTGCATGTGGAACCTTTAAAGCTTTCAAGAGACACGAGTGGTTATTAAGTTCCTATGATGGTGTTATGAGGCTTTTTTAAAATACTCTGGTTCCTTGGTAAAAATGAGTCTATATTATTAAAAAAAAATAAAGGCACCCTTGATGATTCCACTCAAAGATAAGGAACATCTGGAATACAGTAGTATGGAGAAAGTGAAGGAGAACTAATACATCCTGATGATGAAGGAAGGTTTAAATGGATATGAAATGAAGGTTACTCACTCTTTTGCTTGCCTCCAGTTTCTGGGCCGAGTCCACTTCTGTCTCTTTCAGCTTCTGGGTTAGTATGAAGTTTTCTCTACACAAGCTCTCCACTAGAGACTTAGATGGTCCAACCACGCAAGGTTCTTCTCCTTCAACTGTCACGCGCGTCCTCTCATACTTGGTCAACCTGGCCTTCAGGTCAGATATAATTCCGTCTCGGGACACAATCTGTTTGCCTAAATTGGCGATCTCCTGCTGCGTTTCGTGATAAAAAGTGTTCAAAGTGGCGCAACTCCGCAATTTCGTAACGTCGTCCTCCATCTTTTGATATCCGCCTTTTATGTTTTCTTTTGTTGTTTCTTCCTTTTGATATTATGCGCGCGCGCACACACACACACACACAGAGAGAGAGAAAAAGATACTTTGTTACCGTCTACCTTTACTTATTCCATAAATGTGTGGTGTTTCTCCTCGTGTCGGTGTCGGTTGGTTCATGTCTTTGTAAAGAGAAACGCAGAAGGTCAGAGTTTTTCAGGCTGTAAATGCAGCGCGCGCTGCGGGGATTTCCTGAGGGACTTCCCCCTCCGCCAGCACACCAACTCCGCGCGGCTCCTTTACTCGAACAGCGGAGAACATTTTACACATGACAGCTCGGTTTTTTACGCGGGTGAATGTTCACTTCTTCCGCTAATTGTCGAGTCACATATCTGGACTTTACTTTACACGTCCGCAGATACGCTTCCTCTTCCCTGTTCGAGTCCGTCCTGCTCCGCGGCATAGCTCAGGGCTTCACCTTTACATTGGCACTTTAATCCCCTGATTAAACCAGCCTGAAGTTTACTCGAGGTTTTAACCCTTTAATGTCAACGAGGTTTCAAAGTAGCCTCCCTTCACTCGCCTCAAAACCCACTGACACTAAAATCTAACATTAAACACTGGCACTAAAATCTAACATTAAACACACTGAAAACCAACATTAATCACACTAAAATATAACATTAAACACTGGCACTAAAATCTAACATTAAACACACTGAAAACCAACATTAATCACACTAAAATATAACATTAAACACTAACATTAAACACTAAGATTAAACACTAAGATTAAACACTGGCACTAAATACTAACATTAAACACACTGAAATATAACATTAAACACTAACATTAAACACTGGCACTAAACACTAACGTTAAACACACTGAAAACTAACATTAAACACACTAAAATCCAACATTAAACACTAACATTAAACA
>JAQMYL010000038.1:3251439-3262105 GCA_030014365.1 Clarias pachynema
TTATTTGGATTTTTACAACATTATTGTTGAAATACACAGTCCTGGAAAAGGGGCGTTTCTTTTTTTGCTGAGTATATCACACACACACACACGCACACTACTATATATACATCCACTAACATTTACTGACATAAAGCAGAAACTAGCATTAGTATCAATTAGAAGTTACTTTGTGATGAATGTCTTTTTTAGGCCTCCCCGGTGCAACTGAACCCTTTTGATTATACAGTTAAAATGAAGAAAAATGTTGTCTGTCCAAAAATTTAGTGCCCAACTAAATGCAAAATTAAGCATACTTTCCATTGGCAAAAATTTACAGTGCAACTATGGAAATCCAAAAATGATAATTTTACTTTATACAAAAAGCCTATACTCACTATGCAGTGAGTATAGATAGTAGTATATTATATAGATGCAGTGATGATCCCAGGCCTGGATAAAATGAGATGGTTATATCAGGAAAGAACTGACCAAGTCTGTGTTAAAGACCAAGTACTGACCTTATATTAGCTCACAGTAGCCTTAAAGTCATGGTAAAAGTCTCTATCTTTCTCTGCTTCCTGAAACGCAACCTACAATTAATTTCACTGCAAAACGAATGTAGAGAAAACCTACAGTATTCTTGTTGAATATTACTTCCAAAAATTATGTATTATTGAATCGTTAATATACAGTCATGGCCCAAATTGTTTGCACACCTGAAATGGAGGAGGGAAAAAAAAGCTAATTTGACATAATGTCACACAAACCTCCAAAAATGGGCTGGACAAAATTATTGGCACCCTTTCGAAGTTGTGGATAAATAAGATTGTTTCAAGCATGTGATGCTCCTTTAAACTCACCTGGGCCAAGTAACAGGTGTGGGCAATATAATAATCACACCTGAAAGCAGATAAAAAGGAGAGAAGTTCAATTAGTCTTTGCATTGTGTGTCTGTGTGTGCCACACTAAGCATGGACAACAGAAAGAGGTAAAGGGAACTGTGTGAGGACTTGAGAACCAAAATTGTGGAAAAATATCAACAATCTCAAGGTTATAAGTCCATCTCCAGGGATCTAGATTTGCCTTTGTCCACAGTGCACAACATTATCAAGACATTTGCAACCCATGGCACTGTAGCTAATCTCCCTGGGCGTGGACGGAAGAAAAAAAAGCGAGACATAAAAAAGCAAGACTACAGTTTGCCAAAATGTACAGTATTTGAGTAAGCCAAAATCCTTCTGGGAAAATGTCTTGTGGACAGATGAGACCAAGATAGAGTTTTTCGGTAAAGAATATCATTCAACTGTTTATCGAAAACGGAATGAGGCCTACAAAGAAAAGAACACAGTACCTACAGTCAAATATGGTGGAGGTTCAAAGATGTTTTGGGGTTGTTTTGCCTCCTCTGGCACTGGGCGCCTTGACTGTGTGCAAGGCATCATGAAATCTGAGGATTAACAAAGGATTTTGGGTCACATTGTAGGGCCCAGTGTCAGAAAGCTGGGTTTGTGTCTGAGATCTTGGGTCTTCCAGCAGGACAATGACCCCAAACATGCTTCAAAAAGCACCCAGAAATGGATGGCAACAAAGCGCTGGAGAGTTCTGAAATGGCCAGCAATGAGTCCAGATCTAAATCCCATTGTGGAGAGATCTTAAAACTGCTGTTGGGAAAAAGCGCCCTTCTAATATGAGAGACCTGGAGCAGTTTGCAAAGGAAGATTGGTCCAAAATTCCAGGTGAAAGGTGTAAGAAGCTTATTGATGGTTATAGGAAGCGACTGATTTCAGTTATTTTTTCCAAAGGGAGTGCAACCAAATATTAAATTAAGGGTGCCAATAATAATGTAAATTTTTGGAGTTTAGTGTGACATTATGTCAAATTTGCTTTTTTTCTTTCCTTTTTTTGTTTTGTTCTAATACACACAAAGAGAATAAACATGTGTATAGCAAAACATGTGTTAATGCAATACTTTTCTGTGAGAAATACTTGATTTTCTGGAAAAATGTCAGGAGTGGCATCAATTCTGGCCATTACTGTACTCCAGAATGAATGAGATGAGAAAGATATCATGATAGCATGGTTATAAACCAGTTAAATGCTTTGGAATACTCAATGTCACCTTGTGTTTCTGCAGCCCTCCTGCACCCTCCTCTCTGCAGCAAACCCCAGGGGCATGGTTCTCTTTAGCTGGCTGCAGCAGTGTGAGAGATGGGCAGAGTTTAGCACAAGAATCAATTCTTCACACTCGCTTCCTGCTGAGCACACCATCTCATTAATCCAGTGATTTGTTCATCTGTCTGCAAGCTTCAATATCAGGTACAGTTCTTTATAGCCTATGGATCGGTAATTATTAGTTTGTTAAAGCCTTTTCTTCAGCCCTCATGAAGGTGAATGCAAAACACAAAAAAATTGAATTGATATTTATTTCATCATTATCCATACATTGGTATCCATGAAAGTTGTTGTTTTGTGTAATGTATTATGGGAAATATTAGTTAAAATGAGTAATATGAAAAAATTTATTATTATTATTATTATTATTATTATTATTATAAATAATAATATTATTATTATTATTATTATTATTATTATTATTATTTAGAAATCTAACCATCTCACCACAGGTAATGTTAGAAAATGGGTGCTTGAATTAATTAATTTTTCAAACTACTGAACCAAATAATTGATGTCTGCAACAAACTATATGTACAACACCATAAGAATAAACACCTTAATTTGTTTGCATCTTATTTACATTTTATGCATAATTCATTCAGGTGTCAGTGGGGAAAAAAATTAAAACATTACTTTGGAAATCTTACAAAGACATTTTTGTAATGTATCTTGTAGCTGATTTCCTTATAAAAACTGCACAACATTTTTCTTCTCAATTTCAGAGTTTCAAATGATCATTTCATTTCTTTTTTAGGTTATGTTGAACACTTTACGTTTTAGATTTTTAGAACTAATTAGATTTCATACTTTTAAGCCATAGTTGCTTTACAGTTTCTCTTTCACACATTAAACCTTTAAAAATGTGAAAATTTGGTGCAAGTGCGGTGTTCATCCCTTGTGTCCTCCATTTTTACAGACATCGTCCTCTAAAACTGATCCAATAAGGGCTGCTTTGTCTCTTGACAAAAAAAAAAAGAAGTTTGTGTACATAGTCGGCTCTTTTTCCAGGCTGCTAGCTTCTGATATTTGCTTTGCCCCTCACAGTTGGAATGTGACTTTTGACTGGGATGGATCTCCCGAGCCTGTCACCATGGTGACTCAGGCATGGGATTATGATGGCAGACTGATGAATGGCATGCTGATGAACACATTTCAGTGTGAGAACATTAGAGAGATCCATCAAATCCTGGTTTGGTTCATGGCGTTTTCTTTTTGTTTTTTTTATTAGCCTGATTCACACCATGAAGCAACAGGAAAATAATCAACAATGGAAATTATTTCTAGTTCCATTTGCTGTTGTGAAACAGGTTAGATCCTGTTATCACTCACGTTCTTTCCCATCACTGTTACCAACTGTTCACACTAAGACTACAAATATTTGTACATAGCTGCTATCAGAGCCACAACTTCCTGATTTGACACTGAATTACTGAGGAATTTTAGGACTCAGTGACTAAGGAGGTAGAACACTTTACCTGTTTCACTCGGCTGTGGAACGTTAATTAGGTTTTTGCCGTCCCTACAGATATGGATCTCCTGTGCTTCTTCCTGTTGGCCTCAGCATTAACCAAATCTGTAAGTAAATACATTGGTGCAAATGCTAAACAAAGCAATAAAATAGGACCCATAAATTACAAAATCACAAATTGCTATAATAACATTAGTGCTAGAAGTTATTATTAGTTTTTTGTAATGCTAACTAATGGTAAAACAAATGTTAGTCTCATTGCACATAACCTTTTGGGGAATCTACTTAATAATTCTGCATTGTTCGTGGAGCTTAATTTTTAAAACAAAGGACATTCTGTATAGTTTTATATTTAAAGAATGTACTGGACTTTTTTGAACTTCTTGTTCTATATGCAAATGGTGAGGTTATTAATATGAGGGGTGTTTGAGTCAAACTGCAACTTGTGGTGAAATTTCTTGTGAATGAAGGAGTAAAATCAACATTTACACAAAACTTCCAGCACAGTATGGAGATGAGACTCCTAGCAGAAGTGAAACATTTGAACGGTGCAAACGATTTAAAGAAGTCTGTTTGTTCATGAGTGAAAATCCCGGCTGAGGTGGCTCGAACCCACTGCAGTCGTTCCCATGAACAATCAGTGTGTGGAATGCCTGATCCTTGAATATCGATAGACAACTTGTCGCCAGCTTGCCGATGTCTGTGGGAACTATACACACAATCATTCACGGACACCGCTTGCACATTACAGGAACTAGGCTGTGAGTTGCTACAAAACCCAGAAGATCTCAAGAAAGGCTAATTAAATCATGCTTTATGAGAGTGAAATTGTCTTTCTCTGTATAATCCCCGGCGATACTAATGCACTAATCACAGCGCTTCACTAATGCTTGGATTCCATCAAGATAGAATGTTTTGGTCTGATTCAGGTCTGAAACACTGGCCTCTCAGGAACTCCTTTAATGGCCCAAACATGTGGAAATGGCTTGGAGCGAGGTCAGGACGAGGTTTACGCCTTCATTCACAAGAAATTTCATCATAAGTCCCAATTTGACTTGAACAATTACTTCAATCTTGTTATAATAAATTAAGACATACTGAACTGAATGCTGTAACATGTTTTCCTAGAT
The DNA here is from genome assembly GCA_030014365.1 of Clarias pachynema. Classification (NCBI taxonomy): domain Eukaryota; kingdom Metazoa; phylum Chordata; class Actinopteri; order Siluriformes; family Clariidae; genus Clarias; species Clarias pachynema. Next base: position 3,256,195 of record JAQMYL010000038.1, read on the forward strand.
TGTCTGACTTTATGAATTCTCAAGGACGTTTGACCTGTTTTCCCCCCCAAAAAAATTATTAAGCAAAATTTCTCAGCATGTTCATTAATTAACTCATGACTTTAATATATCTTTGTGGTAACTCTTTATTTTTTCTTCTTTGTGTGCTCTTAAGGTGCAAAACGCTGCGCATGAGAAGCATGAGTCACTCTACAGATGGCCTCAGAATACTGAGGATAAGGTACTTCAGCCACAATACAATTTGCCAGCATACCTTATTTTTTGCCTTATGAATATATGTGCATATTATTTTAAGGTTAAGATTTAATAATTTGTCACATGTACCTAACAGCACAATGAAATTATTATTTTTATTTATTTATTTATTTATTTATTTATTTATAATTTTCTTTGGGATATGCCAGTTAGAAAGCTGGGGTCAGGGCATAGGGTCAGCCATGACACACCACCCCTGGAGCTACCAACAATGGGGTTGGGGTTTGAAACTGAAACGTTCTGATCAGTAATCCAGATCTTTAATCGATTGAGTCACCACTGCCCCTTATTATAATTATGCTAAATAATTCTTCTTCCCCCAGGATGATGGGCTCCCAATGTTGGCAGACATTCATGATTCCATTTTGCCAACGTTCTTCCCCTTCGAGGCTAGTAGTCCAGGACCAGAAGATGGGGACATAAGCAAGGACAGGTCAAATCATGGCGATGGAACAGACGAAGCATATTCCATAGTTTTGGAGATGTCTGATGAAGATGGGAAGAACATTCCTGTGTTGCTGAGTGAAGAGATGCTCACACAACTTTTAAAGGCTTCTGAGGAAGAGCAGCATGATGTGGAGGGTGAGGAAGATGAGGATATAAATAAGGAGAGTGTGGAGATACTAACAAAGTCAAAACATGATGGAGACGAACAGAAAGAGCAACAAAAGGAGAAAGATTTGGAAGAAGAGGAGGTGGGGAGTAGCACAGACTCTGAGATACCAGTAGATTTAGACTTTATTTCTGAGCGTGTATCTATGAAAACCCAAAGCACGAAGCTGGACAAGAGCAAACCCTTAACCAGTAGGTTGAAAGGGGAAGAGAAGGTTGACAGTGAACTTCCCACAGTCATGGAATACTATGATGCTCAGCCTAATCAAGATTATGAAGAGCCCAAAGATGGATGGCAAGAAAAAGCATTTGACCAAGTTAGGTCTATTAAAGGTCTCCAACATGAGCAGATACTTCCAAATCCTGACATTGACAAAATTATCACAGATGCAGACAAGGTCATAATGGGCCTGGGGGAAAAGAACCTCTCTGAGGAAAAGGAGGGAGGGAAGGACACTAATGAAAATGTCAGCCAGGGTAATGGAAAACACAAGGAACAGATGAAGAGCAAGAGACTGAGACAAGCACAGAGTGACCAGGCTTTGAGTGCTGAGGTGACCCCAGATGATTTTCAAATCCAAGAGCCAGAAAAAGAGGCAAAACTCACACTCAACATGGTCCAAAGAAAAAATGGGAAATTGGTAAGACTGGAGATCACCAAACATTGTGAAATAATAATAAAAAAAATTGTATTTGAATAGTATTTAAATTTTTTTTAAATAAATATATTCAGTTGAATAAATTGTATTCTATTCAAATGTATCTAAACAACAAGGCTCCTAGTTTGATCCCAATTTTACATTGCTCTCTCTCTATGAAGTTTTGGGAGCAATATCAACCAGAACTTTAAAATGTAAAATGTTTAATATGTAATGCTGCCTCATGCTCAATGTTCTTGGGATAGACCCCAGCTCCATACCGACCTGACCATAAAGTGTTTACTGAAATTATGCTTTTTAGTGAGTACTTTTAACAACGGTCAATGTCACAATGAGAAATCTAAATAAAGATTTAAGTCTTTAGAAAGATCACATGACAGTCTGTATGGTTAAAAAAGCAGTTCTGCAGGATCCAGTATGAGATTTAGGCATAAACTTATATTGGAAGTGCAAACCTTTAGGAAGTTCACGTGGAACCATCTATTGGAGGAGAAATCGAATCCCAAGTACAGGATCTAAAAGCAAAGGTAGATAACTAGGATGAATCAGGCAGATCCAGAGAACACGAGGAGCCACAGAGGTAGAAGTGTGTGAGGATCAGGCCTGAGTTCAAGGTGATTGCAGAACTGTAAAAAGTGAAAATAACTTATGGGGGCTTTTTTGTGTTAGACAGCCAGGTCCCTGACTAGAGACTTTTAGAAAGGAGTTGTGAAATAGTAGGAAAGTACGAGAAGTTATGGCAAGGAGATGGGGTTTAAGGGATGGTCATCTGCTCTTTCAGAACTTCTTGATACAATCACATCCATTTAGGAATTTCTAAATAACTTAATTCTTCAACAATTTACGCATACGCTATTGACGTTTTTATAGTTGTGGTTTTGTAGAATACATTTCAGATTTAAGTTAAGGTTTAATTTACTGTAGGTATTCACATTTCATTTGAATTATCTGTAATTTTCTTTATGTAATTCTATCCTGATCTCCCAAGGCATCCGTACTGGGAATGAACCCCGTGCAGATCAGGGCTGCTGTGGATCTTTTCCCCAGAATTACACCCACAGCCCGGTCCAAATCCAGAACTGGAACAGATCCAGGACAGGAAGCTTCAGTCGGTGGGTGTTTCAGACTCTTATCTCTACAATGCACAGACTCTGATCAAGAATGTGCTGAGCTGGGATTTCGTTAATACACAATGCCACCCCACACCTAATGGCTACCTAAACAAACTGTGGGCCATCTCAGGCAGCAGGGTGAAGGAATCAGTGAGGGTGATGTTTGGTTTTATGCTCTGAACAAACTAGCAGAGCCAAAAGTATGTATCCTATAAAAGGCATCCCATAATAATACATCCTATTGGAGATGGCAAAAGACTTTATTTAGAGCGACATTAAGTGTTTTAAGCCTGGAAGTACATCAATATAAAAATGTACAAAGAGTGTTCAAGTCAAACTGAGACTTGATTGTGCAGAATAACAAAGCAAAGTTCTGAGAGTAAAAACCCTCTATATAATCCCTCGCTACACTAATGCACTTATCCCAGCGTTTCACTAGTACCTGCATACCATCAAGATACAAGGTTTTCTAGTTTGCTGGAGCCGAGATCGGATTGCCTGCTTTAAAGGAGGAACTACATTAATGTCTCAAACATGTGGAAATGACTTGGAGCGAGGTCAGGACTGTATGGGGGATGTGGCAATAACTCCCAACCGAGCTCCTATAATGTGCAAGTGGTGTTGGTGAATGATTGTGTTTACAGTTCCCACAGACAGATGGATCTCTTCTGCAAGTTGGCAACAAGTTATCCATCAATTTTTAAGGATCAGGCGTTCCACTTGCTGAATGTTCACAGAAACCTAGCCACCTCTGCTCGAATCATCATTCACGGATGTACGGCCTTCTTTAATACGTTTGCACTGTTTAAATGTTTTACTGCACCTAATAGTCTCATCACCATACTGTGCTTGAAGTCTTCTGTAAATGTCGATCAGTTTTATGCTTTCATTCATGAAATGTCATCACGTTCTAGTTTGACTTGAACGCCCCTCATAAATCTAGTTTCCACAAGCATGAGCAGAATAAGTGCTCAGTGGCTAAAGACGTCAGAGAGTGACCACAATATTTTATTGGGCAGGCTTAAACGAAGAATGTACGGTTTAAAAAATGGGTTAGTTTTTAGTGTAAATGCAAATGTTTCATCTGATGTGTCTAAAATTTAATTTTGGTGTTCCACAAGGTTCTGATTTAGGCCTCTGTATTTTCCCGTTTATGTCCAGCTCTTTGGACAATCATTCATTTATCCTCATTTACTTCTTCTTCCTAGTCAAGGTTTTGTTGTATGTGGACCTTAACCAGGGAGCACAATGAGCAATGCACTCTGTGAATACACTTGGAATACGTGAATACTAACTATATAGAGGTGTAATGCAAATTAAAAGCAGGCATGGTTAACTGTGTATTTGCAGATTTTGAGGGTTATCTGTCAAATATGAGACAGAGCAGGATGTTTACTGAAAATTATGAAATCGAAAAACACAACAAGGGCAAATCTAAAATTGTATCCAAAACCACACAAGGTCAGGCCAGAGGAGAGTAGACTGAGCAATACTCAAAAACAGTAAACAGAGATCACATGCTTGGAAACAAGCTGGAAAGATTACTAGAGAGAGATTTCACAAAGTGTTGGTTTTATATTAATCAGGGTTATGATTCTCATAGATTGTAGCTTGCTTAAAGTGTCTTAATATGAATACTTTGAAACTGTAATCTGAATAATAAAAAAGAAAACTGAAATTTAGTTTAATTGAGTGCTACAGTATGTTAATTCATTATCATTATGTTTGTATAATTATCATCACCTTTTTCTTCTAACAAACTTTAATATAAATATATTCACATCGTATGTAGATTCATGCGAGAACTTTCACTGTAAGCGGGGGAAGACATGCAAGCTGAATGATAAGAAGAAACCCAGCTGTGTGTGCCAGGAACCCGCAGACTGTCCTCCAAGTCTCAATGAGCTGGGACATGTGAGTACTTCAGAGCTCAATATATATTATACTGTTATTGTTAATAATGTGTTCTTAAGGCCTGAGGTTATTTTGTGAGAGCAAAAAAAAAAAAAAAAAAAAACTCTATTGATAATTATCCCATTTTAGACTTCAGTCTGGAAGCTGGCCATAGCCCTGAGACTAGCGCTGTGCAGCAAATTGAATTTAATTACAGTGTTTATCTTAGATAATTAAGATTAACCAAATTTTGCAAGCCATTTGTGTTATAAATGCAGGGTATCCAATTGCTTTACAATCATGCACATTCACCGCTCACTAAAAGCAAGGAGTATTTAACACTTAAAGTTTGAAGTACACTTTTGGACCTCATTCCTGAGCAAAACTGTTTTTACAAATGCACACAAAATATAATTTTGCTTGCTAAACCGCTCTTTCTCTCTCCCAGTATCTGTCGGGTTGTCGGGTCACTCCGGATGAACCCCTTTCACTTCACTCATACAGTATTGCCAGTTACATTTAAGCATTTGGCAGACGCTCTTATCCAGAGCTACTTACATTTTTATCTCATTACTCATCTGAGCAGTTGAGGGTTAAGGGCCTTGATCAAGGATGTTGATTTCATTTAAACAGGTTTAATTTAAGGTAAATTTAAAACATATGCTAGAGCTCCATGCTTTAAGTTTTATAAGTAAAACAAAGAAAGCAAAATCATATAAAAAAATTTGACCATGGCTAGTTAAGTGAATGGTCCTTTTGACCCATGTTATTATAAATGAGTTTCGTTCCAAAAATGTTTTCTTTTTTTTTCTTTTTCTTATTGTAGGTTTGTGGAACAGATAACCAGACCTATGACTCATCTTGTCAGCTCTTTGCCATCAAGTGCAGCCTTGGGGGGAGCAAAAAAGGTCACAGACTACATCTGGACTACACGGGCTCCTGCAAATGTAGGTCATCTCTGTTCCTACTGTGAACCTGTGGAAGCCTCGGAAGGCAGTGATGTTAAATTCAATGCACACATTTATTGCTCAGCTAGATAATATTGAAGATCTGTAGGATTTAACAGCTAATGAGTCCAAAATAAAATCTTATTTTATCTGTGTGTGTGTGTATGTGTGTGTATGTGTGTGTGTGTGTATTAGTTATTCCACCGTGTCTGAAGACAGAGCTAATACATTTTCCACTCCGCATGAGAGACTGGCTGAAGAATGTGCTGCTGCAGCTTTATGAAGAAGATATCCTTACAGCCAAGCAGAGATCCAAAGTGTGTACCCACAAACACAAACAATTTAATTAAACAATTTAATATACAGTGGTGTGAAAAACTATTTGCCCCCCTCCTGATTTCTTATTCTTTTGCATGTTTGTCACACAAAATGT